>JAHNEJ010002633.1:0-519125 GCA_022559845.1 Amorphophallus konjac | reverse complement strand
AGCGTTGGTTGCTACGGGCGGATTCCTGAGTTCGCGTTGAGCATCGGAGGATTGGTTCCTCGGTGTGAAACGTGTTGTTGCCGTGCCGTTGCCCGAGATATCGTGGTGGTGGGCACTGGCAGGATGGAGTGTTGGGAAAAGTGCTGGCTAGTGCGCCGCATGAGTACCATGTTCTTGTGTTGGAAGCCGTGTCAGGCGTCGGTGTTGGACCTGGATGGGGTGTTGAGAATGTCGCCTGACGGAGGTCGGGGACGTGTTGGTCAGAGTCGGTGGCTTGGTGCCCGACTTGTGTTCCCAGTCGTGTCCTCGGATGAGATCATTTTGAGGAAGTGATCTCTGGCAGGCTGTGGGTCCCGGTTGACGGCTATGAGTGGCTGGTGAGCCTAACCGTGTGACCGACCACAACAGTGTCTGTTGGTTCTACGGTCTTGTCGAATTGTGACGGTGAGATGTTTGTTGCTTAGGGACCCGTGAGCACTGTTCAGGTGGTGTCCCGTGGCTATGTGGTAAGGGCGGAATCGGGATTGGCAGGTGCCCACTTGGATTGATCGAAGGATTTGATGAGACCAGATGGATGAGTGACGCCTGTGGGCGGAGGCCTTTTGTGAGATGGGCGTCGGTTGGTGGTCCTTGATAGGACGTTGGTGTGGTGATGTTTATCCCTGGGTTGGTGACCAGCATGGGATGGCTCCCCTGTGAGTCTGAGTCCAGTGAGGTGACGACTGAAGACACCAGGATCCGTCATTTGGTTTCGTCGTGCTCCCTGAGAGGGTCGAGTTGGCGTTCAGATGCGGAGTCCGAGAGGAGTGCTGCTCGAGATGTGGCATCAGTCTGTGTGGGAGTCGACGGATGGCTTGCCGAGGTTTGGAATGATTCCTTTGGACCCGGTCGAGGACCAAGAAAGAAGGAAGAAGCTGAGCAAGCGGAGGTTTCCCGTTGACGAGCAGTTGGTGACCAGTGGATGGTCTTTTCAGAGACAGAAGATGCTGGTTGTTGGGGCTCGAGCGTGGCGAGAGCCGTGTGCCAGCGAGACCTTTGGTGGCCGTTTATGTGATGTGCCTTTCCGGATGGGATCTGGACTTTGTCGAAGTTTGTCTTCTGACAAGAGTTGGCACAGTGTTATGTCCGGCTTTCAGCTTGCCATGTGTGAGGTGTTCCTTGGTGCTGAGCCAATGTTCTGGTTGCAGTCTGTCGAGATGGCTGCGAGAGCCGATGGAGGCTATGTGTAGGTTGTTCTTTTGAGAGGGCGTGCGACCTGTCAGCTGGCTGCGAAGCTGATGTGCGATTTGTCTGCCGACCATTGGATGAATCGGTAGCTGTTGCTCGTGTCGAGGGTTATGTTTCCGCGGTGAGCGTGATTGTGGCTGTGGTGCCATGTTGATTCTCGCGTTGTCTGAGGTGATGCCAGACTGTGTCCTTCGGTATATGCTTGCTCTGTTGGCCAGTGTGCTCGACGCGAGGAGCGAGGTGTTGCTTGTGATTGTAAGGCTGGCTGTGTCCCTCAGGACTGGTGTTTTCATGAGAACCGAGATTTTCTGTGCTGGGGTTCTGACGGCGTTTTCAGTGGGTTACGGCGTTCTTCCCCAGTTCCTGTGCTTGTCCTGAATTTCGAGGACGAAATTTCTTTAAGGGGGGAGGGCTGTAATGCCCCGGGTTTTTCGGATCCTCGTTCGTGGGTCCCGGATCTGGTTTCTTGGAGTGTCCGACTCCGTTGTGTCCGAAATTTCATTTCGGACATCTTTCGTGTTCGGATCGGCGCGATTCGGAGTCGTTTCGAGGCCCGGAGGCGTTCCGCGGCTTTTTCCTCGTGTGTTTTCCGATTCCCGGCGTGGGTTTTGGCTTTTTCTTCGGAACCTCGTTGCGGGTAAACCGGACCGTTCACCTAGGCGAGTGTGGTACCGTTGCGATCGGTGCGTTCCGAGGAACGCGAGGGTGTGATTTTCTATTTTTCGGGATTTTTCCGATTTTCCAGATTTTCCTATATATACCCCCCACCCTCTCTCTTCCTCTCATTTCTCACTCTCACCCTCTCTCTCTTCTCCCACTCTCTCCTCTCACTCTCTCATCTCCGGCGGCCGATGGACCGAGGCGGGGGCGATGCGGGCGAGGAGGACGACAAGGATGGGTCGAGGATCGAGGCTCGAGGGCGTGGTGAAGCTCGGCCGTGGGTTCGTGGAGCGGCGAGGCTTCAACGGCGTTTTCTTCGTGGATCGGCATCCACGGTGCACGAAATCTTTGGTGGGGGTAGGGTGATGGACCCCCAGCTCGTGCACTTCCTTTCCCGTGAGTTTCGTAGGCCGTGGTGAGCCGAGCGGGTCGTTTGGGACGTTTTGGGGAAAAATCATGTTTCGGGGAGTGATCGCCCGATCTAGCGATTCATTGCGTTTCTGGCCGATCCGAGGCCGTAGATGCATGCTAGGGGTTATTTGGGGGCTTCCCCTATGTTTTCCCCCTTATCCGTGGATGTTTGGGGGCGTGGCGTGGATTTTTGGGGTTTTCCCGCCATTCCCGATTTTCCGAAATGGTCGCGGTCTACCAGAAACCGCGTTCATTGGTCGCGGTCTTGGGAGAACCGCGTTCATCCTTTGTGTTTTGGTCGAGGAGGCCTTCGAGCGTCGCGGTCGTGCGATAGACCGCTTTTATCTGGTCGCGGTCATGAGATGACCGCTACTGTTTGGTCGCGGTCCTTGGGCGACCGCTACCATCAGGCTTGCGCGTGGCTGGTCGCGGTCGTGAGCTGACCGTGACAGCATGGACGCCGATCCACGGTAGCGGTCCCCGGTCGACCACTATCTGGTCGCGGTCACCAGGTGACGCGGTCACCAGGTGACCACTACCACGTTCTGGTTCCTATTTGCGCTGTTTTGACCTCCGGTCAACCCGGTTGTGACCCAGTGGTTGACTTTAGGTCTCGTGAGTGTCTTGGACACCCCGTGGAGTTCCGTGACCGTGTCTTTGGGTGTCCGGAGGTTGTCCCACTTACCTCATTTTACGTGCCACGAGCTTAAGGGTCCATGTGACCTTTTAGCGCTCTGATTGTGTTGTTTTGGTCTCCGGTCGACCCGATTGTGACCCAGTGGTCGACCTCCGGCCTTGTGAGTATCCCGGACACCCCATGGGTTCTGTGTCCGTGTTTCTGGGGTGTCGGGAGGGACCGTGTTACCTCAATTAGCATGCCCGTAGGTGTGGTGGGTACGGGTGACCTCACGTGTTCCGGGCTTTCGTGTTACGCTCGATCGAGTCACCGTGTATTGGTGTGTGTGCGGTGGGGCCTTCCCCGCATATCGTGGGTTTCTTTGGTCGGCGATTCCCATGTGAGCCACGTGTTTGGCCTTGGACTGCGAGTCCAGTTATCCGGCCTGGGGCTGGAGATTTCCCGCTTGCTACAGGATGGGAAATCACCGTGGTGGCTTGTGTGCTGCCTTGGGAATCGTGCTTCTGTGATTTCCACGTAGGCCGTGCCTATGGCCTATGAACCGCGAGTCCATGACCTAACTTGGGACTGGAGGTCTCCTGAGTTCCCAGGTGGGGGAATGGTCTCGGCGATTGCGATTCGCCTCGTGAGTCATCGCATTGTGGTTTTGGACCTAGGGATTAGGCCAGATTGACAGCTCAGTGCTGTCGTGTGCAACGGTCTTGACCCCGAGTCTTGTGACTCAAAGGCCGTTGGGTTTCGTAGGTCTAGTGGACCATCTGTAGTCTGGTGGCGTCGTGCCACCTGTTACTCCATGTTACTCACAATGGGTGCGTGCGTGGTTTTCTGTGTCCACGTTCTGTGACACGTCCACTAGTCGTAGCTTTCCCACGGCACGCGTGTGCTGGCTCGCCTGGGAGTGGCTGAGCGGCGTACCCGAGAGAGGCGGTGAGTAGGCTGGTTACCGCAGGGCCCCCGCGTACTTCCGAGTCCGGATTTAGGGGGAAATACCAGCTAGAGGACAGGCCTAGGGCGTACGGTCTGAGTGTGCACACGAGGTTGGGGGCGTCGGACGGCGCCGGCAGGCGCGACCCCAACTAGTCCTTGTTCTGTGGTACTGGTTACTGTGTGTATCTGAGTCTCACGCCCGGGGCGTCGTAGCTAGACACTTGTGACGCGGTGTAAGACGTCAGGGGACGCAGCCGGTCGTTCTTCTAGTGGGTGGTGCTCCTGTCACATGACGTGGGCTGTCGTGCACTGGGTTTTGTTTCTGTCCGCGGGACGGGACTTCGTGAGTGGTTTCGGGAGTGTTCCCGGAGTCGAGGTCTGGGGTTTCCGGTGAGCTTCACCGAGGGCCTTTCCCCAGACAGTATTGTGTTCACGACGGTGATGTCGTGACCGTGTTCCCTGACCGTGTGGTTTTGGCGTGGGCCCTTTTTCAGAGGGCATGCCTCCGCTACAGAGGTAGCGTGGCGTTTTCCTAGTAGCATGGCTAGGGCGGTTCGTGTCTGGTGGTCCCCGATAGTGGAATCGGGTGGTCGGGTGCGTGGCTTGGTTGTCCCCCGACGGGAGACTGGGTCGTGTTTTCTGGTACAGTAGGAGTAGCTGTAGAGCCGAGTTTTTGACCGGCCACCAGTTTGCTGTTCCTGCTGTAGTTGTAGCTCTCCTTTCTGCTACCGCCGTTGTTTCCGGTTGGGGTTCCGCGGGATCCCTGCTGAGTCTCTGTTTTGGAGACGCATTCCCTACTTTTTAGGCGTGGCGGTTCTTCCTCGAGGTTCGAGGGTGCGGAGCGGAGGTTCTCAGTTGCCAGCTTGCCGGGCCGAGTGTTCACTTGGCATGTGGTACGTTTTACTGCTTTAGACTGTACTTTCTGTTGGACTGGACTCTGTTGTAGTTGTTTATTTAATTCTGTTAATTATTGAATTATCCTGCCATATTTCCTATTTCTTTGTACCTCCACACTCCTTTTTAGCCCTTCCGAGCCCTCCCGGCTCGTGGGCGGTGGTTCGAGTCTCGGTTTATCGGGCCTTCCCGGTAACCGGATTCTCGGGCCGTCACAGAGAGTGTTGTTGTGAGTTCCAAAGTCGGGGCAATTTCGGTATTCCCCTTTGATTCTCTCAAACCCGATGACTTCCACCTGGATAGTGAAAAGTAAGGCTACCCGCCTACTAAGCGCATCGGCGGCGTGATTCTCACTACCCATCTTGTACTTGAGGACAAAGGTATAAGCTTAAATGTATTCTACCCAACGGGCATGGCGGGCATTGAGCTTTTGTTGGGTGTTGAGGTACTTCAATGTCTCGTGGTCTGAGAAGATCACAAACTCCTTGGGGAGGAGATAGTGCCTCCAATGCCGAAGGGACTGAACCACAGCGTAAAGCTCTTTGTCATATGTGGAGTACCTAGTCCTAGTCTCACAAAGTTTCTCACTAAAATAGGCTACTGGGTGACCCTCTTGACTAAGAATGCCTCCAATCCCTACCCCGGATGCATCACAAGTGTAATGCCCTGGATCTTGATGGATCTTTTGCAGGTCTTGTTGGATCTCTGCTGGATCTTTCGGATTGGTTTCGTTGAGTTTTGGTTCGCTTTTGTAGCTTCCGAGTGAGTTTGACGAGCCGTGTGGGTTTTTTTCTCGTACTAGTTACAGAACCCTACGGTGAGTTTGTTTGTCAATTCTCGAACTCGTGGATGCTACAACGACGATGTACTCTTCGAGCCGGTCGTTTCGGCTATTTTTACGTATTTTTCTGAATTTGTGCATTTTGGCGCATTTTCGGAATATTCGGAAATTAGGAAAATTTCCTAATTTCTTTTGTATTTCTTTTCTTTTCCTCTCTCCTCCTTCTCATTCGCCGCCGTCGCCTCTCACTCTCCCGTTTTCTCTCCCGTTCGCCTCCTCGGCTCCGGCTGCAGACGGAGGACCTAGAGGCACGTGTTGGGGACGTGATGGAGCTGGCTGGGTGCGCGATGGAGCAAGGATCGGATCGATTCTGGCGCGATCCCGAACGGTGGATTCAAAGCCGGTGAAATCGGTTCGCGGGTGGATTTCGGCGTGGTTTAGTCCTTTCGGGGCTCGGTTTCTTCGGTGGAGGTAGGGTGACTGATCCTTACTTCGTCCTCTCCGTTTTCCCTGCCATTGCACGGCGTTCGGTTAGGAAACGGTCGAGTTTGGGCTTGGTTTGCCTAAACCGTGACTTTCGTGGTTTTTAGGGTCGGCCGGTAAATGACGATTGTTTGCGGCGTAGTTAGTTTCTAACTGACCGCTGGGATGTCAGGTTCCCATCCACGTTGATTTCGTGTCGTTTGGTGTTCATTCGAGGCCGGTAGAAGCCCGGGAACCTCGGTGACCCACTTTGGGTGGATTTGATGAAATCGCCCGGATCTTGAGTTTGTGAGCTTGCATGTGGGGTTTTTAGTCCCCTGATGTTGTTATTTGGCGTTTAGGTTTGTTCCCCCTGCGATTCGGCGTGAATGGGGCGTGGAACGGGCCGGTTTGGCCGTTCCTCTGTTTTCCTGTCGTGACCGATGTAACGGTCATTCCAGTGGCCGTCACTTGTATATAACGGCCCTACGACTGACCGCTACTTCGTCAGAGGTTTTTGAGCTTTCTGGCTTCTGGGTGAGTGACGGCCCTAGGGTGGCGTGTCGCTTCTCTGTAACGCACCTAGGTCTGCGTGTTACTTCGCTTGTTGTTGCCTTGTTTTGGGGTTGAGTCGATTCGACTAACGCGCTTGACCCAGCGCGTTAGATGGAAGTAACGCGCCCTGCCATGGCCGTTATTGTCCGTTTGACCGACGTTTGACCGTTGAGGCTATTCCCCCGACGGATGGGTTCCCATCCATTATTTTGAGTGTAACGCGACTGCCCGTGGCCGTTGCATTCTGTTTTGGTCGACTGTGGGTGGCTGTGCCGTTGGTTGTAATGCGCCTGTCCCCATGCGTCGTTTGTGTGTAATGCGTCCTTCTTGGACCGTTACAGCTGTTTGGCTGAGGGTTGTGGGTGTTGTGCTGTTCGATGGTGTAACGGCCGTGCCCATGTGCGTCGCTGTTGTATAACGTGCTTGCCCCTTGCCGTTATTTGTTGTTTTGTGCTGAGTTGAGGGTGGCTGTGCCGTTGTGAGTAACGTGCCTGCCCCTATGCGTCGTTTGGTTCTGGCGCGTTTCCTTTGCCGCGTTGCTTGCTTGTAACACGCTTGGCCTTGTGCGTTACTTGGCCTTGATTCGTGTGTTTGTGTTTTAGAGTGGTTAGGGTGGTGTGTGTGCGACGGCCTGTCGTCTGTCCGTCGTTTGAGTGTAACGGCCCAGGTCTAGACCGTCATATGCTTGTAGCGGTCTAGGGGTGGTGCGTTACTTGCCATGTGCTTCGATTTTCGTGCTTCGATTTCTGCTGGTCTTGTGGTATGCCCGTTGTCCCGTGGATGTCTTTCGACATCCTATGAGGGCTCAGACTACGTTGTGAGGTGGCCATGAGTCTTCTTGCTTGAGGTAGGACTCTCTTTCCTACTGTTCAAGCAATGTGTTTGGGTTCAGGTCAACCCGGTGTGACCCAGTGGTTGACATGTGACCTTGTGTGTGTGTGTCTCGGTGGTTGTGCCCGGCTCGAGACACTACTTCTGGATGCCTCGAGGTGTTGCCTTACCTCGATTTGCGTGTCTAGGTGTGCTGAGGGTTCTTGGTGTTTCCCTCAGGTCTCCGTGTGTCGTTTTCTGCGGAGCGTTGTTTTGCTGGCTTAGGATTAGACCGATTGGCGGCTTGTTTCGCTGCTTGTGACGATCTTGCCTTTGAGTCGTTCGACTCAGGGATCGTTACGTCATAGGTCTAGTTGCCTGATCCTGAGTCTGTTGGCGGTTGTTCGACTGCCTGGGTGCTTTGCTGTGCACGAGACAAGGCTTTTCTTAGCTGTCTGTGCTGTAGCGCCTGTGTTTCGGAGTTTGTGCCTTGTGAGCCTTGTGTTACTTGTGATATAACTGTTTAATTTCTGCAATTACTTGTGATACTTGTGTAGTTTCCACACCATCCTTCTAACCCTTCCGAGTCTTCGGACTCGTGGGTGGCGGTGCGAGTCTCGGGTTATCGGGCCTTCCCGGTAATCGGATTCTCGGGTCGTTACAGCTGGTATCAGAGCGCGGTTGTGGAATTACATGAGAATCATAGGTAATTGTAGTGGTCCACTAGTCCACAACGATGATGTACAGGTGACGCTGGCATTGGGCACCGTGCGTTTATTTTGACCTTGCCGTTTTCGTGTTTCCTATCTTTTTGCTTCATGGGCGAGTATGGCGCCGAGGAGGAGCTCTTGCTCTCAGCAGGGGCAGTCGGCTGGAGGTCAGGAGATCCAGCAGGGGGTCCAGAGGGACCAGGAGGAGCATAGCAGAGTTCCGGGAGCTACCGAGGCTGCGGATGCTGCGAGAGCTCCGGGGGCTGAGGATTTCTTCCGTGGCATGTACCGGCTTATGTCTCAGCAGTTTGGCGGAGAGGCTGGTGAGGGCTCGTCAGTCAGGGGTGGGCCAGGCCGAGCAGTGAGGGACTTCATGCAGTTCCATCCACCTTACTTTAGCGGCCAGGCAGACCCTGATGCGGCTCGTGATTGGCTTGATGAGATGGAGTGGGTGTTCAGTTCCGCGAGGAGTACTGCCGAGGACAGAGTTGTGTTGGCCTACAACCAGTTACAGGGTACGGCTCGGAGGTGGTGGTCTTCCGAGTGGAAGACATCCTTTCAGCTTCGTCCACTTGAGCAGATCGAGTGGGATGACTTCGTTAGTGCTTTCGAGCGTACGTACTGTCCAGACGTCGTTGCTACGCAGCGGATGCGGGAGTTTCTGGAGCTGGTGCAGGGTGACATGTCTGTGTTACAGTACAGGGCCCGATTTGTCGAGCTGGGTCGGTACGCACCTCATATCATGGAGCATGAGAGGGTGAGGACCACGCAGTTTGTGCAGGGCTTGAGGCTGGAGCTGAGGCACCATTTGATCGCGAATAGGGCCACTGATCTAGAGACGGCGTCTCGTGTTGCGATTTCTTTGGAGATGGATATGCAGAGGACTCGAGGACCGATCAGCCAGGGGCAGTCCTTGTCAGGTCGCAGCCAGCAGCCGGCTACCCAGCAGCAGGGTTTCTTCCAGCATGCGTCGGGTAGTTCAGGAGCACCGGCATCGGCAGCGTCGATAGCAGGATCTGCGTCCTTCGGCTCGAAGGTCAAGAAGTTCTTGAAGAAGAATTTCCGTAAGAAGCACAAGGATCAAGGGCAGGCTTCATCGGGCAGTGTACAGCAGCCGATTCCTTTGCAGCGTCAGGGATCAGTGGGTGGATCACGAGGACCTTGTCCATGGTGTGGTGGGACCCACCCAGGCAGGCAGTGCACGGCTCCGATCATCTGTTTTCGGTGTGACCAGCCAGGGCATATGGCGCGTGACTGTCCTCAGAGACCGCCGCAGCAGCAGTTTCCTCAGCAGCAGCAGGTTCTCCAGCAGCAGAGGCAGCAGCAGGGACAGTATCCGCCACTACCCAGGTCAGCTAGTGTGGGAGGCAGGCAGAGGGCTCGGGGCCAGATCACGCACTTGACCAGGGCAGAGGCAGTGGAGTCGCAGCTCGTGGAAGGTACCGTTCAGATTTTGGGTTGTGCGGCTCGGGTTTTGTTTGATTCTGGCACGTCTCATTCGTTTATTTCGGATGATTTCGCGTCGAGCGTCGAGGAGCCGATGACCCAGTTGTCCTGTGATTTGGCAGTGGAGTTGCCTTCGGGTGACTTTATGATCACTCCGTATTGCTTCGATCAGGTTTCGGTTTGGATCGATGGGCGGAGTATGCCAGGCAGGTTGTATGCGTTGCAGCTTTGGGATTACGACGTGATTCTAGACATGGATTGGCTCGAGACCCATTGAGCGGTGGTGGATTGTGGAATGAAGAGGGTCTACTTCCAGCATCCGAGCAAGAGGACCTTCTATTTCCAAGGTATCCGTTCCGCCTCTTCTCGATTCCTTATCTCTGCTATTCGAGCCCGTCGATTGCTTGATTCCGGTTGTCAGGGTTTTCTCGCGTCAGTGGTTGTGTCTGACCAGATGGAGCCGGATGTCGAGGACATTGCGGTGGTGTGCGAGTTTCCCGACATTTTTCCCGAGGAGTTACCTGGATTACCTCCCCAGCGGGAGATCGATTTCGTGATCGAGGTTGTGCCTGGTACGGGACCTTTGGCGAAGGCTCCCTACCGAATGGCCCCCGCTGAGCTGAGGGAGTTGAGGGCGCAGTTGCAGGAACTGTTGGCCAAGGGGTATATTCGTCCTAGCTTTTCCCCTTGGGGTGCGCCCATGTTGTTTGTGAAGAAGAAGGACGGTAGTCTGCGGCTATGCATTGACTATCGGCAGCTGAATGATGTGACCATTAAGAACAAGTATCCGTTTCCGCGGATTGATGATTTGTTCGACCAGCTGCAGTCTGCACGAGTGTTCTCGTGGATTGATTTGCGGTCCGGTTACTATCAGCTGAGAATTCGCGAGTCCGATGTGGAGAAGACTGCGTTCAGTACGAGGTACGGGCATTATGAATTTTTGGTGATGCCGTTCGGGCTCACCAATGCCCCAGCAGCCTTCATGGACTTGATGCAGAGGGTGTTTCATCCGTATTTGGACCAGTTCGTGGTCATCTTTGTGGATGACATCCTTGTTTATTCGCGGTCTGCCGAGGAGCACGCGTACCATTTGGGTGTGGTGCTGCAGACGTTGCGAGATCACCAGTTGTATGCGAAGCTCAGCAAGTGCGAGTTTTGGCTCAGCGAGGTGCACTTTCTGGGGCACGTGATTTCTGGTGATGGCATTTCCGTGGACCCCGCCAAGGTTGAGGCTGTGATGCAATGGCCGAGGCCGAGGTCGGTGACGGAGATCCGGAGTTTCTTGGGGCTTGCGGGTTATTATCGCCGGTTTATCCAGGATTTTTCTCGCATTGCGACCCCGATGACTAGGCTCACGCGGAAGGATGTGCCTTTCGTCTGGTCCGAGGAGTGTGAGCAGAGCTTCAGCGAACTGAAGAGATTGCTCACCTCGGCTCCGGTGTTGGTTTTACCTTCTAGATCGGGAGGTTTTGTGGTGTGTACAGATGCTTCCGGCGTCGGATTGGGTGCTGTTCTGATGCAGCATGGTAGAGTGGTGGCTTATGCATCTCGGCAGCTAAAGTCCCATGAGGAGAACTACCCTACCCATGACCTTGAGTTGGCGGCAGTGATCTTCGCGCTGAAGATCTGGAGGCATTATCTGTACGGCGAGAAGTTCGAGGTATTCACTGACCATCAGAGTTTGAGGTATGTGTTCTCGCAGAGAGACCTGAACCTCAGACAAAGGCGTTGGATGGAGTTCATGAAGGACTATGACTTCACCCTGTCTTATCAGTCGGGCAGGATGAATGTCGTCGCCGATGCCTTGAGTCGGAAGGTTGCAGTCAGTACCTTGATGCTGAGGAAGTGGAGGCTCTGGGAACAAGTGCCCGAGGTATCTTTCAGGCTCAAGATTCCCCAGGAGCCAGGGTTGGCGGTGCTTGCGAGTCTGACTGTCACTCCTGCTATCCGTCGTCCGGTGACAGAGGCTCAGCATGCAGACCCTGAGTTGCCCCGGATTCTTGCGATGGCTGACGTAGAACTTGGCGAGGACAGTGCTGCGAGGTTTCGTGGCAGGCTGTACGTCCCAGCGGAGGAGCAGGTTCGTCGTGCTGTGTTACGCGAGGCTCATGGGAGCAGGTACACCGTACACCCGGGTGCGACGAAGATGTATCGGAACTTGCGGAGGCAGTTCTGGTGGCCTGGCATGAAGAGAGATGTCGTAGAGTTTGTGGCCAGGTGCCTGATTTATCAGCAGGTGAAGGCGGAGCATCAGCGACCAGGAGGTACTCTTCAGCCCTTGGATGTTCCTGCTTGGAAGTGGGATCATGTGACCACGGATTTTGTGGTGGGGTTGCCGAGGACCCCGAGTGGGCAGGACAGTATTTGGTTGCTGGTAGATCGGCTGACGAAGGTGACGCAGTTGTTACCGGTCAAGGTCAGCTGGAGCGTGTCTAAGTTGGCTCGTCTTTATGTGGAGCGGATCGTGCCGTTGCATGGGGTTCCCATTTCGATCGTGTCGGATCGGGATCCACGCTTCACTTCTGCATTCTGGAGGAGTTTCCAGCGAGCTCTTGGCACGGAGTTGGCGTTTAGCTCGGCGTATCATCCTCAGTCAGATGGTCAGTCTGAGAGGACCATTCAGACTTTGGAGGACATGCTGAGATCCTGCTGCCTGGAGTGGCAGGGGAGTTGGATTCATCACCTACCGTTGGTGGAGTTTGCCTATACCAACAGCTATCATTCGAGCATCGGCATGGCTCCTTATGAGGCTCTGTATGGGCGTCCATGTAGGACTCCGCTTGATTGGTTTGAGGTGGGTGAGCGTGTTTTGACGGGACCGGAATTGGTGCAGCAGTGTGTGGTTGTTGTGCACCTGGTTCGTCAGAACATGTTGGCGGCCCAGAGTCGGCAGAAGAGTTATGCTGACCGTAGGCGGCAGCCTCTTGAGTTCGCCGTGGGCGATCATGTGTTCTTGAGAGTTTCTCCGATGAAGGGGGTGATGCGTTTTGGACGGCGTGGGAAGCTGAGTCCCCGCTATATTGTTCCTTTCGCGATTGTGGAGCGCATCGGTGAGGTTGCTTACCGGTTGCAGTTACCTCCTGAGTTGGCGTCGGTGCATGACGTGTTTCACGTCTCGATGTTGTGGAAGTATATGCCCGATGACTCTCATGTGCTCGAGTTTTCTGTTTGGCCTGAGGTGACTCCAGACCTTTCTCTCCCAGAGTTTCCGATCCACGTGGAGGATAGGCGAGAGCAGCGCCTGCGGAACAAGGTCATTCCCTTGGTAAAGGTCGTGTGGCAGCGACACTCTGGTGGTGAGGCTTCTTGGGAACGTGAGGACGAGATGCGTCAGCAGTTCCCGTATCTGTTTGAGTGAGTCTTCCTCTTCTTTCCCCTTGGATTGTTCTGAATTTCGAGGACGAAATTCTTTAAGGGGGGAGGGCTGTAATATCCCGGACCTTTCGGATCCTTTCTTCGTGGGTCCCGGATCTGGTTTTCGGAGCGTCCGGCTCTGTTGTGTCCGAAATTTCGTTTCGGACATCTTTCGTGTTCGGATCGGCGCGATCCGGAGTTGTTTCGGAGGCCCGGAGGCGTTCCGCGGCTTTTCCGCGCGTGTTTTCTGATTCCCGGTGTGTGTTTCGGCTTTTTCTTCGGAAGCTCGCTGCGGGCGAACCGGGCGGTTCACCCGGGCACGAGTGGTACCGTTGCGATCGGTGCGTTCCGAGGATTCCGGAAATGTATTTTTCTAATTTTTGGTATTTTTTCAAAAAATCGGATTTTCTTATATAATCCCATTTCTTTTCTTTTTCTTTTCTTCTTTCTTCTTCTTCCTCCTTCCTTCCCCAACCGTGGCCGCCCTCTTCTCTCTCCCTCTCTCCCGTTCGAGCGCGACGACCACCGTTTCGACTGCAGACGGCGGCGGTGCGACGCGACGAGGACGTGGGTGACATCGAGACGATCGTGCGGGCGTGCGGCAAGCGTGGGAAGCATGGGGAGGCGAGGTTTCTAAAAGCGTTCTTCGCGATTCGTGGGTGATTCGGCGGAGCATTCGCTCCATTGAGGTAGGGTGACGTTCCTTAGCCTCTTGTCGATCATTCCCGTGTTTTATAGGCCGAGGGGAGGCCGAGAGGGGCTTATTTGAGCATGTTTGGGGTTTTTCCAAGTTTTGGGGAGAGTCGCCCGATCTATGGATTCGATGCATGGATTCGTGTTTTGATGGCCTAGAATCATGCTAGGGGTCCCCAGGGGTCTTCCCCTTTGATTTCCCCCTCTCCGGTGGAGGTATGGGGGCGTGGAATGGTGTTTTTAGCCGTTCCCGGCCGTTCTCAGTTTTCCGGGATGATAGCGGTCCACCAGTAACCGCCTTCATCAGGTAGCGGTCAGGTGGGGACCGCCTTCATCAAGGTTTTGAGCGTTGGGGCTTGTGCTGTCGGCGGGCGGTCGCGGTCTCGCGACTGACCGCGACTGCTGGTGGCGGTCAGGGGGCAACCGCTTTCAGCCTGGGGTCTGGCACGGTCTTCGAGACGGGTTTTTGACCGTTGGAGTCTGGTCGCGGTCTCCAGGAGATCGCTACCAGGTGAAGGCGGTCTTCACGCGACCGCTTTCACGTTTTCGTGCACCAGGGTGGTCGCGGTTCCAGGCCGACCGCGACCAGGTGATAGCGGTCCTGGGTCGACCGCTACCACAGGAGGCGGTCCTCCGGTGACCGCGACTCCCCTTCTTTACCGATTTGAACCCCGGACGAGCTAGTCTCGATCCCTGTGCTGACCCGTAGTCCGACTGATGCGGGGCATCATGTGGGGGCTACACGTGGGGGTGCCATGGGGTCCCGGGAGGTGGTGGCTCCGGCTTGTGTCACCGTGCGTCGGTGTTGGTACAAGGAGCGTTCCTCGTACCTGTGGTTGCATCGTTGTTTTCCGTGACTCGAGAGTCTACTCCTTCAGTGACCCTCCACTAGTCGTAGCCCACCAGTACGAGGTGCTGGTCTCACCTGGGAGTGGTGTACGGGCACCCACCTTTCGAGATGGTTTGTGGACCGGTTACCGTAGGCCTCTCATCTTAGCCAGAGTCCGGCTGCGGGGGAAAACCGGTCAGAGGGCCAGACCTAGGACGCGTGGTCTGTGTGTGCACACGTGGTTGGGGACAGTGGACGCACGTCGACGGGCGTGACCCCAGCTAGTCACTTGTTGTGGTTTCTTGTTCGGTGTTTGCGCATCGGGAAGAACCTACCACGTCAGGCGGCTCACCTGCGGCGCGGTGTCAGACGTCAGGGGACGCTACCGGCTGTGCTTCTAGTGGGTGGTACTCCTGTCGAGTACGGAGTGACAGACTGTCAGTCGAGTGTTTCCGACCTTCGGGTTTTACCGGTTCAACCTTTGAGCTTTGGTCTTCTTACCGTGGCACGTGTGTCGGTTTGCGTGCCGTAGGGTCTTGTCTTGTAGAGTACGGGACTTTCCCTTCCGAGGTACTCTCCTACCGCTAGTGTAGTGGTTTCTCGTTTTACGAGGTAGGGTTCGAGTGATCCCTACTAAGTCTTGTTCCGAGACTCATTCTCTGCGTGTTTTCACCGTGTTTCAGGTGAGGCGCCGCCCCAGGGGTGCGCGTCTGGGGTGCAGCGTGATGCGGGTGCCCAGAGGTAGTGCCAGAGGTCAGAGCCGGGGTATGCCCCGTATAGCTGTACTTTCTTTCTTGTCACTGTACTAGTCGTGGACTACTGTTGCTGTTGTTGTTATTTTATTGTGGACCATGTAAAATGTTAATTTATTTCCTGCTTAATATTATAACTGTTTAATTTCTGCAATTACTTGCGACACTTGTGTAGTTTCCACACCATCCTTTTAACCCTTCCGAGTCTTCGGGCTCGTGGGTGGCGGTGCGAGTCTCGGGTTATCGGGCCTTCCCGGTAATCGGATTCTCGGGTCGTTACAGCGTCCTACCGAGGGGAATACTGGCTAGAGGCCTGACCTAGGTAGAGGTCGGTGTGTGCACACGTGGTCAGGGACTGGGGACTTGCGCCGACGGGCGTGGCCCTGACTAGTCACTCGCAGTTGGTGCTGTAGTTTCGTGCTGTGGTACCTTGTTTCCTTGAAACTGTTGTTCCTCAGACCTGGTTCTTGGTGTGTCTTGTCCTTAAGTGACATGACCCTTGTGGCGCAGTATAAGTCGTCAATGGACGCATCTGGCTATTCTCGAGTGGGAGGGTGCTCCTGTCACCTGGTTCGTGACTCTCACGTTTCCTGCGTATTCTGACCTTTGCGAGTTGCCCTCTCGTGGCCGTACTTGAGGTCAGTGTTTTGTCATTTGCATGACGTTCTAGTCATGCGTGGGGTGTGTGCACGACGTTTCCAGTCGTGTTTGTCTGTGTTTTCGGCGTAGACGTCTGCCTTCGCCTTTGTTTTGGCCGATGGACTGGGTTACCCTACTGTGTGAGTTTGGGGTTGACCGTCTGTTGCCGTTTGGAGTAGCTTAGGGTGCTGAGTTCTCCTCGGTGGCCGTTGTTCCGTGTTTTACGGCCTCGCTCTTCTTTGTTATTGAACTCCCCTTGCTCTTAGCCTGTTCCCTACTCCTGATGTACCCTGTCTGTTTACAGCTTTGTAGTGTAGCTTTTCCTGCTTTGCTGCACTCGTTGTTTCTGTTGCTTCCGTTGCACTGTGCGTTTTTCCTGTGGGGATCCGCGTGACCCCTACTGAGTTTCTATTTAGAGACTCACCCCTGCTTTTCAGGTGGGTTTCGCCGCTTGCCTCTACTGTTCCTGGTGGAGCGCGTTGTTGTAGCTGCCAGCTGTACCTGCGTCGGGCTTCTCCCGACTCCTGTGTACGTTCTTTCTGTCAGACTGTACTGTGTTAGACTTGTTGTCTTTCCTTTGGGCTGGATTCTGGTGTATAATTGTAATTATTGAAATTATTAATGAAAAAGTAATTTTATTTCTGCTACTTTAGCAATCCATGTAATGAAATTTAATTGCTTACTGTTATATCTGCTGGCTTCAATGTATTCCACACACTCCTTTTTTCCCTTTGGCGCTTTCCCGCACTTGGGAGGCCTCGCGGGTCCCATGTGGTATCATGTGTATTCGGTATTTATACCGGGTGCACCGGGTATCTGGAATCCGGGTCGCTACAGCTGGTATCAGAGCAGTGTTCTGAGATGTTCGGAATTCTTTTCTGAGCTATCAGATCATTGTCGTGTGAAATACATGGAAATCCAGATATACAGTTACCAGAGTCCTAAGGTCCAGTACAGTCTCTTGCTGGCGTAGGTGTTGCGATAGTTTATCGCGGTGTTTTCCATGTGTGGTCTTGTGCGTGCTTTGTTGGCACTGTACGAGATGGTTTTGCTCTCGTCTGGGTGTGATGAGGTGCTTCGTTTCGATTTTAATGTTGGTCTCGATCGTGTTGCACTTGGCAGTGTTTGTCGGTTGGCATGAACTTGCAGTGCATTGTTCGAGTTGTTTCTGTGTTTTGCTCAGGTGGCTTGTGACTTTTAGCGTTGGTGTGATGGCCATGCACATTCTTACGTTGCTTTGGTTGTCCCAGCTTAAGTCTGTTCAGCTCCTGATGCATTGTTGTTTCGGTTGTCTCGATTGTCGTGTTGCCTCGATTGAGAAGTTGCTCAGGCGAGCTAGGATCTTCCTTTCCTGGTGAGCTTATGTTGTTGAGCTTGTTGCTTCTCGTTCTTCTTGGTGAAGCTTTTTCGAGGTGAGCCTTGGAATTGCTGTCTTGGTGGTGCCTTTGTCCTGTGTCTGCTTAAGTGTGGACAGCTTTATTTTGAGCCTGATCTCTCTTTTGTTGTACGGTTGCTTGGCTTTGGACTCCATAATGGTGTTAAGAGTTGTCGTGTACCGTATTTGTCGTGCTGTGTCTGACGGCCGATGTGTTGTGAAGGCTCATTTGTCGTTCCAGGACGTGAAGGTAAGCTGAGATTAGCATCTTTCGTTGCTCTGCGCTGAAGCTGGTGCTCTTCCTTTGTTGCACTTAGGCTCCTTGTGATCGGTTGTTCGCGAGATCGGTGCTCGTGGCGTGTTAATTGCGATCTTTGTTGATTGCGATGGCGCCGGGTGTGTGCTGAAATGCGATTACCGATGTTGATTTGTTGCCTGTGTGCGTTGTTGAGAGCGCAGTGGAAGTGTGTGGGTTGGCTACCCACTGGTCGAGAGGTTTTTGTGCCTTCTCGATGTGTCTTTGTCTTGGCTTTTTGTGCCTCGACTCTGGTTGTTGCCGTGCCTTTGTTTGTGGTTTTCTGGTGTTGGCATTGGCATGTGCGAGTGTTGGGGAATTTGTCGGTGTTCCTTGCTGATTGAGTACCCTTTGCTCTGCATTTCTTTCTTGGGTGTTGTGCTCTCGAGGCGTGTTCGTAGTCCTTGAGTTGCGTTCCCCGAGATTGTTGTCGTTTCTCGTTGTTGTGGGTCTTTTTCTTGGTGAGCAGTCTGATGCGTGACCCGTTCCTTGTGGTCGTGTGCTCAGCTGTTTCTGTGCCTTGATGTGACCCTACTTGGAGTGTGTTCCGTGGTTCTGTGTATTCTGCAGACCCGAAATTCTGCAGGTGTTGCCGTTGTGTTGTTTTGGCGCTGTTTCTTTATGATTTTGTGTCTCTGTCTGAGACCATGGTCTTGTCAGTTGGCTTGCTGTGCTCTCTTTTCCTGGTGGGGTTAGCTTGCGACTCGATCAGATGAAATATCTGAGTGAGTGCTGACTTGATTGTGTTTCTGGTCCAGTGGTGGTGTTGTTGTCGTTGGTGTCCTATGTGCCAGGTGTTCCCTGTTACCTTTGGCACTGGAGCCGATGATGTGGTCGAGCTGTCAGCTATGAGGACTGTGTCTCCTTGTGTAAGCTGCCGCTTGCCGTGCTGCCGTTGTGTTTCTCGGTTGTCTGTTGTTGTGGCAGTCGTGTCTCCGTTCCCTGGTGAGACGTAAACGACGTTGCCTTTTGCTTCGGAGATGTCAGATGTGTTCACTTTGGTGTCATGCTCGTGCTGTATACTTGCTGTCTTGGAAGCTAGAGCGTGTACCTGTAATTGTGGTCTGACGGTGTTCCTCTGAGCTGTGTTTTTCAAGATTTGTGTTGTTGGGTTGTTCTCCCTTGCTTCTCCTTTGTTATTCCTTAATTTCGAGGGTGAAATTTCTTAAAGGAGGGGAGGATGTAATGCCCTGGATCTTGATGGATCTTTTGCAGGTCTTGTTGGATCTCTGCTGGATCTGTTTCGGATTGGTTTCGTTGAGTTTTGGTTTGCTTTTGTAGCTTCCGAGTGAGTTTGACGAGCCATGTGGGTTTTTCTCTCGTACTAGTTACAAAACCCTACGATGAGTTTGTTTGTCAATTCTCGAACTCGTGGATGCTACAGCGACGATGTACTCTTCGAGCCGGTCGTTTCGGCTATTTTTGCATATTTTTCTGAATTTGTGCATTTTCGGCGCATTTTCAGAATTTTCAGAAATTAGGAAAATTTCCTAATTTCTTTTCTATTTCTTTTCTTTTCCTCTCTCCTCCTTCTCATTCGCCGCCATCGCCTCTCACTCTCCCGTTTTCTCTCCCGTTCGCCTCCTCGGCTCCGACTGCAGACGGAGGACCTAGAGGCACGTGTTGGGGACGTGATGGAGCTGGCTGGGTGCGCGATGGAGCAAGGATCGGATCGATTCTGGCGCGATCCCGAACGGTGGATTCAAAGCCGGTGAAATCGGTTCGCGAGTGGATTTTGACGTGGTTTAGTCCTTTCGGGGCTCGGTTTCTTCGATGGAGGTAGGGTGACTGATCCTTACTTCGTCCTCTCCGTTTTCCCTGCCATTGCACGACGTTCGGCTAGGAAACGGTCGAGTTTGGGCTTGGTTTGCCTAAACCGTGATTTTCGTGGTTTTTAGGGTCGGCCGGTAAACGGCGACTGTTTGCGGCGTAGTTAGTTTCTAACTGACCGCTGGGATGTCAGGATCCCATCCACGTTGATTTCGTGTCGTTTGGTGTTCATTCGAGGCCAGTAGAAGGCCGGGAACCTCGGTGACCCACTTTGGGTGGATTTGATGAAATCGCCAGAATCTTGAGTTTGTGAGCTTGCATGTGGGGTTTTTAGTCCCCTGATGTTGTTATTTGGCGTTTAGGTTTGTTCCCCCTGCGTTTCGGCGTGAATGGGGCGTGGAACGGGCCGGTTTGGCCGTTCCTCTGTTTTCCCGCCGTGACCGATGTAACGGTCATTCCAGTTGCCGTCACTTGTATATAACGACCCTACGACTGACCGCTACTTCGTCAGAGGTTTTTGAGCTTTCTGGCTTCTGGGTGAGTGACAGCCCTAGGGTGGCGCGTCGCTTCTCTGTAACGCGCCTAGGTCTACGCGTTACTTCGCTTGTTGTTGCCTTGTTTTGGGGTTGAGTCGGTTGGTCTAATGCGCTTGACCCAGTGCGTTAGATGGAAGTAACGCGCCCTGCCTTGGCCGTTATTGTCCGTTTGACCGACGTTTGACCGTTGAGGCGGTTCCCCCGACGGATGGGTTCCCATCCGTTATTTTGAGTGTAACGCGCCTGCCCCTGGCCGTTGCATTCTGTTTTGGTCGACTGTGGGTGGCTGTGCCGTTGGTTGTAACGCGCCTGTCCCCATGCGTCGTTTGTGTGTAACGCGTCCTTCTTGGACCGTTACATGCTGTTTGGCTGAGGGTTGTGGGTGTTGTGCTGTTCGATGGTGTAACGGCCGTGCCCCTGTGCGTCGTTGTTGTATAACGCGCTTGCCCCTTGCCGTTATTTGTTGTTTTGTGCTGGGTTGAGGGTGGCTGTGCCGTTGTGAGTAACGCGCCTGCCCCTGTGCGTCGTTTGGTTCTGGCGCGTCTCCCCTGCCGCGTTGCTTGCTTGTAACGCGCTTGGCCTTGTGCGTTACTTGGCCTTGATTCGTGTGTTTGTGTTTTAGAGTGGTTAGGGTGGTGTGTGTGCGACGGCCTGTCGTCTGTCCGTCGTTTGGGTGTAACGGCCCAGGTCTAGACCGTCATATGCTTGTAGCGGTCTAGGGGTGGTGCGTTACTTGCCCTGTGCTTCGATTTCCGTGCTTCGATTTCTGCTTGTCTTGGCTTGGCCTTGTGGTCTGCCCGTTGTCCCGTGGATGTCTTCCGACGTCCTATGAGGGCTAAGACTACGTTGTGAGGTGGCCAGGAGTCTTCTTGCTTGAGGTAGGACTCTCTTTCCTACTGTTCAAGCATTGTGTTGGGTTCAGGTCAACCCGGTGTGACCCAGTGGTTGACATGTGACCTTGTGTGTGTGTGTCTCGGTGGTTGTGCCCGGCTCGAGACACTGCTTCTGGATGCCTCGAGGTGTTGCCTTACCTCGGTTTACGTGTCTAGGTGTACTGAGGGTTCTTGGTGTTTCCCTCAGGTCTCCGTGTGTCGTTTTCTACGGAGCGTTGTTTTGCTGGCTTAGGATTAGACCGATTGGCGGCTTATTTCACTGCTTGTGACGATCTTGCCTTTGAGTCGTTCGACTCAGGGATCGTTACGTCGTAGGTCTAGTTGTCTGATCCTGAGTCTGTTGGCGGCTGTTCGACTGCCTGGGTGCTTTGCTGTGCACGAGACATGGCTTTTCTTAGTTGTCTGTGCTGTAGCGCCTGTGTTTCGGAGTTTGTGCCTTGTGAGCCTCCCCTAGTTGTAGCCCTAGGCTTTTGCCGACCCACCGGGAGTGGTGGAGGGGTGTTTCCTATTGCGTTTGGTATGTACGGTTTTTAAGCTAGTTCCGTAGGCCCCGGCCAATGGTAGCGTCCTACCGAGGGGAATACTAGCTAGAGGCCTGACCTAGGTAGAGGTCGGTGTGTGCACACGTGGTCAGGGACTGGGGACTTGCGCCGACGGGCGTGGCCCTGACTAGTCACTCGCAGTTGGTGCTGTAGTTTCGTGCTGTGGTACCTTGTTTCCTTGGAACTGTTGTTCCTTGGACCTGGTTCTTGGTGTGTCTTGTCCTGAGTGACATGACACTTGTGGCGCAGTGTAAGACGTCAGTGGACGCATCTGGCTGTTCTCTGGGAGGAGGGTGCTCCTGTCACTTGGTGCGGTGACTCTCGGCGTTTCTTGCGCGCTGTGACCTTTTCGAGTTGCCCGCTTGTGGCTGTACTCGAGGTCAGTGTTCTGTCGTTTGCATGACGTTCTTGTCATGCGTGGGGCTGTGTGCACGACGTTTCATGTCGTGTTTGTTTGCTCTTTCGGCGTCGGCGTCTGCCTTCGCCTTTGTTTTGGCCGATGGACTGGGTTACCCTACTGTGTGAGTTTGGGGTTGACCGTCTGTTGCCGTTTGGAGTAGATTAGGGTGCCGAGTTCTCCTCGGTGGCCGTTGTTCCGTGTTTTACGGCCTCGCTCTTCTTTGTTGTTGAGCTCCCCTTGCTCTTAGCCTATTCCCTACTCCTGATGTACCCTGTCTGTTTACAGCTTTGTAGTGTAGCTTTTCCTGCTTTGCTGCACTCGTTGTTTCTGTTGCTTCTGTTGCACTGTGCGTTTTTCCTGTGGGGATCCGCGTGACCCCTACTGAGTTTCTGTTTAGAGACTCACCCCTGCTTTTCAGGTGGGTTTCGCCGCTTGCCTCTGCTGTTCCTGGTGGAGCGCGTTGTTGTAGCTGCCAGCAGTACCTGCGGCGGGCTTCTCCCGACTCCTGTGTACGTTCTTTCTGTCAGACTGTACTGTGTTAGACTTGTTGTCTTTCCTTTGGGCTGGATTCTGGGGTATAATTGTAATTATTGAAATTATTAATGAAAAAGTAATTTTATTTCTGCTACTTTAGCAATCCATGTAATGAAATTTAATTGCTTACTGTTATATCTGCTGACTTCAATGTATTCCACACACTCCTTTTTCCCTTTGGCGCTTTCCCGCGCTTGGGAGGCCTCGCGGGTCCCATGTGGTATCACGTGTATTCGGTATTTATACTGGGTGCACCGGGTATCCGGAATTCGGGTCGCTACAACAAGTGACCTCGAAGACCTTTGAAAAGTCGGGTAGGCACAAGACCGGGACTTGGGTCATTTTTTCTTTAAGCTCTAGGAATGCTTTGGAGGCTGCCCTAGTCCACATAAAAGTGCCTTTCTTGAGGCAATCCGTGATAGGAGCGGTGATAGTGCTAAACCCACAGATGAATCTCCTATAGAAAGTGGCTTGTCCGTGAAAGCTTCGGGCCTCATGGAGGGTCTTGGGCTCGGGCCACTCAAGAATGGCTTGGACCTTCTCGGGATCCATGAATACCCCTTGGGATGAGACCATAAATCCTAGGAAGGCTAGTTGATTGCTCAAGAAATGACACTTCCCGGGATTGGCAAAGAGACTTTCTTTCCTAAGAACGGTGCAAACTTGTTTGAGATGATCTAGGTGGGCTTCCTTGGTTTGGCTATGTATGAGAATGTCATCAAAGTAGACGACAAGGAAGATGCCAATGAAGGGCCGGAGGACCTCGGTCATGAGGCACATGAATGTGCTAGGTGCATTGGAAAGGCCGAAAGGCATGACAAGTCATTCATAGAGACCGTCCTTAGTCTTAAAGGCGATTTTCCACTCGTCCCCGGGCCTAATGCGAACTTGATGGTAGCCACTCTTGAGGTCGATCTTGGAAAAGATGGTGGCTCCAGCTAGCATATCTAACATATCATCTAGCCGAGGGATGGGGAACCTATACTTGACCGTTATCTTATTGATGGATCGGCTATCCACACACATGCGTCAAGTTCCGTATTTTTTGGGTGTGAGGAGGGTCGGGACGGCACATGGACTTTTGCTAATGCGGAGGAAGCCCTTCTTGATGAGCTCCTCAATTTGCCTCCTAAGTTCAGCATGCTCGGTAGGGTTGAGACGATAGTGAGGTAGGTTGGGTAAGGTAGCTCCGGGCACAAAGTCGATGGCATGTTGCACATCGTGCATGGGTGGTAGCTTATCCGGTAGCTCATCGGGGAACACATCATGGAAGTCCTCTAGGAGTTGTTGAATCTCTATTGGGTGTGGGTCGGTTAGGGTGGATTCCGCAAGGCAAATGACGATGGCACACACTTGTCCTCCTTGGTTGACTTCTTCCTCAAGTTCTTTCCTAGTGATGAGGTGTAGGCTCCTCGTAGTCCCAATGGTCAAGCTAGAGTTAGGATTGGATGGGGTGGGGTTTGGGGTAGAGGGAGGGGTGGAGGATTCCCCTAGGGGAGGAGGTACCTTCTTGGGGAGGGGGCGGGGTGGTGAAGGGTTGAGTTGGATTCTCTTCCCTTCATGGGTGAAAATGCAAGTGTTCGTCCTCCCAAGGAAGGTGGCATCTACATCGTAGATCCAAGGCCGCCCTAGGAGTATGCTTCCAACTTCTATTGGTAGAATGTCGCACCAAACTTGGCCTTGGTAGGATTGAAATGTGATAGGGACAAGGTAACGAGTGCTAATAGGTACGGATGTGGCATCAATCCAAGCTACCCGATATGGGTGTGGGTGTGGGGAGATGGTAAGGCCCAAAAGTTTGATGGTGTCGGGTGACACCACATTCACACTACTCCCGTTGTCCCAGATGACCTTCCTAGCATGACTCCCTATCCGGATGTAGGTATGGAAGATGGTGTTTCTTCTCCAATCATGTTCTTGGGTTTGAGTGAGGGGGCACCTAACCACTCCAAGGTGAGAGTTGGTAGATGGAGGGGTTTGTTCTTGATTGGTCTCCATGTAGTGGTTCTCATACTCCTCCTCCCAATCGGGAGAGGCCTCATACACCTCAACCTCTTCTATAACTTCATCTTGGGGCATGGGGGTTGTCTCCTCGATGAGCAAGTTAGATGCGCTCTTGGTGGGGCATTGATTGGCGAAGTGTCCATACCCAAGGCACCTAAAGCATTGCTGCCCACTTTGGTGGTTTGGGACAGCCCTAGTGTGAGGGAGAGTGGGTGCCGGATTTGGTCGATTGGGAGTGGGGGTGGGAGGCCCACTTGTGGGGCGAGGAGGAGGGGTGCCACTAGGAGGGGCTGCCTGGGTGGGAGGAGTTCCCATGGGGGTGGGGAGGAGTCCTCGTTGAGGTGGTGGGGGGTTGGTCCGAGGTACCATGGATTTTGGGTCCATTCCCCGAGGGGGAAACATTCGGGTGTATCGAGAGAATTTTTCAGAATCTCGGGCCACTTGGTAGGCTTGCTCTAGAGTGACTACTTGACGCATGAATAGCTCCTTTTTTATGTGGAATTGAAGCCCATTCTTAAAGCGGGATAGTGTGACGGCGGGGTCATCTTGGACTCCACACTTAAGAAGGTAGTAGTCAAATTTCTCAATGTACTCCATAACGGTCTTCCCTTCTTGTGTCAAGGCTTGCCGCTCATTTAGGAGGTTTTGATGGTAGGAGGGAGGGACATATTTGAGTTTGAGTTGTTCCTTCATGGCCCCCCCATGTGGTGACGGGAGCTTCCCTCCTAACTATCCTTAATGCCTCAATGTTCATCCAATGAGTCTTGGCTAATTTGGTAAGTTGCATTTTTGCAAGCCAGACTCTCCTATCCTCGGTCATTGGGTACCAATCAAAATATTGGTCCATAGCCGCTTCCCAATCTAAATAGATACTTGGGTGATGAGATCCATCAAAGGTGGGGGCATCTACTTTCACAAGTCTCATAAGGTGGTCATCCGGGTTGTCCCGGGGGGGTCTTTCATTCCTCCTTGGAGATGGGTCTCTTTCCAATTCGGGAGGAGGGTCAAGGTTGAGCTCTCCTATGGCTGGTTCCTCATGTGGGGGAGGTGCCCTCCTACCACCTACCCTTGGGGCGGGCCTATTCTCCTCAAGTTGCTCAAGCCGGGTTGTTATGTCATCAAGCCACCCTAAGATACTAGCCATACCCTCCAGTAGGAATCTCATGTGATCGGGAAGCTCATGCTCATTGTTGGCGGGATTCCCTTGGGGATTGGGATTCATTGTGGAATTGGAAGAGGATGGATTGGTTTGATAATGTGTTCCACTACGAGTGGTCATGCAAAGTTGGGTGGGCTATGCACGGGTGTGCGAATGCACCTATGAATGACTTAGTGTGAAGACGACCCAAGACTAGACTTGTAAGAACAAGCCTATGACCGCTCTGATACCACTTGATGTGGCACAGCCCAAGGATGCCAATGAAAGAATGGTTGAACCTAGGACTTAGATCCACAAGCATACAAGCACTTTCAATGGACTCACACTAGCGGCTCACTCGTACGGTTCAAGCGATCACCCGGTGGGGCCGGGGATGATGGCGAGGGTCTAAGGTGAGACCCTAATATTAAAAGGACTAGATTGACTTAGGCTGACCCCTAAGGGTCTGGGAATTCCCAACTTCGTGGGCAGCCGGCACGCCGGGGCGTGGGGTTGGGTGGCTCTCACTCACTATCCATGGTAGGCACACAAATCGAGCAATAACGGGACCGAGCACTATCTCACCGACCGACGGGCATAAGAAGCAATACTAGACTAGAAAAGCAATGGAATAACCAGGTAGGGTCCAGTCACTCACCTGATCGGTTTGAAGACACCGATCCCGACCGAAGACGAGGGCGAGCGGGGAGGCGTGCGTACACACCCGCACCCCGCGTCGATGCCGCTTGGCCTGAAAACTTTAAGAGTACAACACTACTCCTCTCGCATGAGGGTGGATCAAGGGGACGAGGTTAATGTGTTACAGTCAAACACTACCTCCACGCAGGGAGGGGCTGTCAGCCGGCCAGGCGGGGTGGGGAAACTAAGAGATAACACCGACTTGCCGAGTTGCGCCGATTCTGCTAGCTTCAGGAACAGCCTGACAGGTTGTTGATGTTGGTGCTGCCACGGACTCAAATGAACTCAGAATTGATTGAAATTGGTGCCAAAACGTTAATGACTGACCCGGGATGCCGCCTGAATTTTTTTGGAAGCTCGTGACGACGTCGCAGGCCGGGGCAGAACCTGGAACGGGTCTAGTCTTCGCTGGTTCTGGTTGCTCTCAGGATGATGCCGCTGGAAGAAGAAGGTGCAGCCAACTGATCCATACTCTGTTGGAGGCGAGACAGGTACCGTTGAAACCATGGTCGAGTCTTCTTTCCGTGGGGACCGACGACGTTGTCAGCCAAAGTTGGAGCAGATCGTGAGAGCCCAAACAGTAGAGGTGGGTCGGTTCTGGCTCAGGAACACAGACCAGACACACTTGGAATGAAAAATTTGTAACTTTTCATGCCCAGATTCAAACTTAGCTCTGTTTCTTGGGGATTGAATAGGACTTGAAGGGGAAGCTCCCAGCCAAGTCTTGCGCCAAGATCTACAAGGGAGAGGCCGTGGTCGAACAGGATCTGTAGCTCTGGTCCTCTACCTGAGTGATTCTACGTAGTCGAGGAAGAAACGCTCCCACGGGCAGCTCGGTGCTCGGATGAAGACGAAACCACCTCGCCTGGAAAGCTCTCTGGACAACCTTTCCAGAGATATATGCCTTGCCATCAGGAGGACCAAGGAACGGCCGAAGACGAAGCGACTTTCAGGACCATAGTTGCTGCCTGCGACCTGCTACCTGGAGCTGCAAGTGTAAATGGTTATGAGTGAAGGGATGGTGGGGTGTAGTTGGGAAATGGGGTGGCTGGAGGTTGTGGGGAGTGGAGGTGGTTGATGGAGGGCTGTTGTGGTGGCTGGAGAAACAACGAGGTGGTGGGTGAAGGGGGCTGCAACTGGTTGTGGGTGAGAGGGGAGGGGAGAGGGTTGCACAAGGTGGACAATGGAGAGGGAAGTGGGGGGGCGAACTTGGCTGGTTGGGGCTGGAGTTGGGCGACCAAGGGAGCTATGGGGGGTGGAAGATGGGAGGGAAATTCGAATTTGGGCCTTGGGAGGAGATATTTCAGCCTTGGGAAGGTGGTGGGATGCTTGGGGAAGGAGAGAGGGGTAGTTGGGGGTTGGGAGGTGGGGTGTGGATTGGAGGAGAGCTCTTGGGGTTGGGGTGAGTTAATGGAAGGGTGTGGGGACTAGAGAAAGAGTTATTAGGGGAGGGGGAGTGAGAGAAAGTGGTTGGGAGGGGGAGGAGAGAGAAAGGTGTTGGGTTTGGTGCAAGTATTCAGAGGAGGGGTGAATGAATATGGCCTATAAAAACTTTCACCCAGTAAAGATTTCGCTCAATTAAAATCTAATGCTCACTAAAAATGCTAGTTCGCAAACTGAACAACCTTGAAGGCTAATGGGCAGTTGCGGAACTGAAACAAACACACAGTGAGATCACTAGAGTGCTAACAAGATAAATTTAGCCAATCAGAAAACTAATTAACTCTTCTTCTCAACCAAAAGCCAAACACATGGAGCGCCCCTATGCATTCATCTAGCGGAAGCAAATCATAAGCAATCAAACCACAATGCAAGAGGGGTTTTTAGGTGGTTCGGTCCTCCAGACCTACATCCACCCCACACTCAACCCGAGTGTGGATTCCGCTGACTCACAGCTTGAACAGCTGGGCATCACAGCTTGCCTACAACCGCTGGGCCTCACAGCTTGCCGTCCAGTGGAATCCACCACTGCAACCGCTGGGGATTACAGCTTACCCGTCCAGTGGAAACCTCCACTGCCCGCTGAGCAACACAGCTTGCTGTCCAGAGGAGTCCTCCTCTGCAAATCGCTGGCTAACAGCTTGAAAGGAAATGTAAAATAGAAAACAAAAGATAAGATAACAGCATCAGAAAGCTGTAAACGAAAAGCACAATGTGGCTCTTAAAGAGCTGACTGGCCTGGATTTGATCCACGGCCAGTGAAGACTAATCTTCAGGCAGCTACTCTCCTCCTCTCTCGATTTCACTAATTCTTCACATCATCTTTCTCTTCTGCTTCTTCTAATCTCTCACTCTCTGCTCTTCTCTTCTCTCTCTTTTCTTTCTTCTTTTGTGTTGGATCGACAACTTCTCTCCACTCTGCTTTTTCTTCTCTTTTTCTCCTTTTTCTCTTTTTCTGGATCGAAGGGCTTTCTGCTCTTCAGGCTTCTTCTTCGATCAACCTCCATCTGAAGACGAAGGCTTCATTATATACCAGCAGCAGCAGCAGCCAGGGCACGTGTGGCTTCCACAGCTCTCGCCCTAAAAATTCGGACCACGTGGCAGCATCCTGGTTCACAAGCCTGCCACCTCGGATCACGTGCCCTTTATTAGCACGCTCAGCAACTAGAGTCAGGTGGCGTTAACCCACTTGCTTAAAGGGGTTGACGCATCTGTGATCCAGTGATCAAGTCTTCAACAGATGGGCGTGCTGCGTCGACGTTATCAGCAATGGCGTTAACGCATGGATGCGTTCTAGTGAACAAAATAGCCTAGCCCTTTTAACTGCTGCGTCGACGCTTCTGACCCGTGGCGTTGACGCAGTGAGGCATTCCAGTAGCCATTAGCCTCGTCTCTTTAGCTGTTGCGTCGACGCTGCTTAATTGTGGCGTTGACGCAGTGGAATAGCCTGTGAGGCTGAATGCTTCTTCAACTGCTGCGTCGACGCTGCTTGATCAATGCGTTGACGCACCAGAGTAATCCACAAGCTTCTTTCTACATTGTTTGAACTGCTGTGTCCACGTGTCAGCATTTCAGCCTCTTGGATCACGTGCCAAGTCTTGATGGCCTGAATCATCTGCAGACAGACAGAGGAAAATGAACTTAGTTCAGACAAATGTATATACTTAAGCAGAGTTGCCATTGTATGGACTTGATGCAGTGCAGCGAGTGTACAGACTTGGTAAACCAAGGTCCAGTGTATAGACTTGGTAAAGTTCAGGACTTTAACAACGAGTGTAGAGAGTTGAAGCCTGACAACCCAATGTGTAGACTTGAAGCTCGACAGGCTGACAATGCATGTACTTGCTCAGTGTATGGACTTGATTAAAAGAACATGCAATGTATATACTTCATGTTATGAAGCAAGGAATACACTTAGCTGAAGACTGCCAGTCGATGTATAGACATGGCATCAAACCCAGTGTATAGACTTTGCCTTGAACGAAGGTCAGTGATGAGTGTATAGACTTTCACGATGTGTAGACTTGGATACGTGAAAGCTACAGTGAAGGAATGTATACACTTGACCAAAGCAAGGGCGAATCGAGTGTACAGACTTCATGCCATGAGACGCTGAGCAAGACGCTCCAATGAATAGACTTTGGCTAATGCATGAAGACAGACGCTGTACGAACTTGGGTAGCGTGAGACGCTGGAAGAGACAGTCCAATGTATGGACTTCAACTCATGCGACCAAAGCATCAATGCAATGTGCAAACTTCGCCTGAGACAATGCATGAGACGGACGATGTATAGACTTCAGCAACAATGCATGACTTGTATAGACTTGTGTTCTCAACGAAACACAAACACAACACAATGTATAGACTATGCTGAGTGTCTAGACTTGGGAGATGCATAGAACACACGTGAGGCTGCATAGACTTGCAAGCCAAGGGCGATGTATGGACTTTCATATGAAAGGCTGTACAGACTTTGAAGTCTGAGGGCGTCGACGCATGATGCATGAGACACACTTGCTGCGTTGACGCTGCATGACTTGCGAAATGCATACATCGTTGACGCTGCATGAGACGTAGGCTGTACAGACTTAGCCTAAGCCAATGCAATGTACATACTTCCTATATGAGGGAGCAGTGTATAGGCTTGCTGTAAAGAACAGCAATGCACGATGTACAGACATGCAAATCATTCATTCATTCCAGCACACTCATGCATTCTCCACAGAGTATATCAGTTAAACACATGCATTCTTCCACAGAATAGGTCAGATATATTCAAAACAATGTGATGACTCATTCATGTTGCTATCATTAAAACACCACATCATCAACAAGACACAAGGGGCACAACAATCTCCCCCTTTTTGATGATGGCAACATAATGAGTCACACTGACTCATCAAACTATTCTCCCCCTTTGACATAATCAAAAAGAAGGGAAATTGTTTGATAGTCAAATACAATGCACAGAAAAGCACATAAATGCAGAGAGTGAGTCATGGTTCATTAAAATGAAGATCTCCCTTATGACAATGAAACATCTCTCTCCCTATCAACATGCAGGCTTGACTACTCTTCCCTTAGATGCAAAGAAACCATAACTTCCCTTGAAGCACAGGAATGAACTCTGGTTATCCAATGAATCAAGCTAAATTCTGCCATTACAGAATCAGAACTTATGGCAGAATAAGATGGAAGATTCCAACAATGTGGAGAGTAAAGTGATTGGTGATAGAAGGGCAATAATAGACAACAATCATCACAAGACATCTCAATGAATAATCAGACTGAATCTGATCAGGCTATCTGGAAAATCTGATCATGAGGGATTTTAATGCATACATCACTTCAATAAGTCTTAAAAAATGTAGACTCTTCTATCATAAAGGGTTATGAAGTGGCAACTTAACCAATCTGATTTAATTTTCATGTATACCAAATTTGTCAAATTAAACTCAATACTCATATCTGAATCCAAGTTTTAATAAAGGTGAACCAAATATTCAGATAACACCTAAAATCAATCATCCTTTATCTTACACATATGATCTCAATAGCACCTTTGAAAGATACACAGATTAGTACAGAAGTTAAACACTTTTCAAGAACATGAGTTGACAGATTTTTCAAGATAATTTCATTTAAAGCACATTATATTTTTCCTGAGCAATTTAAGTTGATCAACACCTTTTTACATGAGGCACAACAAGTCTTAGTTGAAGTGACCCAGTTACTCAGTGTGATAACTGTCACTGCCTCTCATTTTGAGAGCAGAGTTAACAATATAAGTGTCTTTTTACATGAGAAGACACCTTTATCAGAGGCCAGACTCCCCAGCTACTCAACACAAATAAGCTATTGCTCTGTCAGGTTTTGTTTCACTAAATTTTTATCAGAGATAACTATGGCACCTCATGACATGAGTTACTTTATTTCATTGATAAAGAACTCAGTTTCTCAGTGACCGAGTCATTGCTCTGAATTCACAATTTCTCATTTAGTCAACATTTTTCAAATTAATGTTTAACAACAATACACACTATATGCATCTTAACCAAAGAAGCCCTGAGTTCAAATTTTCAGATATCTGATGAGAGAGTCTAAGGTTTACATGAAACATGTGGTTAAAGTTTATTAACCCTTATCATTCAGATATTTTCAATTCATTTAACTACAAATCTGAGAATACATTAATCTTATATCAGTCTGATTCAGTGATAATTCTTAAACCTATATGATAGAAATTTCTACAATGTTCTCAGACTGAATTGCATGACATGCAGCTTAAGTTCCTCAGATCAGAAAAATAAGTTTAGCTGACCAACAAATCAATAGTAGAACCAATTCAGTCACACCAGCTGAGAAAAGTGTGAAAGGTGAGTATAGGCTGGAATATAGACAGATAGTATCATGAAGGGAGTTGAAAGAAACTCTTCTTTAACAGCTCAACAAATAGAAGGCAGAATCCTTTTTCAAGAGAGAGAAATATGACATCAAATGAGAGTTGATCAATTTTTAGACAAGAGGTGTTCAAGATGTGACAAACAAAACACCAATTCTGAGTGCTCCCCCTGTCTAGATGCAATTAAATTTTTTTTCAGGTTTTTCAACTCCACTACACTTCATATGCAACATTAGTCAAACTCCCCCTGACAAAGTGCATGAAATACAATTAATGAACTGCTCATGATTTTAGAATATGCTCAAGAAGAATAAATGCTTTGTTCAATCAGAGAGAGAATTTATCAAATGCATCATTTTCATTTCAAATTTTTCATCATATGATGCAAAGCAGCCCTATTATGCATTGAAAAACATGCAGTCTACGACAATGGGCAAATGACAGTCATGTAAATGATGTATGCAAGTACTAGACACATGCATTGACTGTATGCACTAACTGACCCGTTCAAGCTCAGTCCAAGTATGTAATCAAGCATGCAATACAAGACACATGCATTGACTCTAAAAATGATTGTGCAGAGCATCTATCAGCCTATTTATTCAGTGCAATAATCAGTGAGAGAAGAGCGTCAGATATGTGCAAAGTAAAACTCAGTAGCTGAGTCTGGAATGAAGACTGATCAGCTAGACATGAAGAGAGTATCAGACATCAAACGAACAGTTCAACAATTTCAGATATCAAACAGACAAATCAGCATTTTCAGATGATAAAATTTAAAGACAAGTTCAGAACTAACCTGAAATGTAGAAACCTGGGGCTTCCTTTTTAAGTGCCTTGGCTAAATTACCCCTTTTATTTCTCTCACCAAGGCACACCTGCAACATATCAATCAATGTGATCTTGCAGGGACCCAAGCAGTCTTGGGTCCTACACTACCCCTATCAGGTGTTCTAAACATTCTTTTTGTAACATTATCATCAAATTCCATAAAAGAACAATCAGACATAGAATGTCCAAAATTTCCACAATAATAACATGAAACAACAGATTGTCTGGTCCTATGATGCTTCTCAACAGGAGCATGAGACCTATGACCATAAGCATTAAATGTTCTGTTATATGCATGAAATTTTGACTTACCATTACCTGCCCACCAGCATTCAGAAGCTCGGTGGCCAGGTTTTCCACATTCAAAGCATACATGTGTCTTTCCTTTAAGAATGGATTTATTTCTGCCAAGAGAATTTCTATTTGAAGGGAATTCAACAAATTTTGAAGTAAAATGATATCCCTGAGCATACCAGCAGTCCTTGACTGCATGCCCATACTTACCACATTCAAAGCACCTTGGGTGCTTACCTCTTGAGCCAGTAAATCCCCATGAAGGCCTAAACCAACATTCAACAGCTTTATGACCACGTTTGTTACAATTATAACAAATGATATGTTGGTTTGAAGAAGGCATGTTTCTTTTGGGGTGGTGATGATTATTTGAAAATATTTTATCATGCATCATATCATCACTTTTCATCACACTGCAGTCATCCATATAATGACCATGCCTACCACAGTAGTAGCAAGAGGCATCAGATTTCCTAGGAGCATGGTTTCTATCATATGAGTTCCTAGATGCATGTGTATGAGTATAGGAAGTATGAACAGTGTGTACACCATCAGACTCAACCGAGCTAGTAGATTTCTGTTCATGAGCAGGAATAGTCTTTACCTTCTTTATTTGACTCTTTCTTTTCAATTTCTGATTATCCTTAACAGGTTTTATTTGTTTTTCTATTTTCTGAGCTTTGAACTGAAAAACAGATTTTGAAGGTGATTTCTGATTTTCATTTTGTTTTGGGGATTGCCTTGAAGTACCAGCTACATTAGAGCCTTTCACAAAAGTAGCATATAGCTAGTTTTTAGAAATTTCCTTAACATCAGGACTACAGCTTATCCCCTTTCTTAAATTGTCATCCTTCCTTTTCACAATAGTTTTTACTTTTCTTTCATTCTTAGCAGAGATGGGTGCCAAATTTTCTAGATCCTGAATCTTATTCTCCAAAGATGTTATGTGAAGTTCATAACTGGCTATTTCCTGTTCACTACAATTAACACATTCGCTTAGAACTTGGTTTGCAGTTTTATACTTCTCAATTTCTTGTTCTAGACTATTCAAAATTTTTGAATTTTCATCATAAACAGCTTTTCCTTTTTCTGTGGTGAGAAGTCTTTCAGACAAGCCAGTGTTTAACCACTTCAATTTTTCAACTTCAGCTTTTAATTCAGTGTTTTCTTCCTCAAGATCTCTAGCCTGAAATTCATTACCCTCACATCTCTCTCTTCCAGACATTAGCTCCAGTTTTTCAATTAATTCCTCTTCTCTTTCCTCCACTCTAATTTTCTCAGCCACCAAGCTTTTGTGATCCTCTTTAAGTGAAATAATTTGTTTACTCAGCCATTCATTCTCACTATAAAGATCTTCATTTCGTTCTCTTAGAGCTGAGCACATATGGCAGGTTAATTCAGCAGAAGAAGAATGTGAAGCCTCCCCATTGATTTCATTTATTCTACCCATAAGATTTTTAATTTTCTTTTGAAATTCTTCATTCTCAAGTTTCAGTTTATCCAATTCAGAATTGACTTGAGTGAATTCCTGCATGCATTTTAGATGCTCCTTTTTCTTATCATTCAACTGATTCTCTATTTCTGACATTTTATCCAACCATGTTTGTTTTTCAATTTTTAGAGAATCATTTTGTTTCTTAAGATTCTGAACATCTAGCATGCAAGCATCATAAGACTCTTTCATATTTGCACAGTTTTCACAGGACTCTTTTAGATTTATTCTATCACATTTCTTTTTTAATTTCTTATTTTCAGATTTCAATTTCTTGGAAACTTCTAACAAATTTTTATACATCTCTATCAATTCATCGAAGGAGTATCCTTCTGATTCAGAGCTTACCTCGGATGAAGTTTCATCATCAGCATTTCTATGATCAGCCATTAAGCACTTGCTGTGATTCCTGATTAGCTTCAGTTTATCCAAAATGTCTTTGGCAGACCTGCAAGATGAAATGCATTCAATTAGAGATCTGTCAATTGATTCTTTTAATAAAACTACAGCTCTATTATTGACAGAGTCTTTCAGCTTGTCCTTCTTGGTCCATTTAGATTTATCCTTCGACAGTTTGTATGGGCCGTGAGTCATTACCTTCCACAGTTTTGGATCAGTAGACTTTACATACCGATGGAGGTTTTCGAACCAAGAGTCAAAGTTATCACCTCTGAATATCGGAGGATTAGCCATCGAATCAGATAACAACTAAATTCAAAGCACAAAACACTAGACAATAAAACCAGATAAGCAAGACACGGTACTAACTCAGTGAAGCTAAATACAGAACACAAGAGGCACACTTATGAAATGCACCAGACAGAAATGCACTAAGATAGTAAATCAAGACGATTCCAAAAGACCCACTCTGAAATGCACTAAATAGTTAGCAGGATCCTCTGCAGATTGTTAGATCTGTTAAGTCAGAGACCGCTCTGATACCAATTGTTGGGTTCGGTGCAAGTATTCAGAGGGGGGGTGAATGAATATGGCCTATAAAAACTTTCACCCAGTAAAGATTTCGCTCAATTAAAATCTAATGCTCACTAAAAATGCTAGTTCGCAAACTGAACAACCTTGAAGGCTAATGGGCAGTTGCGGAACTGAAACAAACACACAATGAGATCACTAGAGTGCTAACAAGACAAATTTAGCCAATCAGAAAACTAATTAACTCTTCTTCTCAACCAAAAGCCAAACACATGGAGCGCCCCTATGCATTCATCTAGCGGAAGCAAACCATAAGCAATCAAACCACAATGCAAGAGGGGTTTTTAGGTGGTTCGGTCCTCCAGACCTACATCCACCCCACACTCAACCCGAGTGTGGATTCCGCTGACTCACAGCTTGAACAGCTGGGCATCACAGCTTGCCTACAATCGCTGGGCCTCACAGCTTGCCGTCCAGTGGAATCCACCACTGCAACCGCTAGGGATTACAGCTTACCCGTCCAGTGGAAACCTCCACTGCCCGCTGAGCAACACAGCTTGCTGTCCAGAGGAGTCCTCCTCTACAAACCGCTGGCTAACAGCTTGAAAGGAAATGTAAAATAGAAAACAAAAGACAAGATAACAGCATCGGAAAGCTGTAAACGAAAAGCACAATGTGGCTCTTAAAGAGCTGACTGACCTGGATTTAATCCACGGCCAGTGAAGACTAATCTTCAGGCAGCTACTCTCCTCCTCTCTCGATTTCACTAATTCTTCACAGCATCTTTCTCTTCTGCTTCTTCTAATCTCTCACTCTCTGCTCTTCTCTTCTCTCTCTTTTCTTTCTTCTTTTGTGCTGGATCGACAGCTTCTCTCCACTCTGCTTTTTCTTCTCTTTTTCTCCTTTTTCTCTTTTTCTGGATCGAAGGGCTTTCTGCTCTTCAGGCTTCTTCTTCGATCAACCTCCATCTGAAGACGAAGGCTTCATTATATACCAGCAGCAGCAGCAGCCAGGGCGCGTGTGGCTTCCACAGCTCTCGCCCTAAAAATTCAGACCATGTGGCAGCATCCTAGTTCACGAGCCTGCCACCTCGGATCACGTGCCCTTTATTAGCACGCTCAGCAACTAGAGTCAGGTGGCGTTAACCCACTTGCTTAAAGGGGTTGACGCATCTGTGATCCAGTTATCAAGTCTTCAACAGATGGGCGTGCTGCGTCGACGTTATCAGCAATGGCGTTAACGCATTGATGCGTTCTAGTGAACAAAACAGCCTAGCCTTTTTAACTGCTGCGTCGACGCTTCTGACCCGTGGCGTTGACGCAGTGAGGCATTCCAGTAGCCATTAGCCTCGTCTCTTTAGCTGTTGCATCGACGCTGCTTAATTGTGGCGTTGACGCAGTGGAATAGCCTGTGAGGCTGAATACTTCTTCAACTGCTACGTCGACGCTGCTTGATCAATGCGTTGACGCACCAGAGTAATCCACAAGCTTCTTTCTAGATTGTTTGAACTGCTGTGTCCACGTGTCAGCATTTCAGCCTCTTAGATCACGTGCCAAGTCTTGATGGCCTGAATCATCTGCAGACAGACAGAGGAAAATGAACTTAGTTCAGACAAATGTATGTACTTAAGCAGAGTTGCCATTGTATGGACTTGATGCAGTGCAGCGAGTGTACAGACTTGGTAAACCAAGGTCCAGTGTATAGACTTGGTAAAGTTCAGGACTTTAACAACGAGTGTAGAGAGTTGAAGCCTGACAACCCAATGTGTAGACTTGAAGCTCGACAGGCTGACAATGCATGTACTTGCTCAGTGTATGGACTTGATTAAAAGAACATGCAATGTATATACTTCATGTTATGAAGCAAGGAATACACTTAGCTGAAGACTGCCAGTCGATGTATAGACATGGCATCAAACCCAGTGTATAGACTTTGCCTTGAACGAAGGTCAGTGATGAGTGTATAGACTTTCACGATGTGTAGACTTGGATACGTGAAAGCTACAGTGAAGGAATGTATAAGGGCGAATCGAGTGTACAGACTTCATGCCATGAGACGTTGAGCAAGACGCTCCAATGAATAGACTTTGGCTAATGCATGAAGACAGACGCTGTACGGACTTGGGTAGCGTGAGACGCTGGAAGAGACAGTCCAATGTATGGACTTCAACTCATGCGACCAAAGCATCAATGCAATGTGCAAACTTCGCCTGAGACAATGCATGAGACGGACGATGTATAGACTTCAGCAACAATGCATGACTTGTATAGACTTGTGTTCTCAACGAAACACAAACACAACACAATGTATAGACTATGCTGAGTGTCTAGACTTGTGAGATGCATAGAACACACATGAGGCTGTATAGACTTGCAAGCCAAGGGCAATGTATGGACTTTCATATGAAAGGCTGTACAGACTTTGAAGTCTGAGGGCGTCGACGCATGATGCATGAGACACACTTGCTGCGTTGACGCTGCATGACTTGCGAAATGCATACATCGTTGACGCTGCATGAGACGTAGGCTGTACAGACTTAGCCTAAGCCAATGCAATGTACATACTTCCTATATGAGGGAGCAGTGTATAGGCTTGCTGTGAAGAACAGCAATGCACGATGTACAGACATGCAAATCATTCATTCATTCCAGCACACTCATGCATTCTCCACAGAGTATATCAGTTAAACACATGCATTCTTCCACAGAATAGGTCAGATATATTCAAAACAATGTGATGACTCATTCATGTTGCTATCATTAAAACACCACATCATCAACAAGACACAAGGGGCACAACAAAAGGGGCGCACCCCTTAGAGAAAGAGAGAGATAATGAGAGAGAGAGAGAGGAGAGAAATTTAGTGGAGGGGAGTGAGATTTGGGAAATACTTCTATTCAAATTGATTCATCAAAAGTTGAGTACATGAGGAGAGATGGGGCCTATATATAGGCATCCATTCTTTACATGACCAAAGTACCCTTGACAATTAGACAAAAGACCAAGCATATCCTAGACTCACTCCTATGGGCCCATAACTAAGATACTTGGGCCCAAATAAACATAACAAGGGAAATGACTAAGATAACATGACTCAATAAAGGAAAGTACATAAGATATGACTCAAAGAAAAGGAAAATAACATGTGAACACATAGCCGGGCTTCATCCAAATGATGCAGGTGATCCGAGCCAAAGTGAGCGCTGTGAGATGCCCTCATCAAGAACGAACACATCACCCCACCTGAAAAGCAGGGGTGAGCCTCGTGTCACTGGCTCAGTAGGGGTCACGCGGATCCCCACTGAAAAACACGTAATAACACGGAACAACAGCAACAGCAACGAGGAGCAGCACTAGAAAGCTGTAAAAGAAATGGAAGCAGGAGTAGGGAACAGGTAAGGACGAGGGGAATAACCCGAACAGGCAAGCAGGCCTAGAAAGGGAAAGAGGAGTAAGGAGCAACGAGGAAAAAGGGGAAAAACCACGCACAAACGCCCCAACCTACACCTACAACAGGCATGCAAAAGAAAGTCTAGAAAAGACCTAGACAGGCATAGACCTCGAGTACAGCCACGGAAAGGTCAACCCGGACAGGTCACAACACAGGAAGAGCACGGGAGTCGCGCGCCACACGATGGAAAAACCCCCGCACCGGGAGAACGGCCAGATGCATCCACTGACGTCTTACACTACACCAGAACACCCACCACAACTGTCCCGACCACCCGCCAAGTGCAACCAACACTGACAAGGCCGAGTCGCAGACCCACGTGGAACCACAAATACAAGTACTAGTCAGGGTCATGCTGTGGACACCGAAAATCGCACATCCAAATGTCATGCTCGACCCAGCATTAACAACGGCGCCGAGTGAAGAAACCCCGGAGAAATCAATCACAAAGGCCCCACATCCCAGGGGCCTCAAAGAAAATCAAATGGGCCACAACTCACGCTCACAATGGGCTCAGAATCGCCCATTTAACCCTCCAGCGGCACGCCGTGGAGAGCCTTCAGCGGCACGCCCTGGAGAGCCCTCCAGTGGCACGCTCCCTTCAGCGGCACACCCTGCCTCGGCCTTCACCGGCACAGCCCCTTTGGGCGCTCGCCGGCACACCCCTACGGGGGTTCAACGGCACACCCCGTCGGGGTTCACCGGCACACCCCCAGGGGGGTTCACCGGCACACCCCCAGGGGGGTTTCAACGGCACGCCCCCAGGCGGGTTCACCGGCACACCCCCAGGGGGGTTTCAACGGCACGCCCCCAGGCGGGTTCACCGGCACACCCCTTTGGGGTCTTCAGCGGCACGGCCCTTTGGGGCTTCAGCGACACGGCCCCTTTGGGGTCTTCAACGGCACGCCCAAAGGGGCCTTCAGCGGCACAGCCTCCAGAGGCTTCAGCGGCAGGCCTTTTTGGCTCCCCAGCGGCACGCCCCTTCGAAGCCCTCCAGCGGCATAGCGAGAAGCTTTTCAACGGCAAGACGACGTGCAGCCCATGCCCTACGCTTCCTTGGCGCGCAGTGAGCCGTCTGAGGTGGCGACCATCCATTGGGCCACGTGAGCTACCCCCTGACGACCCAGGACGAGGCAGGTCAAAGGCCATCACCACAAGGCCACTTCCCGCCTTCAAACGGCCGAGCTGGAGGGCCTCGGCTCGGGGAGGTATAAAAAAAAACCCTCCGCTTCAACGGGGGGGAGGAGGAGAGAAATATACACACAAAGGGGGGAGAAAGAGAAGAGGCAGACAGACGGACACAGGCAGAAGAAAAGAGAAGAAGAGAGAAGAAGAAGAAGAGGCTCCCTCCCTGCCGGGAGCTTCCTCCGACGACCACCACCACCACCGGAAGGGAGCAAGAGTAAGGGAGAGAGGGTTCGATGTAACGGGGAAAGAGTTAGGGGTGGCTGGCCTCCCTCCTGCCCTCCGTTCCTCCTCTTCCTTTTATGTCTTCTTTTCTTTTGTGGGGCCTTTTTCCCCTTTCTTGGCCATGGCATCATCTTTGGCATTCTTTTTTTTGCTATGATATGTATATAAGGCAGTGTCCTCTCGATTCCCATGAATGAAAGTTGTTCCTCGTGGGTTCTCTTTGATTTCGTTGGCTTGCGCTAGCTCTCACGGTTTCTTTATGGGGTTGTTCGTTTTCCCTCCGCCTCCCCATTTCTCCGGTGTTTTTGGGGCCCTCATGTCGACTTGATTATTCCCCTATGAGCCTTGGTTTCACAAGCCCTTCAATCCTCTCCATGGCCATCTGCCGTGTCCACTGGCTTAAGGGAGAGGGAGACCCTCACCCTCTCTCCAAACACACAGTGATCAAGTGGCCTGCCCTTGGCCTTGAATCCCCTTTCTTTTCTTCAAACAACTTCTAAGGCCCCCAGCTTGCACACTCTGTTTGAACTCCCAGCGATGCCTCTTCCTGGCCCTTCGCCGGCACCCCCTGTTTGGTCCCTCAGCGGCACGGCCATGGGGGTTGTCCAGCGGTACGCCCCCATTTATCCTTGGCCGGCACGCTATCTCCTTGCCCTCAGCGGTACGCCCTCCTCTGCCCTCAGCGGCACCCATACCAGTCTACCCCTTTGGCCGGCACGCTCCCTGGCCGGTACACCTGATCAGTCTTGGCCGGCACACCGCAGGCCTTCAGCGGCACACACCCTCAGCCTCTCAGCAGCCCACTCCTTGGCTTTGCCCCCCGAGCCCTTCCCTTTACGTTTTCCGAGGCTCTTTAAAGGTGTTGCTCCCCCGGGGGCCCATCTCCAGTTGTCGGGTTCCGCCACTCCATGTGGGCGCGTTCCCTTTATCTCCCTTACGCCCCGGGTCAAGGGGAGATGCTGCCGAATTTTTTGTGGGAAAATAATAAAACATTAAAAGAGGCAAAAGGAGGCAACAAACGAGTAGGATAACTGACGAAACCTTCCAACTCATCAAGCCGCTGCCGGCATCACAACGAAAACCGAACCGGACTAATTAACCACCCGGCAGCCCGAGTGTCCGACCCACAAGAAAAGAGGCCGAACCAAACGAAACGAAACAAGGGGGAAGTTTGTATAAAACTACCTACAAATCGACACAAGAAGAAAAGAAAAGCCTTAAAGCAGGTAATCAAAAACTGAGTTAACCTCCATCACTCCCTGCCCAACCCCCAGCGGCACACACACGCCCAGCCTTCAGCGGTACACTCTCTTGAGCCTTCAGCAGTACGCCCCTACAGCCCTCAGCGGTACGCCCCTGCAGCCCTCAGCGGTACGCCCTTTGTAGCCTTCAGCGGTACACTCTCTTGAGCCTTCAGCGGTACGCCCCTACAGCCCTCAGCGGTACGCCCCTGCAGCCCTCAGCGGTACGCCCTTTGCAGCCTTCAGCGGTACACTCTCTACAGCCCTCAGCGGTACGCCCCCCTGTAGCCCTCAGCGGTACGCCCTTGTCAGCCCTTAGCGGTACGCCCCAGCCCTCAGCGGTACACTCCCGTTTTCCCCTTCGCCGGCACACTATACACATACACATATACAACTTGACAAGGGCATTAACAATGGCAAATAAATCAATAAAAATTACGCTAACTAAAGGACTCCGAATGCCCAATATTAATCACGATAAAAGAGGTGGGAGGGGTAATAATAAATAAATAATAATAATAAGAATAATCATGAATAAAAGAAGAGAAATCATCCCGATCAAAGGCACGAACAAACGGTAAACATCAAATCAGAGGTCCCAGAAGGTATAACTAAAAAAAAGGCTCCAGATAAAAGACGCTAATGCCCACGCCGCAGCCCGCTCTCTCCCCGGGACCCGGGGCAAAAGGAACAACAACGCTGCCCTTTCAGGTCGAGCCCGAGTCTCGGGAATTCTCCCGATATGGCCGGGCTTTGATCTAACCTCGGGCCGACATCCTAATCGGACCGGACTTGTTTTCTCGTTCCGGATACCTTCCGAATCTTCATTAAAAATTGCCGCATGCTCGGCAGACACTTGAAGGGGTCTACCCCGGTTTTCTCATTGTGGCGCTGCCACGGACTTGTGTCCGAATACAAAAGGTCTACGAATGGCCGACACGGCCGACAGTTTGTGGCCTTAATACAACTTTCAGTGTGATCTATCCCTATTTCTCTCGCATTTTTAGTGTTACTCCTTTCGGCCGCGGGGCCTCTAATTTCGGCAATTAATCAAGGGTATTCCCTCGTATGAGGGATGTAAACGACGTCGTGACCTTCATGGCGCGACGGGATTCGGTCCCGACACGAACCACACAATCGTCTGACGAAGTCAGATCGAGCGCACCATGGGCTCTTCGGAGCCCGAATAAATCATCACCTCGGTGACTGGCACGCCCACGCACTTAATAAACCAACAAACGCCATAAAATGATTGTTAAACGAAAAGTGCGTCCACAACTCTGGCACGCCCGGTGGGACCAATCCACCCTTCATCTCTTTGCCGAAATTAGGGGCCCCGTGGCCCCCTTCTTGTAATACTAATTGTGCTACCTTCTTAAATGCAGAAAGAAGAGAAAGGCATCATGGAGCCGACAATGGCTGTTGTCTGCAGCCCTGAGGTTGTGGAGAATCATGTGCGAGGCGGCTACCTGGCGGTGCCCCTCACTTTCGGGAGCTTCCCTCCCACTGTGGGCTTCCCCAACTTCTTGGGGGTGGCCTTCACCGAGATCCTCGACGTGGAAACACCCGAGAACGCCCAGATCAACGCCCCCGCCCCGGGGGTCATGGGAGCTGCTGCCGGCCGAGCTGTGGCCGAAGACAACAATAGCGTCCCCACAACGACGCTCAGCTGCAACGTGCACCACGTGCACCACACCACCGGCCCATCCCACCAGGGGTCGACATCCTACCGGAGAAGGCTCCGGAGAAACAACACCAGCGCCGGATCAGGGCGTCGCGCCTCCAACTCCGGGAAGTCCATGACAGTTGGGGCCCTCCGAGTCCGCCTAGACGGGCAGAGGTCCCAGGTGACACCGGACCGCATCGTCCCTACCATCCCAGTCCGCAACTCTTTCCACGGACTGGAGAAGCTGAAAGAGAGGGCAGTGCCCGCGACCCCAGCCGTGACGCCAAAGAGGACGCCGGTTCACAGGCCGGCTAAACTGAAGCAAGTCTGGGTACCTAGGGAGACCCAGCCCACTGCACCTGCCCAGGCAGGGCCCAGCACCTTCCGCCCCAGGAGGGCCCGACGCGATGACAAAGTCGAGGCAGTGACCCCCACTCTCCGACCGGCACCTGTCATTCCGGTGCCGTCCGAGAATGTTCACCGCCATCGCCGAGGGCGCCGGCACAATGCCGCCCGCTCGGCTCGCACGGCCTACTCCCCTCCTGCCGCTGTCATCGACGCGCAACCCCAGGCCGCTCTCCCTGACCAGGAGTGGGAAGGGATTGAGCAGGCCATGAGGAACTACCTCCGAGGCCCGGGTAGCACCCCCGCTGGCCGCCAGAGACTACTGGGGGCAATGGCTTCCGCCTTCCAGAAGAAAGGGGGGAACCTGCACCTAGCATGGAGTCGAGGACCCGCCCGGAGGAGCCGCGCCAGTCCCTCGTACGGGAGGAAGCGCCGCCCCGACGATCGGTCTTCAACAGACTGACATTCCCAGAGGACCGTCCCGGAGGGCGTCAAGAAGAACTAAGAGTAAGAGATGGCAGACATTCACCTGCAACATGGCAGGAGTCCATGGTCGGTACGGGGCCTTACCCACCGACCCGGAAGAATTGGCTAGAATGGCCGCCAGGCCGGGACCCCTTACCAGAAGAAGGAGAGCGGCAGGCGGCACGACACCCACGGCCGCCGAAGGAACCTTACCCGAAGAGCCCCTTGCGGCCCTCACGGCCAATGTAGTTACTACCGGCGACACGAGTGGCGGACCCTCGACATCATCCGAGGACGCCCCGGCCGAAGAAACAGGGGGCATGCCCAGTCTCCCCACAGCTGACCCAGCAATGCTGCTCATGATGCAACGATTCCAGCAGGAAATCGAGTCACTCAAGAAGCAGCTAAGTGAGCGGGACGCACCGCCCCCGATGTCCTGGCAGACCGAGGTTATACCCGAAGTACCCAGGGACAGGGGGCAGTCTTCAGAGGCAGCTCTTCCAGCAACCCTCAATCCTCTCGGGGGCGCGCCCCCACAGCAGACACATATACAGTGGTGGCCCCGCCACAGGCTCCGCTCTCACAAGGGTCTCCCATGGCCCCCCGAGCGACCGTGATAGCCACTCCGAGCGCGCAGCCCGCTCATTTTTACCCGAGCCCAGTCGACCCGGCGGCAGTCAGCCGGTTGATGCTCGAACAGATGATAGAGATGAAGCTGGCCGAGAGGGGCGATGGGGAGCAGACGCCTTTCGACGTCTACCGGGTACCCTACCCGGCTCATTATGCTGCCAGGAAGTTGCCGGCTGGCGTCACCAAGCCGCCGAAATTTGAAAAGTTCAACGGGCAAGGATCCCCCAGGGAACATATTGCCTACTACGTAAACATCATGGGAGATTTAGCTGCTGATGAGGCCTATCTTCTGAAGTTCTTCGGCTCAACACTTACCGGACTCGCTTTTGAGTGGTACTCCAGCTTGCTACCCGGGTCCGTTGCTGACTGGCCTGACATGCAGAAGAAGTTCAAGGAGAGATTTTACGTCGCTGAAAGGGAAATCACTATGGCTGAACTCTATGCCACAAAGCAAAAGAATGATGAGTCGGCCCTCGACTACATCAAAAGATGGAGGAACCTTAGTATGAGGTGCAAACGCCCCCCGCATCAGGAGGACGCAGTTCAGATCTGCAAGCAAAACTTAAAGAAAGAAATCCTAGAAAGGATGATCGGCACTGAGGTCAAGACATTTGACCGTCTGAACAATGTGGTAGCGGAGATCGAGGCATTCTTGGCCCGATACTCCTCCACCCCAGCCATGTCAAGCCAGAGGGCCAGGCAGGCGGAAAAGAAGCCGGCTCCCCCGGAGGTGCATGCACTAGACTTCCAGGCTTTTGAAAAGCAGAAGGAGAAAGCCAAGGGAGCGGCCAACCCTCCGCCGCCTAGAACCACAGAGCGGCGGGAAGGCCCCTCGCTAAGGGAGAAGATGAGAAACAAGTTATATTCCTTCTCCCGGGACAAGTCCAAGCTCCTGTTTGAGTGGGCAACCGGCTACAATAAGATCACATTGCCAGAGCCGAAAAGGCCTGGCGACTCAAAGAAGAAGGATGACCCGCGCTTCTGCATGTACCACCGGGTGCTCGGGCATACTATTGAAGATTGCTACGTCTTCAAGGATGTTATTGAGTCCTTAATTAGGGACGGGGAGCTGGACATGGGGGAGCATAAAGTAGACCCCCCGCAGCCACACGAACTGCCCAGCATAACCTCCTCCGTCAATATGATCTCACTATATCAGGAGTTGCCAGAAGAATGGGCGGAAGCCTGTGCCCGTACCACTTATGAGACCTTTATCATGGCCCCAGCTCAAGACCAAGAAGGGTGGCAGACTATACCCAGAAAAACTAGAAAGGCCCGCGCCTCTCGACCTACCCCAGGAATTCACTCGAGGGTAGCAGCGCCCCTGCCTGCACCGCCCCCGGTAAACCCGGTTTGCCACGACACGGCCCCTCGGCTGGTCATGAGGCGGCCCACTCACAACAAGAAGAGCTCGGCCCCATTGCGGATGTACAAGAAGACTAGCCCGGCGGTTGAAAGACTCCAGGCTATTATTGACGGGCTTGAAGATTATGAGCAGCCCAAAATCCAGTCCGTCGAATTAAAACAATATGTCCCCTGGGAGGAGTTCGAGTCACTTGAGCTGGCTCCAGGAACAGAAGCTGATGCAGATAAAGAGCCTCCCCTGTGGGGTGAACTTCTCGAGAGCAGCCATCCGCTGCGACAGGCAAGAAGAAGAAGAAAAGAAGACCCAGGGGCAAGAAGAAGAAGGAGGTCGTCATGGCCTGCAACACCCTCTCGGCGCTGTTCGACACCGCTCTCTCCCTGGAAGAAAAAGAAGAAGAACCACCCCATGAGCCAGCAGAGGTGAACCAAGCTGAAGCGTCCACCTCCCAGCACGCCACCAGGTCAGGGAGGAAGTGGGGGCGCCCTCCTCAGGGCAGCCTCAACATCATGCTCAGGGGGGAACAACCATACCAGGTTCCCGACCCTGAGGTCCGAGGCACCGAGATCCCTCCCCCATCAGGTCTCTACCCCGGGGGTACCAAGAGTCAAGGCGCCCCGTCGTTCGCCGAGTTCCTGTCAGCTCGAGCAGGAAGGCGGGCGCACCCTCAGGGGTCCGCTGCGACCAGTAAAGCAAGCATTCCTCAAGCTCTACCAGCTACAGCTCCTGCCCAGCCAGAAGGAGAATTCAACGGCATCCCAGACCTCGCCGAATTCATGCGAGAAACAGAGGAAGCCCAGCAGGCCCCGCCAGCTCAACAGGCCGCAGCAGAGCCCACAAAGCAGGCATCCCTTGAGCTGGCACTCCAGCCTCAGGATGAGGGCAGACGCAGCAAGCCCGAAGAGATGAAATTGCTCAAGGTGCGGGCGGCCGAGCGAATAGTCAGACACCTCAAGAAAATCCGACCCGGTTCACGGTGTGGGAGATGCTGTCCTTGAACGAAGAAACGCGGCAAGCCATCATCGCCGCACTCCAGACGCCAGCACACCTTGAAGCCTGTTTGGCAGAAACACCACCTGAAGTAGCAGTGGCTTTCACAGAAGATGACATGCTCCTACCGACTTGCAGCCATAACAGGCCCCTCTACATGAAAGGACAGCTGAACGGCCAGCCTATCAACAGGGTCTTGATCGACCCAGGGGCAGCAGTAAATATACTCCCGTACCGGGTATACCAGAAGCACTACTTTGACGTACACCTGGTCGAAGTTAAAAATGTCAAGATTGCCGGCTTTAACCAGAAATGTGAGGTTCCCATGGGGGTCGCAGAGTTCAACTTGACCTTTGACGACTTCACCTCCAAAGTCCAGTTCCACGTCATCAACTCCAACACGTCCTACAAGGCATTGCTCGGCCGGCCTTGGCTACACCAAAATAGGGTGGTGCCCTCCACCTTGCATCAATGCATCAAGTACCCCTGCGAGGGAAAGGAAGTCAGAATCTTCGCCGACCTCCACCCGTTCGAGGTGTTCGAGTGTCACCTGTCAGATGCTAATCTATACTTAGAAAAGGCGAAGCAAGCTCCCAAGTCATCCAAGACAAGGGAAAGAAGAAAATGGAATCGGGAGGCTGGTTTCCTCCGCCGCCCCCAGGCTATGTGGCTCCCCCACATGTACCATTTATTGCACAAGAGAAGGGGTATTTAGGGCAGCCCCTCTCCCTATCTACCCCACACCGGGGGCACCCTGCCTCGAAGACCTGCTAGAAGATGTCAGGGTCCCGCCAGGGATCGTCAAGCCGATAGCGGAAATTGAATGCCAAGCGGCTGAACAACTGAGAACCTTCGAGGTGCCTAACCCGAGGGGCCGCCCACTATCTTCTATGTGGCCGGGGAAAAGCCGGTCAGGGAAGACGATGATTGCCGGTTCCCTGACGAGTTGCATGACCCGCACGTCCCCATTACGGGACTTCCCCACATGACTGACCGGGCAGCCAGAATGGTCAGAAAGCAGAAGATTCCTCCCTACCAGCCCTCCAGCCGGAAGAAAATGTTTGAAAGAATGTGGAACCCACCAAACCTGGAGCGACGGTTGCTGAAAATCACTAAGCACCCCGGTTTGGGCTTTTCACTAGAAGATTACTACGAGACTGATGTCATATCGGTCTCAACATGGCCCGGCGATGACCCCGCGGAAGCTGCAAATTCGCGGGAAACCCACCAAGACACATGTCCCGGGGCCCCGGCCGAAGAGGCACAAGACGAAGAAGTATTCCTATGGAAGCCTCCCAGCCGCCGCGGCATGGGGAAGACCCCCTCCTTCTCCGAAGTGTCGACCTCGAAAGGGCACACCGGCGAGACACCTTCGCCCCGGCCGGCCGGCGAAGCGAGGAGCAGCAGCACGGGCCATGCTCCGAATTCCCCTCGATACGACCCCGTCATGTACGCCTTGTACCACAGGCAGCAACGGGAGATCGAGATGCTAAAAGCACGACTGGCGAAGTTGACCTCGCTAGTCGCCGACCTGATCCAGGGCTCCCTCCCCCCATGGGGTGGCCGGATGCCTCGGCCCCGAGGCACCAGTCCCAGCACCCCCGCTTTGTCAAGGCGGGAAATGAGAGACATGGCAAGCTCGCTGACCGAGCGGCCAACCAGGCAAGGGCTGACACTCCAAGAGAAGCTACAGAAGCCTTATTCCTTTCCGAGAGAGAAGACCCGGGGCATCTTCGACTGGGCTTGCCACTACGGCAAAGTCTCCCTTCCACGGTCCAAGAGGCCGCAAGACACCCGAAGAAGCGGGGACCCACTATTTTGCCCTTACCACCAGATGCTGGGTCACGCCATTGAAGACTGCTATGTCTTCAAAGACATTGCTCAAAGCCTCATCGACAGGGATGAGCTCAGAATGGGGGACTACGTGGTAGCCCCGCCACGCCCCCACGTAGCGGACAGCCCCAGGGCAGGAGCCTACACTGTGTCCGTCCAATGCCAGGCGCTTGAAGATGCGGCTACCCCGGCCCCCGCAGGAGCGGTCTATGATGAATACACAGAAGAGCCCGGGATGGACCTGTGCCCCTCCGAGCCAGCGGACCTCGCTTACCCGGCAGCTACAACCCAGGAGGAGTGCGAGGTGAATGCAGCCTCCATGACCAGCCATGATGAACAAGAAGAGGGAGATGGCATCATCGAGCCCGAGGACGATGAAGACCAGGATTTCGTTGACTTGTCATCGGCCCCGCCAGAAATTGAAAAAGGCGGCCAGGCCACAGTCGACGAGTTGATTGAGATCAACCTTGGCACAGAAGAGGACCCCAGACCGACCTTCCTAAGCGCTCTCATGCCCCTGCAGGAGAGAGAGCAATACGCAAAGTTGCTGCAAGAGTTCCGGGATTGCTTTGCCTGGAATTACAAAGAAATGCCTGGGCTCAGCACCGAAGTGACTCAGCACATCCTGTCCATTGATCCCAAAGTGGAGCCAGTGAAGCAATCACCCCGGCGCATGAGGCCGGAATTAACCAGCCAGATCTGCAAGGAGGTCGACAAACTCATAGATGTCGGCTTCGTGGCGGAAAACCAATATACCACATGGTTGGCCAACATTGTACCAGTGAAGAAGAAGAATGGACAGATCAGGATTTGCGTGGATTTCCGCGACCTGAATAAAGCCTGCCCAAAAGACGACTTCCCGGTGCCTATCACCGAAGTGATGATCGATGCAACTACTGGCCATGAGGCCTTGTCCTTTATGGATGGGTCGTCCGGCTATAACCAAATCTGGATAGCCGACCACGACCGGATTCACACCGCCTTTAGGTCACCTAAAGGGATATTTCACTACAAGAGGATGCCCTTCGGCCTCAAGAACGCTGGTGCCACATATCAGCGGGCGATGACCAAGATCTTCGACGAGCTGCTATACAGCAAGGTCGAATGCTACATCGACGACCTGGTCGTCAAGACTAAAAAGAGGGATGAGCATCTGAATGACCTCAGGGTCGTCTTCCAAAGGCTCCGTCTGTACGGGCTGAAAATGAATCCCATGAAGTGCGCCTTTGGCGTGTCCAGTGGAAAGTTCCTCGGCTTCATTGTCCGACACAGAGGGATCGAGATCGACCCCTTTAAGATAAAAGCTATCCAGGAGCTGCCCCCTCCGAAGAATTTGGGAGAGCTGAGATCCCTACAGGGGCGCCTAGCTTACATCCGCAGGTTCATTTCCAACCTGTCGGGGCGCTGCCAGCCATTCCACAGACTAATGATGAAGAATACACCTTTCAGCTGGGGTCATGAATGCCAGCACGCGTTTGACCAGTTAAAGGAGTATCTGAAGACCCCGCCTGTTCTGGGGGCACCTGTCAAAGGTAGACCGCTTATTCTCTACATAGCAGCTACTGAATATTCACTGGGGGCAATGCTCGCCCAGAACAACGATGAAGGAAAAGAGCATGCTCTCTACTACCTTAGCCGGAGACTGGTAGGGGCGGAGGCCAAGTACACTCCAATAGAAAAAGTCTGCCTTGCTTTGGTCTTCGCAGTCAAGAAGATGAGGCACTACATGCTATCCCATGAAGTCAGTCTAATATCCAGAGCTGACCCCATCAGGCACATTCTCTCCCAGCCGGTCCCGAAGGGGCGCCTTGGCAAATGGGCCGTGCTACTCATGGAGTTTGATATTACCTACGTGCCGCAGAAGGCCGTTAAGGGACAAGCCGTCGCGGATTTCTTCGCAGCACACCCCGTGCCCGAAGACTCCCCGTTGGCCACAGAGCTGCCCGAGGATGAAACACTGGAGGTATACCATATACAACAAGCCATCTGGCAGCTGTATTTTGACGGAGCCTCAAGAACAGAAGCGACCCCGTCCGGACATACTAAGGTGCGGGCCGGAGCGGGCATCGTCCTCAAGTCTCCAGATGGAGAAGTGCTACACACTTCTTGTTGCATCAGCAAGCCCTGTACAAATAATGAGGCGGAGTATGAAGCTCTGATTATCGGCCTCCAGGTGGCCCTCCACATGGAGATCAAAATGCTCCAGGTATTCGGCGACTCGCTGCTAGTCGTCAAGCAGGTCCAGGGACAGTTTGATGTCCGGAAACCCGAGCTGCTCCCTTACCACGCTAAGGCGAAGGGGCTCATGGAGCGATTCTACCTCCTCGAAATAGGCCATGTGGCCCGAGGGGAGAACGCCCAGGCCGACGCCTTGGCAAAATTGGCAAGCTCATTAGCAGTGCCTCCAGATGGATCTCTCAGCATCCAAGTCATAAACCAACGCCAGATGCCCAGCATGGTAGAAGAGGAATCAGAAGAAGAAGACCTAGAGGTCACTACAGTGGAAGCCGTCAGCCTGCCCGACTGGAGAGACCCCTTGATGCAGTGGTTCAAACACCAGCGGTTGCCTGGCCGAAGAGAAGAAAAGATCAAGCTAGTCAGAACCAAGGACTCTTATGAGCTCCGAAGCGGAATATTATTCCGAATTGTGGCAGATGCCAGGCGGAAGCTGCTCCTCCGATGTTTGTCCACCGAAGAAGCTTGGAGGGTCATGAAGGAGGTCCATGCCGGGACGGCGGGTGCACACCAGGCGGGACCAAAAATGAAAATTGAGATCAAGAGACTTGGCTACTATTGGCCTGCAATGTTCGACGACTGCTGCAAATATGCTAAGTCATGTCAGAAATGTCAGGAGCATGCCGCCATACCCAGAAGGCCTCCCGTGCAATTGCACCCAACGGCGCCCAGCTGGCCGTTTGCCCAATGGGGAACAGACGTTGTTGGTCCCTTACCCGCGTCTTCCACAGGATGCAAGTACATTTTGGCGGCAACCGACTACTTCTCCCGTTGGGCAGAGGCTATAGCCTTGCGGGAGGTCACCGGAGAAATCGTGGTCAGGTTTGCCCGCCGCAACATCATATTCCGGTTTGGCGTGCCCGACCGGATTGTGTCGGACAACGGCAGCCACTTCCGTAACCAGAAGGTTTACCGGCTAGCAGAAAAATACAGAATTGACTGGAGGACATCGACTCCTTACAACCCACAAGCCAATGGGCTGGCCGAAGCTTTCAATAAGACACTCTGCACTCTCCTGGCCAAGACCGTTAGCTCTAATAAAAGGGACTGGGAAGAAAAAATGTATGAAGCGCTTTGGGCGTACCGAACTGTATACAAGACCCCAACGGGCTGCTCGCCCTTCTCTCTCGTATACGGCTCGGAAGCAATCGTCCCCGTCGAACTGGAGATACCGTCCCTCAGGGTCGCCATTCAGCAGGGGCTTGTCCCCGAAGGGCAGACCAACACCGAGCGAAGGCTCGACGAACTCTCCAGTCTGGAAGGAAAGCGGCTTCAAGCCCAACAGAATATCCAGGTCTACCAGGCCCGGATTGCACGCGCCTTTGACAAGCTCGTCAAGGAACGCGAATTCAAGAAGGGCGACCTTGTTATGGTCAAGAGAAGAGATCTCATGGCAGCCAACCCCAAGGGTAAGCTAAACGAGAACTGGCTCGGACCCTACGTAGTCCAAAAAGTCTACGAAGGTGGGGCCTATGTAATTGTCAACCACCGCGGGGAGGTTCAATTCCCGCCTCTTAATGGAAGGCACTTGAGATTGTACCACGCTCCGGCGCCCCCATTCAGGTAATAATATTACTCTTCGCCCCATTTTGGGGGCGGATTTGCATGATTAATGTCCGAATGATTTGGCTACCAGCCGGGTTTCCAAAAAAGGAAAGAAAAATAGAAAGAGAAGAAAGAGAAGAAACAATAGAAAAAAAGAAGAAGAAAAAAAATATAGAAAGAGAAAAAAAAAAGAAGCAAAAAGAGAAAAAAAAGGAAGAAGCAAAAAAGAGAGAAAAAAAATAGAAAGAGAAAGAAGGAAGAAGCAAAAAAAATAATAATAAAAAGAAAAAAAAAGGAAAAAAAAGAGAGAAAAGAAGAACCAGAAAAGGGGAACGCCCCCCATTTCCAGTCGCCGCCCCGCATCAGCGGGGGTACTAGAAGTGGGCTAAACAAACTCTTCTCTCCGTCCTCCCCGGGCGGTGGGTACCCCTTTGGCTCGGACCTCACGTCCGGGTCATTGACTGAACAGACTCTTCTCTCCGTCCTCCCCGGGCGGTAAGTACCCCTTTGGCTCGGACCTCCCGTCCGGGTCATTGACTAAACAAACTCTTCTCTCCGTCCTCCCCAGGCGGTGAGTACCCCTCTGGTTCGGACCTCCCGTCCGGGTCATTGACTAAACAAACTCTTCTCTCCGTCCTCCCCGGGCGGTGAGTACCCCTTTGGCTCGGACCTCACGTCCGGGTCATTGACTGAACAAACTCTTCTCTCCGTCCTCCCCAGGCGGTGAGTACCCCTCTGGTTCGGACCTCCCGTCCGGGTCATTGGCTAAACAAACTCTTCTCTCCGTCCCCCAGGCGGTGAGTACCCCTCTGGCTCGGACCTCCCGTCTGAGTCACTGACTAAACAGATCCTTCTATCCGCCATCTCTGAACGGCGAAAAGGGTCTCTGGCCAAGTACCCCTCGCTCGAGACCAGCACGCGCTTCCAATATTGCGGCAAAACCAGGGAGTTGCCCGTTCGGTATGGTGGAGTGGTCCCCTCGTCCTCCCCTTGGGAAGGCGAGCACTCTCCTATACCCTGACATGGGTCCCTACATGGTCCTCCCAAAGCGAAGCCCCGCAGAGACTCGTACCCTGCCAATGGGTCCCTACACAAAAAAATATACAAGAGCAGGGAAGAGGAAGAAGAAAACAATATGCACGGAAGAGAAAAAAGGGTGAGAAAGTTCCCTCTGGGACAAATGCATACACCAAGAACGCGTAAAATCATAAATGCTTTGCTCTATTCAAAAGAGGATCAAATGACATGCGCTGCGGGGCATACCCCTGTGTTACATTCAAAAAAAAAAGAGAAATTAAGGGATGCAGCGCTTAGTCGATGTCCCTGAAGATATCCTCGAGAGGGAGGATCCCGACGCAGGGGAAGTTTATCCTGTCGCGCAGTCGGCCCCTCAATCCCTCAAGACGAGCGAGCTCCGCTTCGACGGACACCGTTTCAACGTCGGCGACGGCAAGAGCTTCCCTCTCCTCTGCCACCGCCCTCTCCGCCTCGGCGAGGTCAAGCTTGGCCGCGGCAAGGTAGCCTTCCAACTCCTCGACCCGGCTCTCGAGGGAGCGAACGCTGCCTTCGCCCTCCTCTAAGGCCTTCTCGTGGCATTCCTTGTTACGGCGCCGGACCTCTAAGGCCTGTAGATACTCGCCTGCCTGGGCATCTAGAGCGGCGCGCTCATCGGGAGCTTGAGTCTCCAGGAATTCACGGCGTTTGACATACTTCAATAATAGCAAGACCCGCCGTGACCATTCCCCTAGCGGACAGCCTAACACTTGCAGCGCCCCAGTCAACTGCGTCACAATGGCATGCACCTCTCGATATGATAAAGACAGGTCGGCAGAAAGCATCATCCGCAGCGTCACCAGCATCTGGCGGACTGGCGCTTCTGACGAGGTGTGACTAACCGAAGGCATGGCTGGGAGAGTGAACTCCACGGTGCTGTCCACCTCTGCCCACAAACCAGCGTCCACCGCGACTGAAGAAGATGGAAGGACGAGGGTCAAGTCGCCCGGCCGGCATGGCTCGACAGAGGGTTCTTGGCCAACCACCGCTAAGGAAATGGCCGAGACCGGCGCCGAAGCATCTGGCGTCTCCATCATCCGCTGCTCCCCCGTCTCCTCTTCCCCGGCTCGGTCTGCTTTAGCCACTGGCTCGACAGGCGAGGGGGCAGGTGTCTCTACTCCGGCCGAAGGCGGAGCTTCGAGTAGAGCCGGACCCGAGAACGCCATCCACGAACTTCTCTCTCGCGTCTGGGATCCCTCCAGATGTGCCCGAAGCCCCGTAAATATTTGCCTCAGGAACGGGTCCTCCATCTGGGCCGGAAGCTTCGGGAAAGGCGGAAGTGGAACCATCAGTCGGGGTAGACGCCCCGCTTCCACTAGTGCAGCAAGACTCGCCGCCCCTAAGTCGGAGACGAGAGCCGGCCCCTCCACCGCTATCGGGGCGACGCTTGGTCGCGCTTGGCCACGGCCTTTCGGACACGACCAGAGGCCTTCTCCGGTCCCGGCATCGCCTGACCATGTGGAGGGAAATCAGCCATTCGCCATCCAGAATAAATCATGCGAGGGCAGGAGGCGAAAAGAGATCTCGAAACCCGCATGCTTACCTCAGCCACTGACATGCCGCTTTCAGGCGCAATCTCCCCCTCCTCCAGAGGCTCGCCTGCCAAAGGTCCCAGCGATGCGTCCTCCTGAAGGGCCTCGAATAGAAGGGCCAGTTTGCCCATGCCAACAGCAACCCCCGCCGGGCGGTCAACTGGCGCAGTTGGAGCAGCCCCTCCTGCGGCCTCCGGCTTAACTGATTCCTGCAAAGAATCGACAAAAAAAAACGGCGTCAGTAGGCGACCACACAGGCGGCCCTGCGCCAATAAAGCCACGCCTACGGCAGCAGCCTCCATCGAGCCGAGCGACTTAGCAAATGAAGAAGCCTTAAAGGCCAGCTCGGACGGCCCGGTGCCTCAAGACGCTACCTCAGCGGGAGCCGCTTCGTCGGAAGAGTAGTCGTAGTCTACCTCTTCCCCAGTCGGAGACTCGACTGCCGCTGGCTCGGCCGGTGCCGGCAAAGGGGCCTCCACCTCGAGCTCGATAACCGGCGCCTCCTCTCGCGGACTGGGTGAGGCTGGCAGCCCAGACTTCGGCCTCTTCCGCACATATAGCTGCGTCACCGGGGGGTGCATTCGGAGGCCAAATAGCCCGGTAACTGCTCCAGCTGCACCTGTCAAAAAAAAAATGCGGGTCATGTCAGGCCCAATCGGCTCCCAAAGGATGAAAGAGGTAAAATAGGCCGACAAAGGCAAATACCTCCTTCGACCTCGGCAGACAAAGCCTTCTCCGGAGCCGCAGCCTCGCCCTCACCCGGGATCGGCACGGACGCCGTTCCCTCCACGCCGCCCTCAGAGAAGAAACGCATCGTCTCCGCGCGGGGACGCAAGGCCAACTCAGGAGGGAGATCCACCATGGACGACGTAGGCGACCGCCGAGCCTCACCAGTATCACGGCTCGGCCCGGTCTGCATGGCCGCAAATGCCTCGAAGGACGGGATAGCGGCCGCCGGTGAGGCTACTGTCGTACCCAGGGCTTCCTTGGCCCGCCTCCGCTTGGCCGCCTGTTCCCCGGCCACCTTGGCAGCAGCCAACGCCTTCTGGACAGGCGACTTCGCTCGAGACCTTTCCCTGGCCTGCAGTGAGGGAGCCGGAGCCGCCACCGAGGCCGCCTTTGCTACGACCGCGGCCGCACCCATGACAGGCGCGGGCATAGGAGCCGACCCCTCCACATCAGGGACGGGCGCGGACACGGGCTCTTCCACAAGGGCTGAGACAAAAAAAATACATTCAAGCGTCAAGGCCCTGCTTCAAAAATGATAAAAAGAAGAAGAAGAGAGAAAACTTAAAAGAGGCATCGACGGTCGGAGGCACTGACCGACAGGCGGGCTGGGCTCGGGCCGAGCGACTTCAAATTCCTCGAAGGTTGGGACCCGAAGCACCGAAGGAACGGCGATCGAGGCTTTGGCCGCCTCCGTCTTGCGTCGCTTCGTATCCCGCTGCTTGGCCGCCTTCGCGGCATCCATTGCTTTCTTCACGGGGGATTTCGCCCGGGGCCTCTTCGCGGCCTTGGGCAAAGGAGCCGTGGTCGGGGCCAGCGGCGCTGCTTCAAAATATGCAGGCTTCTTCACCAGCCGGAGGAGATTCCGGTACGTGGCCATCTGCGTGCTGTCGGGATGGTCTGCCAAGAAAAGAGGGGAAAGAACGAACATGCATATACCATTAGTACCTAACCCACCGCGAAGGCCGCAGCGCTAAGGGACAAAACCGAAGAGCAAGAGGGAACTGAGTACCATGAGGGCCAGTGTACAGCCGCAGCGTGATCGGCCAGTAGCTCAGGGACGTCTCCTTGTCCCGACGTGCCGCCTCCCGGACTAGCCAGCAAACGTCCTCAATAGTTTGACACCGGTCCGTGAGGTTGGCCAGATCCGCGTGCTTCTTGGAAGAGAGGTGGCAGAAAAGATTGAAGTGGTCTATGCCCCACCCATCAGCATAGTAATAGGGGATGTGCAGGCGCTTGCTCAGGATGGAGGCCGTCACATCTTCAATCTTCATCCCATTTACCCGGAGAAGGACATATAGCCACGTGGTATCCTTATAGTTCTCGGGCCGCCTCTCCTCCCGCCTCATAAACGTGCGATGCGGGCAGGCCACGTCCCTCTCCGGGCGCCAGCTCTTGGCAGGAGTCCCCTCTTCCTCTATGGGGAATGGGTAGTTGATGAGCTCCAGACGGTCGCTCCCCACCCGGCACAAGTCCCGCAGCGTCTTCTCGTAGTCATCCTTAGCCACCGGGGGTAGCTCCACCTTCGGCGTCGGCCTCATGTCCCGGGCTTGCTTACGAGCTGCCATGTACGCTACCACCTCCTTCTCCTGCCTGTTCTTGAGCCGAAGAAGATGATCCGGCTCAATATCAAGCACTGGCACTGGCTGCCGGCTAAGGAATCTCCTTTCGGCGCCATCCCAACAATCGGTCTTGTGCAACCGATAGAAAGCCGTCCGGGCATTCCACCACTTTATGTAATCTTGGGTCACTCGGGGAACACGACCCGGGGCCGGTACTCTGAAAGAGGCGGAGTCCGCTCGGTGGAAGAAGTCCCACCAGCTCCTGGCGTGCTCAGGAACTGAGCCCCCCCGGACGCTCCGCGAGGGCAGGCCGAACTGTGCGTGATAAGCAGGGATATGCTGATCATACCCGAAATTGCGACCGAACCGGAAGGGGTAGTACGGCTCCAGCAACACGTGCTCCCCTTTCCTGAACACCAGCACACTCGGGCGAATTGACAACGCCCAATCCCTCAGCTCCGGCTCCAGCAGCGGGCGAATTACATTTTCCTGGCTGATAGAGTGGACATACCTCTCCACCTGGTCATCCTTGCATTCCCTCTTATTATTCACGAGGGGGCTTGAATGTGCGGCCAGCGTCCAGAAATGAATAGTACCGGCTGCATCCCGGGGAACCGTGGTCAACCGGCCCCGGATATCATACATCCGCATGGAGGTAGAAGCCGGCTCTGCACTCGCGAACTCCAGCATCCTCGGTATCAGCCCCCAATCCTGGAGAACTCGCGGGGCAAACTCCGGGAACAGCGAACAAACCCACGCGTTGAAGAAGTGCAGTGGGCACACATACCGGGCCTGCCGCGGAAACTGGTGCGTGCTAATATCCCCCAAGGCCTTGTAAATTAAGCAGAGGGTGGCCGGGCACAGAGAAAGCTTGATCCCCCACGCCATCTGGCACGCCGGGTAGATGGCATCCGGCCGGATAACTGTCTCGTCACCGTACGGCATGGCAAATGAGCATAGCCAGTACGTGAGATAGGCGGCGCAGTGGGTCTGGGGATCCAAGCCCATCGGGTTAGGCCCGCTCCGACGCCCTCTGGACGGGATCTTCACGTCGAGCTTCGGCTTCGCGCGTTTCTTGGGAGCCACGGCAGTACCGACGCAGGGGAATTCCTCGTACCGCTTCGGCCCGTCAAAAAAATACTCCAGCCACAGGGGCATGCGCACCCTCTTCCTGTCCCCGCGGGCGGGCTGCTTCCCCTTGTGCGATGCCTGGTATAGTTCCCGGTACGCCTTCATCAGATACCGGTATGAGTACCCAAGAGAATAGTAGCCATCCCCGTTAGTCTCGTCCTTGATCAGGTCGGGGAGGCATACTTCCTCATAAGGCTCCCCGTCGATGGGCAGGCCGCTCAACTGGCTGAGACTCCATAAATCCAGAGAAGTCTCGCCCTCCGCCGTGTAGAAGGTGTTAGTCGCTGCGCTAAACACCTCTATCATGCCGCAACAGAGGCCCTTGGAAATGGGATAGCCATATCGGGAGGCGTACACGCTGTGATAAATGCCGACCCGGACCAGCAAAGGAGCATAGTTGAACAGCACATGCTCCGTGAACTCCACCGCCCTCTCCCGGAAGGTGTGGGCATCCTGAAGCTTCATCTCCCCGAACCAGCCCAGTGATAAATCATACTTGAATCTGATGGCCAAACAGTCCAAGATGAAGGGCTCTTCTCTGTAGCCCCACTTCAGGGGAGCCAAGAATAGGCCGAACCGAGGCGCCTCGTTGTGCACCTTCCCGGCAGACAAGTCCCATCTTGCCGGAGTAAACTGAGGCGCCCGCACCAGCTTTTCTTCGGTCGGCAGCACCCCTTCGATCCCCAGGACTGGCTTCCACTCCCGGGCTTCTCCCACCAGGTACATCGGAATACTCCGGGGAACGCTGTACAATAAGCTATCCCGGGCCAGTAATATAGCCTGCTCGGCCTTCTTCACGACCCGGAAGTCTCGTCCTTCCCGCGAGCGAAAATGCTTCAGAAATCGAACCAGGTGTCTGTCCTTCGGGAAGTCCTTCCTGTACTCCTCGGTGACCCGGTCAAATGTGAAGCCGCTGTCAACTCTGGCAAGCCTCTGAAAGTCCATGGTCTCCCCGTCAGACTCAGATGACTCTGCCAAAGCGGCTATTTCTGCATGCTCCCGATCCAAGTCCTCTACATTTAACCAGGTAACTACTGGTACTGGGCCCCGTGGGATAAGATCAGCACCAATAGCAGCAGCAGGAGCCGAGGAACCACTTGGGGCAGCCATTTATCTGCAAAGATACACAAATAGAAGATCAGAATAAGCCACATGCAAAAGGGAGTGAAAGACTGTAAAGGGGCTTTACTACAAGTCAAATGAGCAAAATATTGCCAATTTCTGACGAAATTTCGGCAGAGTTTCCCCTAGGCCAGACGCGTAAGGGGAAAACACGGGTGCGCGTCCACAAGGAGTGACGGCCCCAACAAAGCATGGTGGGCCCCGAGAGGCAACACCAGAAGTCCGCCAAGCAAAAGTCTTCTCCCCTTGGCTTAAAGCCTCTTCACCGGTACGCTGCTCAGTGCCTTCCCCGGCACACTCTGCAGCGGCCCTCACCGGCACAGCCCCCTTTCGTGTGCTCCCCGGTACACCCCACACAGCCTTCGCCGGCACGCCCCCGAGGGCTTCGCCGGTACACCTCTCGGCCAGTTCCCCGGCACACCTAGACGGGTTTCCTCCCCGGCACACTTGGTGCCCGCTTCATCGGCACGCTCGGGCTCACCGCTCCCCGGCACACTCGTGCCCCGCGCTGCCCGATACGCCCCATGGCGTCCTCCCCGGCACACCCCTGGAGCTGGCTTCTCCGGCACACTCCGGAAGCGCCTCCCCGGTACGCCCTTAGGGCTCCTCCCCGACACGCCCTCTCTCCGGCACACTCCGCGAACGCCCCGCGGCACTGGTCGAGCCCCTCCGTCGGTGCTACCGGCGGTAGCAGGAAAAGAGAAGGGGAAAAGAGAAGAAGGAGAACGGGGGGGAGAAGAGAAGGAGACAGGAAGGGAAGAGATAGGGAGAGGGAGACGGAGGAGACAAGGGCCCCGGCCGCCGTCCGCGGTGAAGAAAGAAAAGGGGGGAGGAAGAGAGAAAGATAGAGAAGGGGGGGAACCCCTCCGTGGCCGTCTTCTCACCCCGGCAACGAAAGAGACGACGACGACGGCAGCGGCGACAGTCGCGCTCGGAGGAGAAGAAGAGGAGAGGGACGGGGGGGAGTCCCGTCCGCTTGGTCGCCAAAGAGAGAGAAAGAGAGAAGAAAGGGGGGGGAATTCGAACGGAGTGACCGTTCGAAGCACCCCGCCCCCCTATTTATAAAAAAAAGGAGAGAGAAAAAGAGAAGAAAAAAAAGGAGGGGGAATAAGAAGAGAAAAAAAATAGAGAGGGGGGAAAATAAAAGAAATAAAAGGGGGGGGGAGAAAATACAAAAAAAGAGGAGAAGAAGAAGAAAAGGAAGAGAAAATAGAAGGAGAGACAAAGGGAATAAAAAAAAAGGGAAGAGAAAGGAGGGAAATAGAAGGAGAAAATAAAAGAAGAAAATAAAGGGAGGGAAAGCAAAAAGAAAGTAAATATATGTAATATATAGATTAAATAAATACACACATATATATATATATATATATATATATATATATATACATATATACCCATATATGTACACACGTGTACATATCCATCCGCTCACATACGCGGAGGAGTAAGTCGACAGCACACAATAATAAATGCCCCCGGGGAAGACATTCCATCCCCACGATCCCAGTCAGACGAACGTCCACACTAGCAAAGACGACTCTACCTCTGTGGCTCTATCCTTGTCATAGTGTCACTACCCGACCACCAAAACAAGCCCGTCTCTAGTACATCGCCTCGGGCCTCAGCTACCACCCACGCCATACAATATCGCCATCACGGGCCTTACGCCTGGATTGGCAGAATCTCTACCCTTGTGCTGGCATTACCTTCTTGCCAACGAATAAGTCCCATTCCGGCGCAAGGCCCCGTGCCTTAGCCACCCACTCCGCACAATATGGCCATTGCAGACTTTACGTCCGAATGGCACGAATTCTCCCGTTGCGTTGGCATTCTATTCTTGCCAACGAGTGCACCTTATCTTCCGGTGCAAGGCCTCGTGCCCTAGCCTACACGCGCACGTCCCTCACTCGTCAAAAAAAAGGAGAAAATAAAGTGGGGTTAAAAATAGAGATACCCCGCCGGACTTTCCCCTACGTAGGGGCAAAGGGTAAAAATGGCAACAACCCGGCTATGGCGAAAACCCGAAGGGGCGCCACAGGCAAAAATTGGGTATCCCGCCACGTGAAAACCCGAGAGGGCGCGTGGGCAAAAGCAAGAGGGGGCCGGTACCGGCGAAAACCCGAAAGGGCGCTTGTATCGGTAATGTGGTACACAAAAAAGGAAGAGAAAGAGAAGAGACCAAGAGACCGGGTCAGTTCCCGGCATCCTGTCGGCACTGGCAAAGAAACAAAAAGACAACAAACTGCTTCAGTCCCCGGCATCCTGTCGGCACTGATGAAGAGACTAAGAGATCAACAAAGTATGTCAGTCCCCGGCACCCTGTCGGCGCTGACGAAGAGACCAAGAGACTAAGAGATCAACAAACCAGGTCAGTTCCCGGCATCCTGTCGGCACTGACGAAGAGACCAAGAGACCAAGAGACCAAGAGACCAACAAACCAGGTCAGTCCCCGACGTCCTGTCGGCACTGGCGAAGAGACCAAGAGACCAACAAGCCATGTCAGTTCCCGGCATCCTGTCGGCACTGGCGAAGAGACTAAGAGATCAACAAAGCATGTCAGTTCCCGGCGTCCTGTCGGCACTGGCGAAGAGACCAAGGGACTAAGAGATCAACAAACCAGGTCAGTCCCCGACGTCCTGTCGGCACTGGCGAAGAGACCAAGAGACCAACAAGCCATGTCAGTTCCCGGCATCCTGTCGGCACTGGCGAAGAGACTAAGAGATCAACAAAGCATGTCAGTTCTCGGCGTCCTGTCGGCACTGACGAAGAGACCAAGAGACTAAGAGACCAACAAACTACTTCAGTTCCCGACACCCCTGTCGGCACTGATGAAGAGACAAAAAGACAACAGACTACTTCAGTTCCCGGCACCCTGTCGGCACTGCTGAAGAGACTAAGAGACCAACATACTACTTCAGTTCCCGACGCCACGTCGGTACTAACAAGGAGACCAACAAACAAACCAGGTCTGCTCTCGACGCCTCGTCGGCATCGACAAAGAGAGAAGAGACGAAGACACCCACGGGCACCGCCCGGCTCATCCTTCGCCTGCGCTACCCGTGGGTGGGGGGCATTTGTGGACACCGAAAATCGCACATCCAAATGTCATGCTCGACCCAGCATTAACAACGGCGCCGAGTGAAGAAACCCTGGAGAAATCAATCACAAAGGCCCCACATCCCAGGGGCCTCGAAGAAAATCAAATGGGCCACAACTCACGCTCACAATGGGCTCAGAATCGCCCATTTAACCCTCCAGCGGCACGCCGTGGAGAGCCTTCAGCGGCACGCCCTGGAGAGCCCTCCAGCGGCACGCTCCCTTCAGTGGCACACCCTGCCCCGGCCTTCACCGGCACAGCCCCTTTGGGCGCTCGCCGGCACACCCCTACGGGGGTTCAACGGCACACCCCGTCGGGGTTCACCGGCACACCCCCAGGGGGGTTCACCGGCACACCCCCAGGGGGGGTTTCAACGGCACGCCCCCAGGCGGGTTCACCGACACACCCCCAGGGGGTTTCAACGGCACGCCCCCAGGCGGGTTCACCGGCACACCCCTTTGGGGTCTTCAGCGGCACGGCCCTTTGGGGCTTCAGCGACACGGCCCCTTTGGGGTCTTCAACGGCACGCCCAAAGGGGCCTTCAGCGGCACAGCCTCCAGAGGCTTCAGCGGCAGGCCTTTTTGGCTCCCCAGCGGCACGCCCCTTCGAAGCCCTCCAGCGGCACAGCGGGAAGCTTTTCAACGGCAAGACGACGTGCAGCCCATGCCCTACGCTTCCTTGCCGCGCAGTGAGCCGTCTGAGGTGGCAACCGTCCATTGGGCCACGTGAGCTACCCCCTGACGACCCAGGACGAGGCAGGTCAAAGGCCATCACCACAAGGCCACTTCCCGCCTTCAAACGGCCGAGCTGGAGGGCTTCGGCTCTGGGAGGTATAAAAAAAAAACCCCCCGCTTCAACGGAGGGGGGAGAGGAGAAGAAATACACACACAAAGGGAGGGAGAAGAGAAGAGGGAGACAGACGCATACAGGCAGAAGAAAAGAGAAGAAGAGAGAAGAAGAAGAAGAGGCTCCCTCCCTGCCGGGAGCTTCCTCCGACGACCACCACCACCACCGGAAGGGAGCAAGAGTAAGGGAGAGAGGGTTCGATGTAACGGGGAAAGAGTTAGGGGCGGCTGGCCTCCCTCCTGCCCTCCGTTCCTCCTCTTCCTTTTATGTCTTCTTTTCTTTTGTGGGGCCTTTTTCCCCTTTCTTGGCCATGGCATCATCTTCGGCATTCTTTTTTGCTATGATATGTATATAAGGCAGTGTCCTCTCGATTCCCATGAATGAAAGTTGTTCCTCGTGGGTTCTCTTTGATTTCGTTGGCTTGCGCTAGCTCTCACGGTTTCTTTATGGGGTTGTTCGTTTTCCCTCCGCCTCCCCATTTCTCCGGTGTTTTTGGGGCCCTCATGTCGACTTGATTATTCCCCTATGAGCCTTGGTTTCACAAGCCCTTCAATCCTCTCCATGTCCATCTGCTGTGTCCACTGGCTTAAGGGAGAGGGAGACCCTCACCCTCTCTCCAAACACACAGTGATCAAGTGGCCTGCCCTTGGCCTTGAATCCCCTTTCTTTTCTTCAAACGGCTTCTAAGGCCCCCAGCTTGCACACTCTGTTTGAACTCCCAGCAATGCCTCTTCCTGGCCCTTCGCCGGCACCCCTGTTTGGTCCCTCAGCGGTACGCCCCCCCCGTTTATCCTTGGCCGGCACGCTATCTCCTTGCCTTCAACGGTACGCCCCAAGTGCCCTCAGCGGTACGCCCTCCTCTGCCCTCAGCGGCACGCATACCAGTCTACCCCTTTGGCCGGCACGCTCCCTGGCCGGTACACCTGATCAGCCTTGGCCGGCACATCGCAGGCCTTCAGCGGCACACACCCTCAGCCTCTCAGCAGCCCACTCCTTGGCTTTGCCCCCCGAGCCCTTCCCTTTACGTTTTCCGAGGCTCTTTAAAGGTGTTGCTCCCCCGGGGGCCCATCTCCAGTTGTCGGGTTCCGCCACTCCATGTGGGCGCGTTCCCTTTATCTCCCTTACGCCCCGGGTTAAGGGGAGATGCTGCCAAATTTTTGTGAGAAACTAATAAACCATTAAAAGAGGCAAAAGGAGGCAACAAACGAACAGGGTGATTAATGAAACCTTCCAACTCATCAAACCACTGCCGGCATCACGACGAGAACTGAACCGAACTAATTAGCTACCCGGCAGCCCGAACGTCCGACCCGCAAGACAAGAGACCGAACCGAGCAAAGAGAACAAAACAAGGGAGGAGTTTTATATAAAACTACACAAAAGTCAAGATAAGAAGAAAAGAAAAGCCTTAAAACAAATAATCGAAAACTGATCGAGCCTCCACCATCACGCCCCATTGGCCTTCAGCGGTACGCCCCATTGGCCTTCAGCGGCACGCCCTCATTGGCCTTCAGCGGCACGCTCCCTTGGCCTTCAGCGATACATCCCTTTCAACCTTCAGCGGTACGCCCCATTGGCCTTCAGCAGCACGCCCTCATTGGCCTTCAGCGGCACGCTCCCTTGGCCTTCAGCGATACACCCCTTTCAACCCTCAGCGGTACGTCCCTTGAACCTTCAGCGGTACACTCCCTTGAGCCCCAGCGGTACGCTCCTTTGGCCTCCAGCGGTACGCCCCCCTTTTTGGCCTTCAGCGGCACGCCCTCTGGGCCTCTCAGCGGTACACTCTTACCTTCCCTTCGCCGGCACACTACATCTATGCACATATACAACCTGATAAGGGCATTAACAATAGCAAATAAATTAATAAAAATTACGCTAATTAAAGGACTCTGAATGCCCAATATTAATCACGATAAAAGAGGTGGGAGGGGTAATAATAAATAAATAATAATAATAAGAATAATCATGAATAAAAGAAGAGAAATCATCCCGATCAAAGGCACGAACAAACGGTAAACATCAAATCAGAAATCCCAGAAGGTATAACTAAAAAAAAGGGCTCCAGATAAAAGACGCTAATGCCCACGCCGCAGCCCGCTCTCTCCCCGGGACCCGGGGCAAAAGGAACAACAACGCTGCCCTTTCAGGTCGAGCCCGAGTCTCGGGAATTCCCCCGATATGGCCGGGCTTTGATCTAACCTCGGGCCGACATCCTAATCGGACCGGACTTGTTTTCTCGTTCCGGATACCTTCCGAATCTTCATTAAAAATTGCCGCATGCTCGGCAGACACTTGAAGGGGTCTACCCCGGTTTTCTCATTGTGACGCTGCCACGGACTTGTGTCCGAATACAAAAGGTCTACGAGTGGCCGACACGGCCGACAGTTTATGGCCTTAATACAACTTTCAGTGTGATCTATCCCTATTTCTCTCGCATTATTAGTGTTACTCCTTTCGGCCGCGGGGCCTCTAATTTCGGCAATTAATCAAGGGTATTCCCTCGTATGAGGGATGTAAATGACGTCGTGACCTTCATGGCGCGACGGGATTCGGTCCCGACACGAACCACACAATCGTCTGACGAAGTCAGATCGAGCGCACCATGGGCTCTTCGGAGCCCGAATAAATCGTCACCTCGGTGACTGGCACGCCCACGCACTTAATAAACCAACAAACGCCATAAAATGATTGTTAAACGAAAAGTGCGTCCACACATGCCCGTCGGCGTCAGTCCTCAGCCCCTAACCACGTGTGCACACACCGGCTCCTGCCTAGAGCCAGGCCTCTAGCTTGTTTTCTCCCCACGTAGGACGCTACGGTAACCGCAGGAGCCGACGGAAACTAGCTTACAAACCGTATATCGGGGTCACCTTTCGACTGATGTACGTCTAGGGTGACGCAAGGAAGAAGCTCGAAACGTGGCGCTGAAGCACAGACAGTCGAACATGCACTGTCACACGTACCTCAAACACCAAAAGGCAACACAGGAAACTACCGACAGACTCGGAAACGTAGTCTTAGCCTTCATAGGAGCATCGACCGATGTCCACGGGGAAAGCGGCCAGACCACGGGAGCGACAAACATCACCCTAACGTAGACAGACACACACACAGACACGCCACAAAATAACCCCTAACGTTACCTAAGACAGACCCACAACACACGACCACACACCAAAAAGCCCAACGGCCATCACGGCCACAACAGGACTGTAACGGCCTAGCACAGGTGCATTACACGGGCCTGACACACCAGGGCAGGCGCGTCAGAGACAACAGGCACAAAGACACAACACAAGCCACGTAACGCACCAGGGCAGGCGCGTTACGGCGGCCTAACGCACGAGCACAGACGCGTTACGCCCACCTAACGCGTGAGGACAGGCGCGTTACGCCAACCGACCCAAAACTGAAACTCGGACAAACAGCACATAACGGTCCACGGCGGACGCGTTACAACACTGTGACGCAAGGGGGCAGGGCCGTTAGAGACAGCCGACACAGCCACCCAACCCAGCTAAACGGAGTGTAACGGCCTGGGGCAGGCGCGTTGCACAAACCTGACGCACCAGGGTGGGCGCGTCAGGGGAACCGACCGAACCAAAACACAAGAATACAAAATAGGCGTGACACATCAGCTCGGACGCGTCAGAGAGCTGTGACGTGCCACCTCTGGACCGTCACACTCCCAAAATCACGAAGAATTAAAAACACCCAGACGCTGTGACGGTCTGTCGTAGGGCCGTCAGAGACATGTGACGGTCTCTAAAACGACCGCTACACCGGTCACGGCGGGAAAACAATGGAAACGCCAAATCGGGCCGTTCCACGCCCCATTCACGCCGAAGAGCAGAGGAAACAAACCTAGACGACGAAAAACAACCCTATGAGGCTCAAAAGCCCACATGCAAGCCCTAAACCGAGAGATCGGGGCGATTTAGACAAATCGACCCAAAACGGGTCACTGAGGTTCCCGGACTCCTACCGGCCTCGAATGACAACCGATCGACACGAAACTTACGTGAATGGGATCCAGACATCCCAACGGTCAGTTTGACACTAACCACATCACAAATGGTTGTCGTTTTTCAGCGAACCCTGAAAATCCCAAAAACTACGATTTTCACTAAACCGGCCCGATCTCCCCCGATCGAGCACCAAACAACGCACAGAAGCAGGGAAAACGTGTAGAAGGAAGTGGCGGTCCATCTCCCTACCTCCACCGAAGAAATCGTGCTCTGAAGGGACTAAACCATGCCGAAAACCACCGAATCACGAACGACGCCCTCTCGGAATCCACTGAGGGATCGCGCCAGCCACGCTCCATTCACTGCTCTTTCCCGCGAACCGATCACTCGAGCACGTCCACGCCTCAGCCAGCTCCGCAACGGTGCGTGCCCCGCGCCGAACGGACCAGAGACGGGAGAGAACGGTGTGAGATAGCGTGAAGTTGAAAATGAGTAGGAGAGATAGTGGAATTGAATTTATAGAAAGAAATTAGGGAATTTTCCTAATTTCCGAAAAATCCGATTTTTGGCCCGGTCTCAGAAAAATACACAAAAATAGTCAAAACGATTGGCTCGAAGAGTACATCGCCACTGTATCGTCCACGAGTCGATGAATTGAGAAATAAACTTACCGTAGGGTTCCGTAACTAGTACGAGAGAAAAATCCACACGGATCGTAAAGCTCAACTCGGAAGCTACAAAGGCGAACCGAAACTCTCTGAAAATGATCCGAAAGACCCAATAAAGATCCGGGACATTACACCAATCACCCCGGGTGATAGGGAACACATGGTGAAATCATTCCCCAACCTCTAGATCACCGAGAGGCGCCCTTCAAACCCCAAAAACGCGATCAAAACGAAAAATCTGTCACTCACCCCAAAATCATGCATTGTAATCCCGATGTGAAATAAAACCACTATCGACCTCACCCTGGCCTATAAAACGCAAGAAAATGGAAAGGAAGGGCCAAGGATCCATCCCCCTACCACTCCCAATGATTATCCGTGCCGAAGATGTCGATTCCACGTGAAAATGGCACTCAAACCCCTGCCGGTCACTTAAACCCACGGACGAAGCATGCCGCCTCACGCCTCCGATCCTCGCTCCATCCTTGCTACTCGCCACTCCTGTATTGCCTCTGCCTCGCCCGCCTCCAACTCCATCGGCCTCCCGAAGAAGAGAGGGAGCGAAACGAGAGAAACGAGAGGAGAGAGGGAGAGAATGAGAGAACGAGGGGGTGGAAAGGTTTATATAGAAAATGAGTTACGATTTAAAAATAAGAAAAATAAGAAAAATGAAAAAAAATATCCCCAATATCCCGTGGACGCACTTTTCGACCGATTGGTTGTTGCCGATCGTTTATTTGGTTTATTAAGTGCGTGGGCGTGCCAGTCACAAAGTGACAATTTGTTCGGACTTCATGGAGCCCGTGGTGCGCTCGATCAGACTTCGGTCAGACGATTGTGTGGTTCGTGTCGGGACCAAAACTCACCGCGCCGTAAAGGTCACGACGTCATTTACATCCCCCATACGAGGGAACACCCTTGATTAATCGCCGAGAATCAGGGCCTCATGGTCAGGAACTTAATTGCATAGAAATTTATTAAGAAATGCTGAAGTCCTCGTATGAGGGCGTGAAGAAAGCGTTAGAGATCATGTCGGTCATATGCTGACCATTTAATATTCGGACGAATATCCGGCTCGAGAAAATCGCGATTGTCGCAGGAAAACCGTAATGCATGTATGCCGAGGTACGGCAAATTTATTGTTCGGAGGAACTGGAAACATTCGGTTAAATCCCGGTTAAAACGGTCAGAAACCAACAAGTTTGTCGGCTCGGTGCAAGGTCAAGCTGCGACCATACTGCGATGGGACCCCCGCGATCGAAGTCATACTCGCATGAGCGTCACTAATATTTTCGGTGCCAAGGGGGCAACGAGGGACTATCCCTTGAATCAGCTGGAAAGCCCTATGTCTTGGGAAGCAAAGGTTCGAAACGTGTCGGTCATTCAGGGGACCGTTTAATATTCGGACGGGTGTCCGGCTTGAGAATATCGCAATCGTCACGGGAAGACCCGGAACATATGTATGCCGGGATACGGCAAGTTTATTATTTCGAAGAACGGAAAACATTCGGTTGAATCCCGTTTAGTGTAGTAGGAAACTAGTGAATTTATCGGCCCGGTGCGAGATCGGGTCAGGGCCATACCGGGGGCGCCGGCCGGGGTCCGAACGAGGCTTGCGTGGGCATCATTAATATTTTCGGTGCCGGAGGGCAACGGGGAAGAGTCCCGGGACTAGATTCCAAAACCAAAAACGTGTTCAAAAGGGAGCAGGCTGTAGGCCGAGGATATCGGTCAGACGATGACCATAATCGGGACGGACCCGAGGTCTAAGCATAGCCCACGGAGGCCTTATTGATATTTCCATGCAAAGGGTCCAGGGATGACAAGGACCACCTCGTTCTATTCCAATTTTGTCGGTCACTCACGGACCACTTTTTATTCGGACAAAGGTTTGAATTGAAGGTACGACGTAGATGGAAACAACCTCGTACAAATGTATGCCGAGTTCGCGGTAATTTCAATGAAAGAGCGGGAACGAATCCCAATAGAGTGAATCCAATTTGACGAACTATCGGCCCAGAGCAATGCCGGATTATGACCATGTCGGGATGGGAACCGTCGGCCATATCGGTCACTCACGGACCTTTTCATGTTCGGACACGGGTCCGTAACAGAAACGCGGCGGAGATCGACGTGAACCCGTTCAAATGTCTGCCGAACGTGCGGCAATTTTATTGGTGGCTCGAAAGGGATCCGACCTGAGAGACGAGTCCGGCTTAATCGGAGTGTCGGCCTAAAGCGAGGTCAGGCCATGGCCATTTCGGGATAACTTCTAAGATTCAGGCCCGACCTGCAAGGGCAACATTGTTGTTCCTTTCGCACTCGGTCAAGGGAGAGACGGGGCTGCAATGTAGATTTTACCATTTTTTTTATCTGGGTTTCAAATTATATATACATATATTTTATTGCTTATTTTCCCTTTTATGTATTTATCTGAATGATTTATCCATGTTGTTTATCAGTATTATTATATTTTTTCCCTTTTTACTATTATTATTACTATTTCACATTTTTTGTTTATTTCATACATATATTCAGGTTTATTTATTTATCATAATTTTTATTAATTTATTATTATCATTATCATTATTACTACCTTTATATATATATATATATATTTGGAGAGAGAGTGGGCCGCTAGAGGGCTAAAAAGGGGCTGAAGGGGCGTGCCGACGAAGAGCGGCCAGGGTGTACCGGCGAAGGTGCTGGGCTGTGCCGCCGGAGGGTCCAAGGATGGGCGTGCCGGCGAAGGAGCTGGAGGCGCGTACCGGCGAAGGCAATGGAAGCGTACCGGGGAAGGAAGAGGAGGCGTACCGACGAAGGGTGCTGCAAGACGTACCAGCGAAGGGCGTGGGGAGCATGTCGGCGAAGGGCCAAGCAAGGCGTGCCGGTCTAGGAGCGTGCCGGGGAAACTGGGCTGGGGGCGTGCCGGCGAAGAGCGACTGCAGGGTGTACCGGCGAAGGGTATGGCCGAGTGTGTCGGCGAAGGGTGTGCCGGCCAAGGATGAGGTTAGAAGCGTACCGCGGGAAGCCAAGGCAAGCATTTGTGTCGGATGAGGGTGAGGACGGGGCCCACTCCTCTCCCATTCTTATATCTTCTCATTTTTCTCTCTCTCTTGATTTTATTCAGTTTGCATGGGTTTCTTCTCTCTTTCTCTTGGTTAACTTCCATTCTTTCCCCCCTGAGGACGAATGTTCAAGTTGCTTAGTTGTCGTTCGATTAGGCTCTCTTTGTGTTGATTGCGGTTCCCTTACCTTAGTTGAAGCGTTTTATCGTTATTCATTCTATTCGTTTGCTGCTTCCTTTTATCTTTTTAATATGTTATCGTTTCTAACAAAAATTCGGCAGCATCTCCCCTTGACCTGAGCGTAAGGGAGATACAAGGAACGAGCCCACATGGAGTGGCGGAACTCGACAATTGGAGGTGGGCGCCCGAGAGCAGCAACACCTTTAGTAAAACTTCGGAAAACTCGGAGGGAACGGCCAGTGGGAGACGATTCTAGGACTTGCTAGGGGGTGCACCGGGCAAGAAGGAGGGGCTGGTGGCTAGCGTGCCGGCCAGGGAGCCTATAGGGGCTGGAGAGGTGTGCCGAGCTAAGGGAGGCCAGGGTGTGCCGGGCTGAGGGGCACAAGACGTGTCAGGATGAGGGGCACAAGGCGTGCCGGGCAAAGAGGGCGGAGGGCGTACCAGCGAAGGGTGGTTGGGCGTACCGGCGAAGGGAGGCAGAGAGCGCATCGGCGAGGGAGGCTGTGCCGGGGAAGGGATTGCCAAGAGTGTACCGGCCAGGGAGGCTGGGGTTGGCTCAGGGGGGTGCAGGCTAAGGTTAGCTAAATGGATTGGAGCTGAAGAAGGGAAGGAGACCAGTGGTTTTGGCTTGGCCTGGGCACCTGGAGAGGCAAGAAGGGCAAGCGTGGGGATGAGAATGGAGGGGAGGAAACCACCCGTAATCAAGAGGCCACCGGCGGTGAACCCCGTAAGGAGGCAAACGACTTCAAAGGTGAGAATCTGTCGTCATGGGAAGAAGAAATCACCAGAGGAAGGAGGAAGAAGGCGATCGAATACATATGACAACCCAAACCAACGGAGGCGGTGAGAAACCCAAAGAAGGGGGATTTTCATTCATGAAAAGGAAAGGCCATAACCGGCCAAGTACACTGCAAAACATCGGGGTAGAACATACGAAAGGTGAAGAGAAGAAGAAGAGAAGAAAGGAAAAAACATGGGAAAGAAAAAAAAGGGGGAAAGAGAGAGTGCTGGGGTGAGGAGGGGCGACGGCTCTCCCGGCACCCTCTGCTACATGCTCCCTCTCTCTTTCTCAGCTCTCTCTCTTTTGGTGACCGTCGGGGCTTCGCGGCGGAGCTCCCTCCTTTTTATTCTCTTCTCCCTCTTCTCTTCTCTGGTCGGCAGCCTCTTTGTCCCTCTGTCCCCCCCTTGTTCACCGAAGAAGAGGGGTTTTTTATACCCCACACGGCGGGGACGCCCGAATGCGACCGGCGGAGGTGGGAAGCGACCGGCATTAATGGGGATTTGACTTCCCCGTCCTCGGTGGCAGGAGGAGTAGGCATCGTGGCTCTCTCCCCGGGCGACACCTCAGCAAGCCCATTGCGCGCCACGAATCGTAGGGGATGGGCATCACGTCGTTCTGCCGGTTGCACCGGCCAGGGTGTGCCGTTGAATGGGCAGGTAGCCGTGCCGCTGGAAGACTGTAAAAGCGTGCCGCTGAAGGGCTGGAAAGGGGTGCCGCTGATAGGCTGCGCTGGAGGAGCTTGCATTCGTGCCGCTGAAGGCCTCTACATGGCGTGCCGTTGAAGGGGCTGGCAGGCGCGCCGTTGAAGGGCCTGACAGGCGCGCCGTTGAAGGGGCTAGCAGGAGTGCCGTTGAAGGGGCTGGCAGGCGTGCCGTTGAAGGGGCTGGTAGGCGCGCCGTTGAAGGGGCGTACCGCTGAAGGGGCGTGCCGCTGAAGGGCCTAAGGGCGTGCCGCTGAAGGGCTTCCAAGGCGTGCCGCTGAGGGGCTGCCAGGGCGTACCGTTGAAGGGCCTAAGGGCATGCCGCTGAAGGGCCATCATGGGCGTGCCGCTGAAGGCCTAAATGGGCAGTCTTGAGCCTGTTGAGAGCGCGAGTTGTGGCCCATCTGATTTTCTTCGAGGCCCAAGGATTGTGGGGCTCTTGGTGGTTGATTTCTCTTCGCTGTCGAGACTCCGGAGACGGCTTCACGGCAACATATGCGTTTGTTTGGAGAGTTCGGATGGCCCATCTTCCCCGTGATTTTTTATTTGGAGTCGTTGTTGATGCTAGACTAGTTGGGACGTATGGGCGTGTAATTTTACATGTCCACATATCCTCAGAAAACGCACAACGCACCTATAATGTCCAAGAGCCCAAAAACATAACAGTTCATCCCTCACGGGGATCCGGAGGCCCGGTAACAAAAATTCCTATTTAGTCATAAAACTCGATCCGGGATCTACGAAAGCGTTCTAAAACCCATAGATTCTGATCCGAAAAATCCTGAGTGTTACATGGGGGATAGAGAGAGAGAGAGAAAGAGCGAGAGCGAGAGTGATAGAGAGAGAGAGTGACGGGGAGGGGTGCCAGAGGGGGTCTCCCCCTCTAACGTGGGCATCCTGCCATAGATGCACACGCACAGAGAGAGAGAGAGATTGAGAAAGAGCGAGTGTATGGAGACGTTAGAGCTCCCTCTTTGGCAGTGACAGAGTGAGAGAGAGTGAGAGAGAGAAAGAGGGAGAGGGAGAGGGCGAGGGGGATGTCAAACAACGGTGATAGAGTTAAAGGGACAGGGAGTGGGGGAGGGGAATGCCAGACAACAATGACAAAGTGAGAGGGAGAGGGAGAGGAGGGACGTCGAAGAGAGCTTACAGTGACAGTGGGCGGAAGAGGGAGAGGGAGAGGGAGAGAGGGAGGGGGTGTCGGAGAGAGCTGGCAATGATAAAGGGAGAGGGAGAGAGCGGGCTGTGACATAGGATTGGAGTGGGAGAGTGGGAGGGGGGACGCCGAAGAGAGCCGACGGTGACATAGAGCTGGAAAGGGAGAGGGGGAGGAGGGACATTGAAGAGAGCTGACGATGACAAAGGGGGAGAGAGAGAGAGAGAGAGAAAGGGTCAGAGAGTCGAAAATCGCTTCGAGATGGAGCAATTTGAACTCACTCACTCTCTCCCTCTCCCGAGATAAAATCACTACTAGATGGAGTGATTTCAATTCGCTCTCTCTCTCCCTCTCCCTCTCCCTTTGTCACCATCGACTTGATATCTCTCTCTCTCCCTCTCCCTCTCCCTATGCTTTCATCTCTCTCTCCCTCTCTCTCCCTCTGTTAGCGCCGGCCTACACTCTCTCTGTGCCTTACTCTTTCTCCCTCCCTCCCTCTTCCTCTATCATCGCCGGCTTGCACTCTCTCTTTACCCTCCTCTCTCTCCCTCCCTCTCCCTCTGTCACTATTGGAGGGTCTCTCCCTCTCTTTCTCTCTCTCTGTCCCTCTCCCTTTGTCATTGCCGGAGTCGGAGGGGGAGATGCCTCCGGCGTCCCCCTCCTTACACTCTCTGTCTTTAGCACCCATACCCTCCCTCTCTCTCTCTCACACCTCACCCCCCTCTCTCCCCTCCGGTGATGAAGCTCCCCCTCTCCTTACTACTTTGTCCCCCCACCCCCCATATTTTGGCATATATAGGAAGGCCTTGCCAACTACATCATCAAGCTCCTAACGCTATATATGTCGACATCAACATCGCCATCCATTATTACAGGTTGAGAGGGGGAGGCCGTTGTGCAGCTTGTTGCTGGTCGACTGGAGTGAGAAGAGAGAAAGCGTAGGGGGAGAGAAAGAGAGGCCACGAAGAGAGAGAGAGAGAGAGAGCATTGATATTTTTAACATTTCTCATATCTCGTTAGTTAAAGATAGAATAATATCCGGTTTATCTTTTTTTTAATGTCCGTAAACTACAAGGATTCAAAATAAGAATTAAAAGATTATAAGGACTTTAAAATAATGGTTGTATACGAGAGATTAAAAAGAAAACGCACTTATTTGTAAGGATTAGAAAGAATAAAACCTATATCTTATCACACTATTGATATAATAATATTAATAATAATGATAAGATAAGTCGACACTTATGCATATCAAAGGACTACTTGGCTTATTTTTGTGACCATGAATATTTATTATTTTTGAGAAAAATAATTTGAATCATACTAAGATTGTACATCAAGCACCATACTTTCCCCCTACTTTATTTGTGGTTGTCATATTAGACATCGACTTTGACATCAAACGGTGGAGAGAAAGATGGTCTAAAACCTAAGTGTCTAGATGTTGGATTTAGAAATATCAAAATTAAATATATCATGATTGTAGAATTGTCATTCTTATATAACTATTATTAACAATAACTTTACTAGGTTGTAATACTTGTAAAAATATATGTGTCATCATCCGTCATCAGTATTTTATTTTATTTTATCTTTCTAATTAATCTTTAACCGACTAAAATAGCCCTAATCTCCTTAAACTATTTTTTATCTACAGTTATCTATCTCTTTCTCTCCCCCCTCCTCCTCCTTGGCACAATGAAAAAATTCACTTTTTATTAGAGTATTTTTTCCTAAAATTCTAATTTTACGGTTCAGAGAATGCAAATAGCACTAATCTTAGGGGTAATTATACACTTACCTTTACGAAAGAAAGTTAATAATAATAATAATAGCAATACTAATAACTATGGAAGGATAGTAATTCTATAACTACTGATACAACATGAATTATTATTATTATTTATATTAATTGTTACTTTGTATTCTCTGAGTTATACTTGTTATATCCGCAGACTAATTGCACCTCTCTGGTGTATTGCTTTAACAAAAAGCGAAAAAGTCAAACCTCCAATCCTATTGGCGTACAGATTTGTACCAAGATTTGACGTCCGATTCTGTCGATAGTATCAATATTTTATTGATACAATATAATATGTTATTATATTATAATATATTAAATATATAATAAATAAACCTTTATTATAATAAAACATATTAAAATTTTATGTAACTTAATTAATCAGAGAGCGATGCATATAACCGTGAGATTCACGGTAATATACTTCGTTTACTGACATTTTTTATTTAAGAAGTGTGAAAATTTTTAAAAAATGTGCTTCACTATTTTTTTGAACTCGGGAGCTGTCGTTAAAAAAAGAGTGCCCTCTACTCATGATTTTATAAATTGAGACGGGAGAGGGTAAATCGTCCGTCCCGTCTCAATCATTGACCGGGACAATCGATCTTTAAGATGTAATTGAATCACTTTGTATATTATATATTATATTTTAAATACATAACATTTAATAGGTAAATTAATTGAGTACTTCACTCGACGATTTGAGTTCAAATATCGTCAGTTGCATGTATTTTTTCCAAAACGTTTATAAGATTCGAACATGAGATCTCTCATAGAAAACGTACTAAAGCGACTTAACTAATTGAGATATAAATTTTATTATATTATTTTTCACATATTATATATATATATTATAAGACGAAATAGGATATTACCATCTCAATAAAAAATTAAGATAATCGAGACGATCGAACCGACAAATCTTGACTCTGCTAACTTACTTATCACACAAATCAAACATAAGTTAAATAGATATAAATAATATACTGACTACATATCACGTGTCTATCGTATCAAAATTTGATTGATACGAACACGCCAGATGGATACGTTAAAACTTGCTAATACTCCTGTATTCATGTATCTCTGTATGTTCCATTTTTTGTTTCAATCTCTCTCTGTGTTCCACAATCGGTCGAAGAGGAGACATACATTTTTAGTCCCCTTAAGAGATAATTACATAATTGAGGTGAGTTTTTTTTCCAGTTGCCCGAGTTTTTAGGGATTAAAAGCTAAATCTCATGGGGGTTCTTCTTCTCGACTCCCTTGCGCTCTTTCTTTCTCCTTCTCCAAGCCTCCTTCCATCTCTTCCCGCCGCTCTTCCCGGTCTCTGCAAAGAACACCGGTGACACCCATGACTTCCAGGATCCTCTCCCGGATTTCTAGGGCGAGCGGCGTGCCGACTGGCCACCGCGCGGCGCTGGTCGCTCCTCTTCGGCAGCAGCAGGTCCGGTGCGTTTCGTACGGCGCCCATCCCCTAACAGGTCCCACCGTCGCCCCTTCCGCAAAGGTACGCCTCTACAACCGTTCTCTCAGTCAATTGCCCTGCGTCTTCGGGGAGAAGCAGTTTTTCTTTCCATTTTTTCTTCTCTTGGATATCCCAATATCAGTGAAGTGCTTACTGCTACCGGGTTGCTGTTGTGTATGTTTCTGGTTTCGCTGGGTGGGTTTAAGTTTTTGCGGTTTTGTGGTTTAGGGTTCTATAGGGGGTGGGTGTGTGGGTTTCGTGGTAAGCAACGGAGGGTTAGACATGTTGAAGAGCCATTTGATGTGCATTTTCGAGTGTAAAGTACGGTGGAGAGGGATTCGTTTATTTTTTACGTGGGGGGGGGACCCAGTTATTACATAAGGGAGCCATGTTGGACACTTGGATACGGCATAACATTCGGGTATATGTGTTGGCACTCTACTTTAGGATTCCAAGATGAGCACTGCAGCAATTCCTCAAGTTATGTGTTTGAGTGTTAAGAGTCAACAATAGACTAATATTTTATCTATTTCTCAATATTTCAGATAAATTTCGATTGATCATACTTTACTATCTACACTTTTGAGTATATACGGGTATGCCCATATTTATATATGCCATGCATCCGCGTCCCTTACTTGTAAAGCTTTGATACCCTTTAGAAATGCGACTGATGCACTAGGTGAGATGTTCTTCCTTATTGTTTGAAAACTGAACCTCGGTAATAAACGGCCTGCAATCCGATAATATCAAAGATTCCTATCAGTACCTGCACCTTCCAAATGCTTTTCTCATGCTCATGTTTACAGCAAACTAAAGGGATTGTATCTCCATTGCTATCTAATGGAAACATGTTCAGAAACCTGTCAGATGTACAAGTGGGTTATACCCTATTGTGAAGGTAACTAGCTGTATATCACCGTCTGATTTCAGTCAATCACCAGACCTACCATTGTTGCAGGCAAAATGAAGAATAATGGCCCTATGTTTTGAATGTTGTCCGCTATATTTTTTTATGCCACTGAAACTCTGCTCTGCTGTTTTAGTGGATTTAGCAGAAAACTAATATCCTTCTCAAATAGATGAGCCTTCATATGGATTTATGCTAGAGGTATCGACATAGTCGTGAAGGCTGTCCCCTAGGCAACCAGTCATCCTCATGGGGCCAAGGCGCTAGCCCACCTTTCTGCTCCCTAGAAAGGTGGGCAAGGCCCTCACCTAGGTGGACAAGGTGGCTGCCAAGGTGAGCCAGGCAGGCCAAGGTGCCCTGCCTGGCCTGGGCACATAACCTATAACATGATCTCTGTCAAGCAGATTCCGTTTAAACCCATCCCCACTTTACAAACCCACCCCAACTCCAATTGGATCTCTCTCTCTCTCTTTGCCCTCCCTTCTCTCTGTGTGTCTCTCTCTGCACCTCCTCTCATATTTTTTTTAATATCAAAATATGTAATTTTTTTATGTAATTTTTATTATTTTTGAATGTGGTCATGTATTTTATTCCTAATTTGTATATTGGGGACATATATATTTTGCATTTTTAAAGAGGAGCCAAGGTGTAACCTAGGCATACGCCTTATCACCTAAGCACTTAGGCTCCCCATGAACATCTTGGGTTGCCTTGTTGCGGCAGTCTTTTCGATAATACAGGGATACACTTCATCAACGTGCTTCTCTTGCTAGTTCAGCATTTGTTGATGGTTTTGTCCTTATAATCTGGCATATTTTATTTCCAGTGGGTGCCCAGCTCGATTGGTCAGTCATCTCGATGCTTGGTTTTTTGGAATTTTGGGTTCCAAAGAATTGGTTTTAGTTCAACCGCCTCTCCCCAGACCAATGGGGGAGAGCCAAAGCACAACAATGGTTCCCAAGCAGAGGCTAGCAATGAATCAAAAGAAACAGAAGATAGTAATAAAGCTCCAGAAGAAACAGAAACAGGTTCAATCTTATAACCTTATAACTCGAACATTTGTGTACTTCCTGTCAAAATAGTAGCCCTGTCAATAAGAGATTCTAAACTAACTGATTTCTCTGTCCAAATGCAGAGGAGGCTGAACTATCTATTGATGATTTAGTAAAGCTAGTTGCAGAGAAGGAAGAACAGTTGAAGCTAAAACACAAGGAGATTGAGAAAATGCAAGATAAAGTTCTCCGCAGTTATGCAGAAATGGAGAATGTAATAGATAGGACAAAACGTGAGGCAGAGAACTCCAAAAAGTTTGCTATACAGGTCAGTTGTGCCGCCTTTCTTATATCTTCTGGAATGCCATTATCTCCTTTTATATATCTATTCATTTTTAGCCTTCTTGATTTGCTTTTCCTCTGGTGTGCTTATTAATTTATTTTTCCTTTCAATGCAAATACAGAGTTTTGCAAAAGGTCTTTTAGATGTTGCTGATAACCTGGGAAGAGCCTCATCTGTAGTCAAGGAAAGCTTTTCAAAGTTAGACTCATCTAAGGATGCCGCAGGAGCCGTGCCTCTTCTTAAAACATTATTGGAGGGTGTGGAAATGACTGATAAACATCTCGCAGAGGTAACACATTTTTTCCTACTCTGATCACAAACCCTGTTTTTCTGGGTTCACCATTTTTATTGCAAAAGATATTGGAAGCCCCTCATGTTCTTTTTGTTATTGAGACGATGAAAAGTTTGTCAAAACAGAAAAGGATAGTCCAAAATATCTGTCCTTATCCAATGCTTGTAGGACACATAAGGATATAAATCAAAGGATGCAGAAGTGGTTGTTTCCATATCCTGTAAACTGATTAACTCTCCTTTTATGTTTAAGAATCTTATATATATATATAGCACATTCCCTTTTTTCATATTATAGAATATTGGTACTACCCACTTTCAAAAAAAGAATATATATATATATAATAAGACAAATATTTTATACGAACACTTGTAGATCTTGGACAAACATGCATAGTGATGTGGATGACTAATTAGCATCATTGCTGTAAGTGCCATCCATAATTTTCTATTGTAGACTCTTTAAGTATAATAAGTGGAGGGTTCAGAGAGAGTGTGGGCAATTTTTTTTTGAAAGTGCGTAGCACCACAATTTTAAATCAAAAAGAGTAAGGGATGTACAAGTATGGTCAAGCAGCTCCCAAAAAATCCCTATACAAAGAGATCACACCAAGACGGTGCGGATTTTTCTAGTCCCCCAACAAAACAAAAAGAGAGGAGTTGAGGTAATTCACATTATAAAGCAACTTTACCCATTCCCTCACTCTACCACAAATAAAAGAAACAAGAGGCTCCTCAGCTTTGACTTCCCTTCTAAAAATTCTATTGTTCCGTTCACCGCACAAGGACCAAAGAGTGACATGAAGAACTAACCACCACACAATTGCACATCCTCTAAGGGGCCATGTCCTACCCCAAGTACCGATGAAATGATACACCTCCATATGGCGGGCAATATGGCAACTGGCCCTCGAAGCCAACACATTCCACACTTCCTGCGAGTACAAGCAACCTACGAACAAGTGATCTATGTTCTCATCGTCCTATCCACACAAGCAGCAAGTCGATTGGATACTAGGGACGAAGCGAACCAGTTGGTCATTGGTGGGGAGCCTCCCATGAGAAATCTTTCAAGTGAAGATCTTCACCTTCAGCGGACTCCTCGACTTCTAAATCTGCGAAGCAATACTGTGGCGCATCCTTTCGTCCGAGATAAAGGTGTAGGCAGATTGAACCGAGAAAGATCCTTCCCTACCCCACCTCAAAGTCCGTGCATCCTATCTGAGGGAATGCGGGGCAAAGTCAAGGAGGCGAAGGAGGTGGTCTTGGAACTCCTCCATCTCTGTCGGCCTGAGATCCCTCTTGAAAGTCGGCGCTCAGGTGCCCCTTGAAAGCTGAAAGGTCAAAAGTCTGGTCCACCGTTCCCAAAGGATCAGCAGCGACAACAAAGAGGCTGGGGAAAGACACATCCAAAGAGAGTTCACCGCTCCATCTGTCATTCCAGAAAAGGCACCTATTGTATTTCTCTAGTCAGACCCGAACACTAGAGGAAATGATGTCTTTGCAAGTCAAAATGCCGCGCTAGATGGGGGAGGTTTGGGACATGGGTTGAGTGTCCAAGTCCCGAACCCTCCTCCTACTATAGTATCTTTGCTTGACAAGGTTCGCCCACAGCCCATCATCCCTTGTCCCCAATCTCCGTAGTCACTTGCACAAGAGGGCTAAATTAAAATCTCCCACATCCTTGATCCCCAGTCCCTCTTGTTCCTTGTTGGCAGCCACCCTCCTCCACTTTGATGTTATGCCATCTCCTGCATCTCACCCGTGCCAGATGGGAGTGTGGGCTATTGGGACTTGCATTATTGCTTTAAGTTCTATCAGTAGCTCTCTTTTACATGTCTATCTTTTCTAATATGTGTGTTTAGTAAAGTTCTTATTTACATTGTTCATACACTAATATGTTGCGTGTTTGCTCATGTGATGTACTTGGAGGAAAAAATAATTGCATGCTTATTAAATATCAAGGACGGATTGAGGATTAGTCCCAGATCGTATGGCGGGGGACTGATCCTGCCAGGCCAGTCTGACCCAAATCGAGATCGATCCGATCATTCCTTCCAAGTTATGAGTTCTGCTCTCTTTTTTCATTTAAAAAAAAGTAATCTAAAAAGTACGAACAAAAATATACACATCTTAAATATTTCAGATGTTGAAGATTAGCCTTTTATTGCTAGAGTAACTCCTTTGAAGGCTCATCCTTCCTAATCTTAGAAATTATCTAACTATAGATTGCACCGACAATACCTGGAAGGGATCAGGTTGCTCCCAAAGGAACATCCTAGTATCCTACTTTCGAGAGGCCCGGTGGCTACTTGGGATTGGCCCGTATCAGCCAATCTGGTGCCAATCAGGGTTAGACCCACCAACCCGGGCTTGGTTCGGCTGATCCCATTAAGAAAGGGGGATCTGATCTGATTCTGCCGACCATGATTTAACATAGTAATTGTACGTTCATGCATATAATACAAGACTTGTGATTCTATTTATTTGTGTACTCTATTGAGATGCAGAAACTCTATGACCACGAGAGACAAAAAAGAGTGTAGAATAGTCATGTTATCTGAGAACCTTTAGGTATACTTTCTGATAGTTTTTAAGGATAGGGATGATGGTATATAAGGATAAGGAGAAAGTTAAGGACAGACCTTTTATTTTATTAAGGATGAGGACAATGATAAATCTTCTATCCTCACCATTAAGTAATCTTTTACATCCTAGTTGGAAGCATTATAAAGCTTGATTAGTATATAAAATGCTATTTGGGTTGTAACGCCCAGCCTCGTCGCTGGAACTTCTGCCAAACCTCACAGGGCAGGGGTTCAACCTCTAAAATCTTTTGCCATCATTGTTGGCTTTTTGCATTTTTTTTCATGGTTACAGCCATCACTTGCCAACTTTTGGCATCAGTTTAGCCCTCTGCATGCTCTATGTTTTTCCATGTGGTTGTGCGCAGAAAGGTTAGTTTTAATATTAGTTTTCTTGACAGGTTTCTAAAACTTAGTCGGTGAAGTTTATATCAATAACTTTTAAGCTATTTTCCTTTTGTTTTTCAGAAAGAAGGTAAAATTGAATATAGGTAAATAGTATAAGTTCGGTGACTTGCCTTTTAACATCTGTTCCAATAATGATTTGTCTAGCTTACTGGAAAAGTGGACAAGCAACAGATTGTGAGAAAAATGTTGTTACTGAAGGATCCAAAATCATCATACTGAATTTGGTCATGAGGCAATGAGGCAGAGGGCCGATTGATAGCAGCAAAGACAATGAGGACTGTGGATAAATCAAGATGATTCGTGAACAAAGCGATGGTTGGCAGCCTACATAGTTTTTTTGGGAACCAGTATGCCAGCCAGCCTGACAATGATGTCTGATTAAATCCTGCATGCACAGATTTAGTTCATGGAACCTCACATATCTTATGTGCCATTGTGCCCAGCAATGTTTGTAGTTTCATGGTTCATTATATGGAAGCTCCCATCTGCATGTTGAACAAATTTATTATTTATTTTTGATAGACTTCTATTCAGGATTGTAAGTTTGGTCGGTCCAACCTGACCCGTGAGCCAAGTTGGTCAAGTAGTGGTTTGGGTTGGGTTAAAATATGCTTGGGGCTGCTCTGACACAACCGTTTATGAGTTGTTCAGGTTAATACCTTCAGTAAATCTGCCGAAACAAGTGTAAGGCCATCCAAGACTTGAAGGATATAGAAATTTGTAACCCTTCCATTCCAGCCTGCATACCACATACTGAGTGTCACCCTTCCCTCCCTTCACACTACGTTTCTCCACTGTGCATTGCATAGAGGGAAGGGGAACAGCAGCCTCCTTTGTTCATTCCCTCTGGGTCTCCTTCCCTACAGTGTCGTCTCTCCCCTCTTATGTTGCCACATCCAGACCTTGGAGCCTTAACCTTTTTCTCCTCTTCATGCGTCAGATCAGGATTCTTGCGAGTGAGAGAAGTTAGAGAGACGAGACTACAGGGGATGTGGGGGGTGGGGTTGGAAGAGGGTGAGGAGGGGTGCATTCTTCACTGCCTTTTTGATCAGATCTTGCCCATGTGCATTGTTTTGTGTCTGCAGGGTGGGAGATATGGTTTCAACTGCTTGATTTCTTTAGGTTCTTACAGAAAAGTATATTTGCTCTACTTACTGGAAAAATTGAGAAGCAACAAACTAAGAGAACGAGTGCAACAAACTAAGAGAACAAGCGTGGTCAAAATATAAATCATGCTGAGTTGGGTGTAAAGAATAGTCCGGATATGCAACGCAGGGGATCAATTGAGAGCAGCAAAGACGATGAGTCGTCTGAATAAATGAAGTAGGATGATTCTTGAACAGAGAAAACATTGGCAGTTTTTTGGCAACAGGACCCAACCCACCCTATCAGAGGTTTGAGTAAACCCATGCTGCAAATGTGGTCCATACAACCCACATATTTTATGGACATAGCAACTGTGTATTTTGTGGTTTATTATGTGGAAGTCTCTGTCTGCATGTAGAACAAACTTACTTTGTGCCTTGTTATAGAGACTTCCATTCATTTCTTTTGCCCTGCCAAAACTTTCTTCGTACTTTTCTTGGATGTCTGATAGGACTGCAAGTTTTGGCAGCCCAGCTGACCAGTGAGCCAGGTTGGTCAAGCAATGGTTGGTTAGATTAGGGTTGAGGACTGGTCAACACAAACTCTATGAGTTGGTCAGGTTGACCCGTTGAGTATGGCATAACATATTGTGAAACCGGCCCGTGGGCCAAACTTCGATACTTTCCAAGTTCCAACTGGCAGATCTTGCAGGTGATCCCCGGATTCCGGGTTCCAGGTTTCATACATCTGAAGTTATTATTAAGATTATGATTGTTGTATGATTAAGATTATTCACATAGCACGGCATAGTAATATGGCATTGCATAGCATGCATAGGGTAGCATAGCATTGCATAGCCGATGCATAGCATACCAGGCATAGGTATCATGTCAGGAATGATTTACCTATACTTCAGATGAATTTTATAATGTCGGCAGCTAAAATGGAAACTTGGTCCTATAATTGTAAATTCCTCTTTTACTTTAATACAATAGTGGTACCACCCACTTCACAAAAAAAAAGTGGAAACTTGGTCAAGACTTTGTTGGGCACTTGGTTTACCTGATCAGTTTTTTTACTTCTCTTTTTGGGTAAGCCCAACATTTCATAGCTGAATTCATGTGATCATTTATTACAAAGGCATGAACATTATACCAAGCCAAACTTGTGGAAATACCCCTTGACCTGGATAGGAATGTAGGATGGATGATCTCGTGTGCAGTTTTAGGCCTTCTGGTATAATTTGTTTGAGATTACACTTGACAAAAGTCTTGCCTAGTAAGCAATTTCTTTTGTTGCTATAGCTGATGTGAGTCATCAAGTGCACCCTTGTGATGGCTGATGATGGATTTCTTTTGCATGCAAATTATGGCAAACTATATATTTTCTGTTACTGAGCACAAGATATGAAAATATTGATTTTCCCCCTTTGTCTGTGCTTGTCTCTGCATATTTTGGTAAATGAAATTTGGATTCTCTTGCTTTCAGGTATTTAGGAAGTTTGGAGTGGAGAAATTTGATCCTACTAATGAGCATTTTGACCCACATAGACATCATGCTGTTTTCCAAATACCGGATCCTTCGAAGCCTCCTGGTACTGTTGCTGCTGTTCTTAAGGTATGAATCTAATCCAAGGCACAACGTTTACTATTGACTGTTTATCAGAGGTGCGAAGTATGTTGCTGTATTAAACTCATAGTCTCATTATCCAATGCAAAGTGTAACTTGTGAAGGGAAATAGTAGAAAGAAGATAAGAAGGTGAAGAAAATTTAGTTTTGAATGCCATAAATGGAGTGAAATCAGGTTATATACTTTTGCTTTATCAGGGCAACAATGATTGAATGACTAGTGAAGTGTGCCATAGAAGGGCTTTTTTGCTGTGAGTTTTTTCGCTCAAAATTTTTTATTTGAGCATCAGCTGTAATCTCTCTCTCTGTGTGTGCTGCGCATGTCTCTCTGGATGTAGTAAACCATAAGTTTTAACACAGAAGTATATATCTAAAAATTTGGGTGAGATACCACACGTTCGGACATATTGGCGTACACAAAAGATTAGAATAGAAAACACAGGCTGTCTTTTGGTTCTCTGCTAACTCATTTCTTGATAGCAAATACCCGGGAATGTATGCTATACTTATTTGCCCAGGCAATGATGCATGTGATGGCTCTGAAGCAGATACTTTTTGATGTAGACCTGACCTGCTTGTCTGAAAGAACTTTTCATTCTGCCCAAGCTCATTTGTCCATTAGAGTATTAGCCAGTGTGTGTACCCATCTAATGAGCAAAGGGACTTGAGATGAACCAAGATGTTCTCATCTTTCCAACTGTTTAAATATCAGCTAAATCAAACTCCATTAGTCACTTTTCCTGGTTCCAGCATGGATATTGTGAAAAAATTCAGTGTCATTGATGGAATCAAACTGTGGTCTGAATTGAGCAGTTTCCCTAACCAGACCATTATTCAATGGATGGCCAAACATTACATGATCATGTTTTTCATATGATGTCTCACATGAAAGGTGATGCTGTCTTTGATTAACATATCATTTGCTTCCAGCCACTTTACTGTTGCTGCGGCATTAGTGAAACAAGAATTTGTTATTGATGATATGTAGATATATTGCGGTTCAGGTCCTTTTACAGCAGACTCAAATATTGATAAGAAAAGTAACTTCAATTACCAATATTTCTGCACCTGATAGCTCGTCAAAATGGTATCTGTTCAGTGTAATTTTAAGACAGATTTTCATACAAGGCAAGTTCAGTCGTCAAGACTATCGAATTGAAAACTCTGTCGAAGAGAATAGGGATGAAAGAGAGATATTGGTGAAGAGCTGCCAGAATGTTCTGGACCTCTAGCCTACTTTCCTGCCACCTACTGGCAGCAGGCCCATCCGTCTGACTGGGGCACTGTTGTTTTACTTTTATGAGATTTCCAGAGCGACCTTCCTCTGTCTCTTCGCAATTCTTTCACAAAACAGCGGCTCTCATCCTGCCAGGAATCTATGGGATTAATATAAAGGAAAATTTGATCCCATCATCACTCTTCCATATCATTGCCTCTGTTCTGGGCCATAGACTATCCGCATGCGATGTTTCACAGGTCATGTTGTTCAGTTGTTCAGGATTTTCGCATACACTAGATCAGCTTCCATTATCTCTCCAAGAATGTGATCATCTGAGTGCTTACTGCTTTCATCTATGTTAGGATGGAAAATATTTAAGCAGAATAGATGCACTCTTGGTATCGCTTATTTTTACATGTAGAATATGAATTATATGTACATTGAGATCGATGGCATATGCCTTTATTTAACTGTGTACAGTACTATATTAGGCTTGTGACAGAAAGTCCGAGCTGAATCCAATTAGCTATTGTGAATTGACTTGTACATGAACATAGAGTTTTTTTTCAGTACAGGATTTATTGCGCATGGGATTTATACATGACCTCTCTGTCAAAGGGAATTTGGTCTGTTGTTAATGGTAGATAATCATTTATGATCACCCACACTGGATTTATTGTCACATGCTAGCACGCTCTCTGCTTGGAAACAACTAGTGTCTTAAGAATCTTAGCAACATGTGCCATCTTTTTTGTTCTTTGTTTCTTCTTTTGATGGGGTGACAATGCACGTTGGTTTCTGTATTATGAAGGTAAGCCAATGCATGTTATTTACATACATAGGATAGATTGAGGGATGTGAGTTACGTAGTATAGATCAGAAAGGTTTGTTTGCTTATTTTGTCATTTGAGTTTGGTTATGCACTACTCTGTTGTTACTTTTGTCTATTTCTTCTTGAGTTATCCTGTTCTAATGTGGTGCATTCAGTGGTTTGGCTTGCGGTTTTAGTTTCATGTGGAGGGTTACCCAAAATGGCTCCCTAAGCTACATCTCCATTCTCAAATGTGACTGATTTATCGGTTAACTGTCTTGTGCTTGGGCAGGTGGGATACATGCTGTACGATCGCGTTCTCCGACCAGCTGAAGTTGGTGTAGTGGAAGCTGGGGATGATGCCAAGCAAAATTCTGCAGCTTGAAACTCCGTTGTTCACGAAACTTTTCTGATTGACATTTTGAGGATCTGTACAATGTGGAGATCTAGGGGACTTGACATTCTTAGTAAGTTAGATCCATCCGTGGTTCCTGTGCAATATAGGAGATTTTCTTTGTGTGGCCCCCTCTGTTTAAAACATTTCACGCTATCAAAATTTATCCAGCCATCAGGTTTATATGAGAATGAGATCGTTCTTAATCCCCCGAGTGTTGTTTGGTATCGGGATAAATTTTGAGGAGAATAGATATAAGTCATTCTAGAATAATTTATGTCTATATTTATTCTCATGTACGTTTGGTATACAATAAGATAAGAGAGGTGAAATATAATGGGATAAGAGGGGTGAAATGGGGTTAAAAAAATAGAGATAAGTCATTCCAACAAAAGATTAGAATGTCTTATCTTCGTTTTCAATCTCAAAATTGAGGTTAACTCTATTTCCTTTTATCTCCTTTCCTTTTAACCATATCAAATGCAGAATGAGATTAGACTGGGGATATCTCCGCTCTAACGTCTTCTCTGTTGATTTTTACTTTTCATATCACCATACAAAGTCCGGTTTCCGGTCGGATGGCTGAAGCATCTAATCTTGACCGGTTACATTCATAGTATTGGAAAAATGGAACGAAAGCGGAACAGGTAAACTTAATGAATGAACGTTAAAGCGTGTCAAAAAGAAGTGAATAGTAGAACTCTAGACTTATGATGCAGATTATTTCAGTTTCTAAGCTATTTGAGTGACATGTTCTGTAAGCTTATCACCAGTTGGGCATTGATTCCACCTAGCTTCTCATGCACTTTTCTTCTTTCTGAAGCATTGTAATTCCGATCGATCTTTGTCCAGTTATTTACATTTAATAATTAATTTGGATTTCTCCTCGGGCTCTATTTACTCGCATCTAAACATTTATGTTGTTCTCGTATTTTCTTGTCATGCGATTGATGTTCTCGCCATCAACTTGAAGAAATCGAAGGAATACGAGGCGTATGACTATAAAAGAGAAGACAGGAATAGTTCATGGGGTGGGTAATAGTTGGTTTTGTAACCAGCACAAAAATGGTTATTTTTTTCCATAAAAATCACTATTAAACATCTATTTAGAAAAATATCATGCAGGAGAATGCATTATAAAAGATATCTTTATTTTTGTCAAAATATTATAAAAATGTCACCGTCGCAGCCTTACATATTAGTCTTGAAATTAAACTGATTTTGATTAGTTTTAATTCAACTTAGAGAAAATATGATAATACTCCTAGGAAAAAATACTCATCCCTCTCTCAACTCCACTTTCTCTCACCTCTAACTCAAACCTTAATCTAGAGAAGAAGGGGGCGTATTTGAGGGGAGGCCGTCAAGAGGGGGGATCGCCGATGCAAACATTGTGGCTGTGGTGACAGGGATAGTGAGGGAAGAGGGTTCTAGCAGGGGGAGGGGTAGCAGAATTACACCATGGCATTGTAGAGTCGGAGGTTCTGGTATGGCCAAGCGTCGGAGATGACCTCCTCGACTAGGGCCTCGGGCTGCTGGAACTGGCGGTCGGAAGTGGTGATATGGAGCATGGTCTGGTAGATGGTGGCGGTGTGGCAGTACCCTCGGCGGTGGGCGGCCTAGCGAAAGATGTCGAGGGCGAGGTCGGGGTCGGCCTTGACATGGAGGGCGGCGTCGATGAAATTCGAGCCGAGGCGGTGGATCCATGACTCAAATTGCTTCTCCAACGGGGTGCGCGTGCGAGTGTTGGAGGTGACGGGGGGCAAGCATGGCGGCAAGGGACAGGTCCACTTGTTTCGCATCATAGCTCTCCTAAGTCTAGCTAGGAAGGCCGCCATCACCACAGTCACCAACGGCACCCACACTCTCCTCCTCCTCTACTAGCCCCTACCCCCATCGTCTCCTCCTCCTCCTCTGTATTTGTTGTGCTGCCCTGCTTCGGCCCTTTTGCCCCGATGGCACTTTTTCCTCTTCGACGCCGTCGCCTGCCTACCCCCCATCTCCATCGCCGTCCCCGCCTGGTTCTCCTGCTCCTATTACAATGGTCGACGACGACACTCGATCTCCATCCCCTTCTCCGTCGGGTGCCATTTCCCTCCTCGGCTTCCCCCTTCCTCCTTTGCTAGCTCTCTTCTTTCTCTTAGCGTGACAAGGTCCTCTCTCTCTCTCTCTCCTTCCCATGTGCTACTCACCCCCCACTGGGTGAGTTACCGACGTCAGAGGGGAAGTCACCTCCGACGCCTCCCTCTCACTCTTTGTCTATTCTATCTACTTCTCTCTCATCTTTCTTTTGTAAGAGTGGAGAATTTAAGATTTGAGAGGAGTATTTTAGTCAATTAATTACAAAATAAAAGGAATAGTCAAATATTTGTAGAATGTTCACCGTTCCGTCGACGAAAGTTAATCATGACGGTATTTGTACATTATTTTGACAACATTAAGAATATTTTTGCTAATGTATTTTAGGTATGATATTTTGTAAATAGACATTTAACGGTAGTTTATATGCAGAAAACCCAAATGATTATTATTCAGCAGATTTTTGTTTATTTTTTATCAGTTTTAATATTTATGTCTCAGAAGAGTTAAAGTCTTTTAACAAGTGTGATTCACGTATGCATATGTATTAAAGAGTAAAACCATTTCTTCCACTACTAATTTTGTTCAAGTGTTGCTCTCTATATAGTCTTATATCAATAGAAACATTGTTATTGTATATTTTAAAAATATAATTTTAAACAGCATATGTATATATTTCTGAAAATATCGTAAACATGCCGATTGAGCGAGTATTGTTACGACAGATTTTAAAACGTCCCTAAAAACAACATATTGATGAATACATAGTGAATAGATCTAGATTGGTCTGTCTCCAACTGCGAGGTACACCTTTGAGATTTGTTGGGTGCGAAAAGATGGGGTAATCCCCTAGAGAAACCTGCGAGTACAAAAATGTATCAGAAAGAGTCTTGAGAGTGATCCTAAAAGATAACCCTCTGATACTTAAATTAGGTAATCGTCGGTAAAGATGGGAAAGAGTGTTGGGAAGAGCGTTAGAGAAGGAGAGGTCAGAGACTCTTGAGAAAGAGAGGGGGTACGAGAGTTGATGGCTTGAGGGGCAAAGATTGCATATCTCCTTGACATTTGGTCAAGGCCTTATTTATAGAGTTTTTTTGTTGTTCACTTCGTTCACTTTTTCCTTCTGACTTGGTGATGTTGAGGTTGTCATGACCGTGAAAACATGAGTCGTCCGTTTACTCGCCTGACAGGGTAGGAGAGGTGTGACACTGACCCGCCGTTCTTTTGCCGTTGGTAATGATTATGTCATTAATGCGGTGATGGTCATCGGAGACGTGTATCGCTCCCGTTGAACAACAGAGGCACATGCGATGTATGTGACATGGACTTCGGGTCACTACTTCTGGAGACTTTGACAGACTACGTATCAGTCGGTTGTTGTTGGGCCCTGAGATGTGAGTCGACCGATGTTGGGGATTATTGGGCGGACCGAGCTCCCCCCTCCTCGTGTAGAAAAATGAATTTTCTATGAGCAACATTAGTGCCCTAAGGCATATTTGTTAGACAGATAATGGACTCCTATGTACCCACTTTCAAATGAAAATATTAGTAGAACTTAATAAGTCTAAAATGGCTGGAACTATGCAAAAAAGAAGTAGTTACTGCGAGTTAGAAAGATGGATTGGGGTGGGGGTGGGGGGGGGGGGGTGGGAAGAACCCTATAGGGAAACAGGAAACTATTTGGTGTATATACCTCACCTGTTCCTCCATCTCGTCGTCAACCCTGCGCCTCTAACATCTGCACGTCATACAGAGGCTCCGGCCTCCAGAGGCAGGGGCATCGTTGAAATCCTTCCAAGGGGCATCAACTAACCGCTCTAGGAATGACCCTTCATCAATCAATAACAAAGCAGTCAGATTACCTGATATCTGCAAACAGGGTAATGGGAGAGTAGTACACGCCTGATGCCAACAATCAGCAAGAGAGATGCATCGTCTCTGTCGCTTGTTGGGCAAGTAAACCCGATGATCACAGAACCCTCCATGAAGCAGTCAAAATATGAGATCTGGGATCAACATGCTGAGACCAAACAAATATAAACTATCGAGCAAGGCATCAAAAGATATATAGTTGGATGTAACGTTGGTAAATTTCCAATGGGTTGAACGAAAAAAACCTCTTCCTACGACTGAAAAAAGAAATTGTTCACGATATGTGTGAGAGGTTGATGGATCACACGAGACACCGACACCAATTTAGTCTCATATCGGCTCATCTTCTATCTGATCATCCCCTCGTCCCTAAGAAGAAGCAGAGGAAAGTCGACCGAGATGGGAGTGTGGGACAGACATGATGGGCATTTCATATACCCAACGAAGGATTTAGCGACGTCGAATAACACCACGAGTTCTACTCCATTTGAATCCAATTGCAGACCCCTTTTCAAATGTTTCCCCTTCCTCTGTGCAGTTTACTTGTAACATGGGCAAGTGTGACTTATCTTGCAAAAAATAGGGTTAATTTCATATATAATATATATGTCTTGTATAGATATATGTTCCCCTGGAATAAAGAATGGCGAAAGAGGAGGAGGAGGATTGCAAGTTAACTCCCGGCTGGCTACCAGAAGGGAACCTATGGCTCGGCGACTATGCCAAACGTGATGCGTGAGTTATGGTATCGGTGGCCGATGCTTGCACAAACGCCCTTGCTGTGTGTGTGATCTGGGGCAAGGTTTGCGGACTCGGTCGGGGTGACTCGCATGATTTGACCCGATCTAGGTTGTGAGTGGGACGTCCGGGTCGTGAGTCGTCATTGAGTCGCTCCATTAATTTAATATTATATTATAGTATGTTATATATATAAAATATCTTTTTCTATTTTATTCTATTATTATATATATATAATCTTTTTTTATTTTAATATGGAACGAGATGGATTGAGACGGACCGAGTCGGGACTGACCCGACCCGTCCCAGTCCGTGACCGGGACGGACGAGTCGGTCGAGACGGTAAATCCCGATTCGCAGGTGCGATGCTCTCTCTCTCTCACACACGCGCACGCACACACACACTTTTCCTCCCCTTCTTTCTCAAAATCATAGGTATCCCTGACGATGCATTTGGAAATAATCCGAGTTAATAGGATTTTTTTTCATAATTTTTAGAGAGAGAATACATATTCTTTGAACAAATTTTTAGAGATTTTAAAATTATCTTATAAAGTTGACGAGATAGATATATCTTTGAATAATTTGCGAGGAGGTGAGAATTCCAATAATTAAAATCTCTGTGATCCTTTCAATTCCTATTGTTCTCAAACTCATCTCAAGGACCCCTTTGGTTGGGGAGGGAACGTGAGATTTTAATTATTGAAATCTCGTGATCTCGATAAAATGACACTTGCACATCTCGATTTCTATGTTTAAAACACTTTTAAATTATGAGAGAGAGTGACGCAACAGAAGAGAAGGTCAACAAAAAATCTTAAGAAACTGATCTCAGTCAACTTCTCCACAAATTTCAAGAGATATCGTACAACCAAACCCACATAAACCCACTTTTCCTCGTGTGCTAAATCAGTATTAACTCCCGTCCACCGTTTAACCTAATATTTCCCACGAGCAATAACCCCTCACCATCAATTTATAACCCAACATAAAGTGAGGGTGGGAAAGGCGGGAGAGATCATACCAAATGAGAATTTTTCTTTTTCAAAAATTCCTGATAATCTGATATGATTTGTTGTACATGAATTTTTTAAAAAAACTCACCCTATACATCCGAATCAAATGAACCTTAAGTTATAGAACACAAAACAGAGGAGAGCTTTTTTTAAAAAAAAATAAGTTTCTCTCGCCCATGTAACCAGTAAAATATTTACGGTGAATTTGATAACGGAGTAGATTAGGGGCGGACGACCTATTCACGGTGATTCACCCGACTCGTAATTTTAACTGGGATCGATTAACTCATTCTAACTATTTTCTAAGAATGAATTAATCCACTTTAACCTTATCCGATCTCGGTTAAGAAAAAAAATGTCAAATAATAATAACTCACTCGACTCTGATTAGACTATCCTACCCGGACTTAACCCGTTACAAAAGAGTATAAAAAAAAAAGAAAACATTTGAGAAAGGGACAAATGGAGTAAGCACCCGTGGTGGTGTTATTCGACATTGTTAAATCCTTCGTTGGGTATGAAAAAGCCAATCGTGCCTATCCAATGGACCAAAATCATGGTACTACATGTACATAAATAACATTCCTTAAAAGGGGAAAAATCATAATCATTATGTACATGTTACCAAATTTTGAGATTTTATGCTGCACATGTAAAACACCTCCGGAAGTGCATGTCATGTTTGCAAGGTATTTTTTATAACTCTGTGATCATGATTAAATATTAACCATCATCACCACTATTAAATGAATTTTTGGTTTGCAGTCCCCATAGTTTTTCATATTTAGTGATTAGTCACTCCAATCTAAATATTTCTTTGTAAATCCTTAAAATCTCAATCCATTTAGTTAAATAACTCATGTCATTATGGAAAAAAAAAACCCCTTGTGTATGTATGAACAAAAAAAACCCTGAAAAGAGCGCTAAACAAATTAATGTGCTATCGCGAAGGTTTATAAATGAATATCTAGATTAGAGGGTCTGATATATGAATATGAAAGTTTATTGGGATTTAAAACTAAAAATTCATTTTCTAAATACCATGGAGTGTAGGGATGCACATGTTGCAAACCTTCATGATCACATTAATAATAACATTTAAAATGGCATCCTAGCTACTCGTATCCGTGATCAAGAGCATCATGGCCACATGATCTCCTAGGTATACGAGTTATTTCTTTCGACCAATCAAAGTTTAGCTCGATTTGATCCCACGTCAAACATCATCATCAAGGTGGGTGCTCCTCTCCGTTGACCAAGAATTTCAAGAGTCCACCGAGAGGACCGTAGTGGGGAAGGGGAGAATTAACCGCATCCCAAGTCCCGCGGTTGGTTATTCCTCCGGTCCTTTTTTACCGGTGAAAATTAATCTTGAACATGGTTTGACTTATCGATCTAATGTATTATGTATCGTTGTACCGTACGTATTGAATAGTATCGATCGTAGATCGATATGACTGATGAGTAGTAAGTAATCAATATACTATTCGTATTCTACTAGACCCACTTTGACAATCGAATAAGTTTAAAGCGGATGCGCATTCGTCGATTTCTCGTCGATTTCACCGATTGTAACCGCTATCGACTTTGATAGAGCACCCGGATACAGATCGATTAAGGCTCTTACAAGAACTTTTGTTGGGATAAATCACTCGAGTCTCGTGAGTCGAATGGCGTATTCGCTCGTATACGCCATTCGACCTTGTTCTGCTTGATTGTCAAAATGGCCCTTAAATATCTTATGTTTTATTTTATGTTAAAATGTCTTAACAGGTGAGTTGGTTAAAAACCACCATTTTAATATTATTTTTAATTTTTTAAAAATCAAAGTAGGAATAACTTACTTAGATTTAAACTAACCCGATTTTTCTTAACTATTCTGTTATCAAAAGAGACCCAAAAGAGAAATATCTCCTTATTCCAGACAGATTATCCCATGGAAGATAGCTTGGATTAACCCTATCCCGCTACCAAAAGGGTGCCGAGGTGCCGGAGGACTATAAAATGGTGTGGGTCTGGATGGACTCAAACCCACGACAAGTAAACATCTAAACTCGTGACGGACCCGATCACATTACTAGATAAACATTAAACACGTAATTATTGCATCTCGTTCTTGTTAGCGTGATATTAATTGGCTTCAGGTATGCTTAAGATAACACGGCTAACAAATGCGCTTGGCTTTAATCTCATACTCACGTGAATCTAATCATGTTTTCATTATTAGTCCGTACACCCGTGCATCTGACCTCTGGGTTCTCTCCTAAAGTCTAATTCCGTGCCCTCTTTGTTAATGTCATTATCTTGTTAGGGCAACTTTGTTATCGGAATAGGGGAGGAGGATATCAAACCCGATGAGAGAGAATCGGATGGGGTCCACACCCTCCTCTCACACACATGACACTCACCCGACCTTGGGTATCGCATTCGACCCTTCGGGGTCGAATGCGATATCTTACCCAATTTTCAAAGAAGGCCTTATGGAGCATTGCATGATTGTTGATGGGTCATAATTAAATGAGGTCATTACTTAACGAGAGACATCCTATGCATGTATGTATATATGTACATATGTCTCCAACTTGCGACTCATCGGACACCTACTTTCTTGATATACGAGGTCGAGAGTTCGAGTCTCACTCCCCCAATGTGAAGGGAGAAGGATCGACCTTCTTCCTGTTTCTTGGGTGCTGCGTGCTTGTCTCCGGATTCAATCTTCCACCCTTGTGTTCTCAGAGTATCTAATTATGGGAGGTCTTCACGTGTACCAAGGGCCCAAATTGACAAAACAGTTAAGTTGAACCGGTATGTTATGTTTTGAATACGATATATGAGAACAAGTAATCACTTCTTTTGGTAATATCTATATTATTCCACTCGAAGGAAATTAAGATGATGTTTTTCTGGTGGGTTTGGTAATTATAAAGTTGAATAGAAGATAGAAAAGATAAAGATAGACTTCGTACTAGTGATTCCTCGGACAAATTAATAATTCATCTTAGAAGACCACATGATGGAGAGCTAGAATGGATATAAAGAATAAGTTCAGATAACTCAATCTATCACCCACTTCATTAGTTAACAACCCTAGTTTGACTCCTAAATATGAACGATTCATTTTGAATCATAATTGTTGTTAGAATATTTTATGACTTTCAAGAGGTGTTATCCACTTTGGCCACATTCATAGTTCTATTCTTCTTTGAGAAAAAAAGGAATTTCTTAGGTGAAGATGATAAGATATATCTTATAAGCACATGATTGTCTAGAGTTATTGTCAGTTGAGTAATACTTGCTATAAACCCCAATCAAGTTTTTTTTTTTTTTGAAAATTTTGATTGGTGGGACTCACCCTTCTCTCATTTGCCATACATGACACCTCCCAATTCAAAGGCTCAAAAAATTCAAACAAAAAAGGGATGTGTTAATAGTAAAAGTTACCATTCACACATCTCATTTTTTTTGATTTTTTGGACGGTCCGATGTCACTATTGACTTGTACGTTAAGTCGAGGTGAACTCCATCTCTTAAAATTTAAACAAAAACTTGGTGCACTCCCATTGAGTGTAATTAAGGGGGGAGGGGTTGAAGCAATCAGTTTTGACCAGTAGAAGTGGATTCACTATTTTGTTCTTTTTGAAAAAAAAAAGGGTCTCACTGAGTAATGGGTTGAAAACTTGCCGTACAAAATGGAAGGTTGTTTTTCCTAACAGCTGATGTGAGAAGATTGGCAATCTCCATTTTTAAGTCTCTAGAATGATGAACTAATTATTCATAATCAAATGATTTGTATTGACAATCAAACCAGACTTAATGAATAAAACTGAATAATCTGATCTATTCCACAATTATTCGGTCATTAGAGAGGTCAATGTCCAAGGGTCATAAACAAGGGCCATGAGAGAGAGAGAGAGAGAGAGAGAGAGAGAGGGTTGGGCAGTTCAGTAAATTTATATCTCAGAGAGAGAGAGAGAGAGAGAGAGAGAGAGAGAGGGTTGGGCAGTTCAGTAAATTCCTCTCGAGAGATAGAGAGGGAGAGGGGGGGAGGAGGGCAGTTCAGTAAATTCCTCTCCACCACCAACAAAGGGGTTGGGGAGGCGAAAACCTCGAACTCGGCACGAGATTTGGAATTTTCGATTCGTGGGAGCAGCGGGGGGGGGGGGTGAGAGTGAAGTGGAACCGGCGACCCGCCCCTTCGCAAGCGAGGGAGCGCTCATGAACAGCGACCGTCTCACGCACCGCGTACGCACCATCCACGTCAAATCCACTCATATCTAGACACGTACCCCACAACCACACCCTTCTGCCACGTTTCGAACGGGTATAGGCCCTTGGAAGGCGTCTCCACTCAAAGGGACAACCTGCCGTCCACGTACGGACCCTGTCTCGTGGCGACGACTCCTTACAAGTTACAACAGCCCCCTCTCTCTCTCCAGTTTCTCTTCTTCCCATCTGTCTTCGCTTGCCCCTCGATTCCGACTCGGGCTCGATAACAAAAGGAGACGACCTTCTCGTGTGTTTACTACTGCTGGTTGCTCGCAGACCCCCCTCCCTCTCCCCTTCCCTCCCTTCCCTCCTGCTGGGTGGTACCATAAACACCACCACCTTCTCTCTCTCTCTACCCTTCTCTCTCTACACCTCCCTCACCAGTCCCCTTCCCCGTCTGCAGAGAAGGATTTCTCTCCCTTTTCCCCTACTATTTGTTTGCTTCCTCCCTCTCTCTCTCTCTCTTTTGAATCCTCCATCTTCTCCCTCTGTCGGGAAACCAGCTTTCTGCAGAGGGAGTCGGCCGTCTTCCTGGGCGGCAACAGCAGCAGCAGCGGCAGTAGAGGTAAGCGGCGCGCGACGCACGTTACCCACTCTCTCTTTCTCTCTCTTTACCCGGAAAGGATGTGTCTTTCTGTCTCTGGAGACCTTTTTGTACGCCACATGTGTGGTGTTGTGGTTCGTGTGTGTGTTTCCCTATTCTGTCATTCTATGTGGGTTTCGCTCGATGGCGGTTCCGGTTCGTCGTTTCGATATTTACGACGCCGGCGCGGCAATCTGATCGATACCCATTTGCCGCCGCCGCCCGTTTTCACGTGGGTCTCCCCTTTCTTGCTCGCCTCTGCATGCTATCCCTCCCCTGCCGCCTCCTCTCTTTCTCTCTCTATGTACATGCGGTGCTATGTTCTCCCTGATGCGTTTGAGCTGCCGGGGATGGTGGTATGAATGCGGGTGAGTGTTTTTGGCGAGTGCTGTGACGAACATAGCCGGTGGATCGGGTGGGGAATTGTGGTCAAGATTGGATACTTGTCGCCCCCGTGATTGGGCGCGATCTCCTTGATTTGAGCTTCTATTTCTTCGCCTTGTGAGTGTGACGGAGAACCGGTTGCTGATTCTGATAGATGGGAGCTTCCTGAGCGGCTTCACCTTTCCCTTTCCGGTTTGTTATGTAGGTAATGGCTTTCGGTGTTCGTGGTTGTTGTGGGTTGACTCGGCTGCCGCTGTGGCTCGCTAAGTTGGTGAATTGATTCGGCTGAGGCGTCCCAGGTTTGCGCTTCCCGCCATTCTCTTTCTCATTACATCTATTCGGTCATCTTGCTGTACGGGATGTAGCTCATGCTGGAGTTGCTTGACATTCTTGCTTGTTATTATCTTTTTTGTCGTTGTTGCTGTTGCTCTGGGCTGTTGGTGCGCACCTATTATCACTGGACTCCTTGGTTTGTGGAAAGAGCAGTAGGAAATAGGATGCCAAATTTTGTGTCTTTTCTTGTGTTTTCATGGTTAATGCAAGTTTCTGTTTGTTGTCCAAATGGAGGTTGCACTTCCCTTCTTGCGCTCTTAATTAGGGATTTGCAACCCTAGAATCATTGAAATGCTTGTTCGTTCTATTCAAATAGTGTTCCCTCAGCCCCTGACATCTCAGTCTTTGTCTATCAATTTAAGATTAATCTGTCTGCCATTTGTGTTGGAAAACGGTTCAGACAGCTGGGTCACCTAAATGACATCCACAACGTTTCTTCCTATTTTAGCATGCAATGCAACTTGCTTAGCATTATCAGTTGCAGCTCTGAATTGATCTGGGCATATTTTTTTTCAGGATCTTGGGATTTCACAAGTCCTATATATAAACACCTGTATACATTAATGTTTAACAGGGTTTCATTTTCGTGGTCTGATTGATCTTAGTGGGAGCCATGATTTTCTTTTGGTATATTCTGTAGGCATTCATTAGCTTTTTGTGTGTTGGGGGCTTACACTGCTAAAAATGTTTAAGAGGAATCTAATATGTATTTTGACCCTTTAATTACTTTACATATATGTCTTTGCTGTGCTCAAATGAACTTAATAGATGCACTGAATGTCAACTCAGCTTTAGTATGAAATGGAAAGCGCCCATCTTAAATAGTATGACAAGATGGTAATTTTTGTTAGGACATTGGAGGTCTAGCTTGAAGGCAACTGAACTGGATCCTTTTTTTCTATTGTTATATTCATTAGATCACCGTCTATTAGTCTTTCAGTTTGAACATTGTTGTCCATGAAAAATGTGTGCCATCCGTGTCATGCCAAGAACGAAAGTTGACATTTAGGAAATAGAAGTGTGTCAACCACATGTAAAGTATATCACATGCTATTGGCAACCATGTGAGATATTTTCATCATGTTTTGAGGACTAGGCCCTGGAGGCCTGGAAGAGTGAGTTCAACAACTTTTTATTTTGTAGGCAAGAATTTGGATAATTGGAGCAGAAATATCAGCTAAATATTCTCCTGGTATAATATATCTAGCTGCACTTTCTTTCCACAGCCGGTGATTATACTTTCATCAGATGAATGAATTGACTCTTTAAGAATCCTTAAAAGCAGGGCACATTATTGTCACTGCAACTTCACTTGGACATATGATACTGAGCCATCGGTCAAATATTTGGCATGACATGAGAACATGCAATTTTTCTGCATATATTTATAGTTTCAGAATAGTTTCTTTGAAGGAGACGAAGGTCACAATTCATTAATAAAGGCAGGAAAGCTTACAATGATGTGGACCTGCCATAAGACCAAAACACCACTCAAGATGCAAGTCCATGCCATCTAATAAAGCATACTGGCACACGGTAAAAAAAGACAAAAGAAAGGAGACACAACAGAAGCTGCTCTATCAAGGTGATAACTGATAAAGCAACCAAGCCAAAACAATAACAACAGCTGATGAAAATAAAATACCGAGATTTTTCAATCATTTCAGTTTAACCAGTAAAGTTGTGTCTTCCTGAGCTTTCAAATCTACAACTTTTGACTCTGAACCCAGTGAAGAGCTCTCTTAAGTCTTAAGAGTATTCAAGATGCTATTAAGGTCATTCTTGAATCTTCTCTTGCTTCTTTCTGTCTGAATGGAAGGATTGTAGACCAAATCTCACTATCACAGTTGATGGGACAAACATTAGTCCAAGTTTTCATGAGGTCCAAGGTCTTGTCCCACCTATTCCTTTTCCTTTCTATAGATATGAAAGGAACCCTGTTTTTGGAAGGTGGATCTGAAAAGGAGCGAAGGACTATCCGAGCAATCTTTGTGATCCCATCCTTGTAAAATAAGTGATTTGTGCTCTCTTCATGAAGCCCACAAAAAATACATGTGGAGACCAGCTCAAGTTTTAAACTTTTTACTCTATCTGCAGCAGGCTCCCCATAGCTATTTTACACAAATATTCTAATCTTATTTTTTTGAAAGTAATCTTATTAGAGAATTGTTTGGAGAAGACAACTGTTTTTGACCAACTTCTAGTGTCACCATCACCCAAGATCTTCACAGTAAAGAGCCCATTGTTCTGACAACTCCAAAATCTTATATTGTCAATATGTATATCAGTCTGCACTTGTGATAAACTTTTAGAAGCATTGGATATTCTTAAAGGGCAGTATCTGTTGGATACCTTGTTTGCTGAATGTTCCACCATTTTTGAACCCATTTGACATAAACAAACTGATAGGCTTGCCTTTATCTCTAGCAATGTGAAATAAACGTTTAAATTTATGGGGCTGAAGGTCCAATTGGACACCACGGTCCTCCAGAAATGAATACACCCACCATTACCAAGTTGATAACCAGTGGAAACTTCCAGCAGACCAGTGGCATTGATAATGTGTTGCCAAATATATGGCACAGTGGATAGGCTTGTAGACTGCAAGTTCCGTTGACCTTTATTCCTGGAATACTTTTTTTTGTCAATTTTGATCTATAAAAGTCATCCTCCTTTCCTAATTTCTTAAGCAATTTAGCAGGCAGAGCATTGTTAAAGGAAAGAGATTTTAACAAGGTTGACTCCTCCTTGTTCCTTGCTTTTGTAAACTGTCCCCAGTTAACTAGATGCATACTTTGTTGTCTTTAGTAGCTCTTGACCAGAAGAATGGCCTTTTAATTGTTTCAATTTTCTTTTCCACGGAAACCATAATTTTGAAGATTGAAAGTCGACTAAGAGGAAAAACAGAGAGAATAGATTTGGAAAGGATCCGCTTTCCACCAAGAGACAGCAAGTTTGCTTTCCAACCCTCTAGTTTCTTGTCAAATTGCTTGATAATGCCTTCCCAATCTCTAGTTTTGAGAGGTCCATCACATAAACAAATGCCCAAGTATCGGATGGGGAACTTGAACACCAACAACCTAGGACATTGTCTAGGTAACCTACCTTATCTTGACCCATACTAATTCTTATCCATAGTTGTCTAAGGCGACAAGGTGACCCAAGACATTTATAGGGAGCCCAAGCGCTGATGTGATAAAGTGTCTGCCTAGGCAACACTTTGGTGCCTCTTTAAAAACCCAAAAATGTATATCCCCAATATACAAATTAAGAATAAAATGCATAAAAATGATTGCAGATTTCAATATAAAAAATTGAAAACTAATGACTTAAATATATAAATGGCATAAAATTGAGTTGCAAACTTGCAATGAGATAATAGACTTGAATGCATAAGAAAAAAATCAATAATGACAACCAAAGCCAAAAACATATAAGAAAAGACAACGAACAATTGATTATTTAAAAACAAACAACCAACGGTATATCTAAAGTTGCCCATCAACGATCTAGTCGAGTCTAGTCAGTGTCAATGTCGCATTCATTGGGGCCATAGTAGAGGAGTTGTCCAGTTCTATTCCTTTTGTGGGTCTCTGGTTTTGTGAGGAAACTCTCCTCCATTTTCTTGATTGTACTACCTCTGTTTATCTTTGAATAAAATTGGTGGCATGATCCACATTTTTTTCGAAAAAAATATAATAAATCTAAGTTAGGCGGGCACCTTGTCGCCTATGTGGGTGCCTTGCTCGCCTTTTTGGGGGCACAAAAAGGTGGGCTGGCACATTGGACCCTTGAAAACAGCTGTTGCCTAGGCGATCAACTTGACAACTATGATCTTACCACCTCAAACCTGTTGAAATTAATCTTAAGCCTTGTCACAGCTTGAAACAGCAATCAAAGCCTTTTAATACTCTCAACCATTTCTTCTTTCCCTGAGGTGAACAACAGTGTGCCTTCAGCTAACTGAGGATGGGTTAACTGGAGGTTGTTCCTCCCAATCCATTCTAGAAGTCCTGAAACTGCTGCTCTGGTCCACATGGAACTGAAAATTTGACCAATTAACAGAAATAGCAGGGAAAAGCTGGCTTTCCCTGTGTCAGCCTCCTAGAACTCCTAAGAAGGCCACAAGGTTCTCCATTAATTAGAAGAGAGAACTGGGCAATTGAAATGCAACCAGAGATCCAACCAGTTCATTTTTAATTGAAGTCCATCTGACCAGGGGTCCTGATTAACTGGCCCAACTTACTCTATCATAGGCTTTCTCAAAGTCCAATTGCAGTGCCATACAACTTTCTGATAATGAAGAGCTTCATAAGCTGCCATAAGATTTTTTTTTTTTGAAAGTGGTTAGTACCACTGTTTGTATTAAATGTAAAAAATGGATGTACGAGTATAATCAATGAGCTGCCATAAGATAATTTAAGATATATTTTTCTTTCAGGTAAGCAGTCTGATTTCTGTCCACTATGTGCTCGAGAACTATCCTCGATCTTGTAGTTATCGTCTTAGTATTATCTTATAGCACCCATTATGTAAGCTAATAGGCCTACAGTCAGATACCTCCTCCATATCCTTTTCTTGGGAATATAAGGTGAGTCGCTTCGAAACACTTGATTCTAAGAGGCATGGCTGCAAACTCCTTGACTACTTTCAACAAATCCTCTTTGGGAACTTTCCAAAAATGGTGGTAGAACTCCAGTGTGGAATCATCAATTTTTGGCAGTGATTCCTACCAAAAACTCACACTTAGGGATACTTTGAAGGAGCAGTTTGACGAGATACTTGCTAGATAAGAGATCTACTGGAGGCAGAGGTCTAGAGACAGATGGATCAAAGAGGGGGACATGAACACAATTTGCTTTCAACGTATTATTTTTGGGAGGAGGAGGGTCAACTCCATCTCTTGCATCAAGGTGGGGGAGCTCTCCTTTTCACAGACGAGGAGATCAGGGGCCAGGCGAGAGAGTTCTACTCTAAACTATTCACGGAGGACGATTATTGTAGGCCGAGGATTGTAGTTGATCTTCTCCCCCGCCTCTCCCCTGAGGAGAGGGATGCTATCTCTCGGCCCTTTTCTGAGGTGGATGTCTATCAAGCGGTTTTCTCTCTTGCATGTGATAGAAGCCTAGGTCTGGATGATTTTCCACTGACTTTCTTCCAGAAGTGCTGGGAGATCCTCAAGGGTGATTTGCTGGCCGTTGTGAGGGAGTTCTTAGAGGGGAGGGATCACCTGGGGGGTACTAATAAAACGCTCCTAGTGCTCATCCCTAATAAAGTGGGTGCTCAAGTATTTCTGGATTTCATGCCTATTAGTTTGCTGAATGGAACCCTAGAAGATCATTACCAAGGTGTTAGCAGGGACGTTGGTCACTATTATGGACAGGCTGGTCAGTCACTTCCAGGGAGCATTCATTAGGGGGAGGCATATACATGATAATTTCTTGGTAGTGCATGTGTCTTTTTGCTATGAAGTAACAAAAAGAAATGGTATGGTCCTGAAGTTGGATTTTGAGAAGGCAATGTTTCTTTGATGTGTTGAAGAGGATGGTTTTTAGTGACAGGTGGATTCGCTGGGTCAAGGCATGCATCTCTTTGGCTTCCTTTGCGGTCCTAGTCAATGGGAAGCCGTCCTCTTGATTCCACAGCGGTCATGTCCTTCGCCAAGGAGGCCCCTTGTCTCCTTTATTGTTTTGTGCTTGTGGCTAGTGTTCTGAGCAGGGTGTGGCAGAGGGCCGAGACTGCTCATTCGATCAGAGGTTTTTAGGTGGATAGAGGTGGTTTGTCACTTACACACTTGCAGTATGCAGATGATACCATTCTGTTCCTTGTTGAGGGCGAGCATCTGCCTGTCACGGCTAGGCTCTTGTTGGAGTTACTGGAGGTCATTAGCTTGAAAGTTAACTTTAACAAGAGTCTTCTTGTAGGGGTCAACATGGAGGATAGACCTCTTTTGAGGGCCGCATGCTTGTTGGGTTGTAAGATTGGTGAGTTCCTAATCTCCTACTTGGGTCTCCCTCTTACCTTGGGATCTCTTTGGTGTGCAGATTGGCGTCCCATCATCTAGGAGTACGAGTCCAGGCTGACTGGGTGGAAGGCTAGAGTTTTATCTTATGGGGGCAGACTAGTTTTGTATATATCAGTGTTGGGTAGTCTTCTTATTTATTTCTTTCCATGTTCCGGATCCCGAAGATGGTGGCGAAGAAGATTGATTCTATTCAGTGCAGATTTTTCTGGCATGGTAGTGGGGGGAGATGCAAGGGGTGGCATGATATAACATGGGGAAGGCTGACCACTAGCAAGAAAGAGGGAGGACTGGGGATCAAGAATATCAGGGACTTCAACTTGGCTCTCTTGTGTAAGTGGCTGTGGAGGTTAGGGCATGGAGAGGAGGGGTTGTGAGCTCAGGTGATCAGGCGGAGGTACTTCGACAGGATGAGGGTATGGGATTTGGCTTCTACTCCTCTTTACAAGACTTCTCATCTTTGACGTGATATTCTCTCTTGCAGGGATGTTATTGTCTCATGCGTTCGGGTCCGACTAGGAAAAGACGACAAGAGCTTGGAAGGACACATGGTGTCTCGACTTCTCGTTGGAGGCCTTGTTCCCTAGCCTCTTCCCAGTTGCAGTGGATCCCCTGAGATTCCGTCTCTCAAGCTTTTGACTCCTTGTTACCTGGAGGGGCATGGGCACTGGTCTTCAGGAGGGACCTTAGACAGTAGGAGTTGGCACAACTTCAGGACCTCCTTTCTCTCCTCCTACCCCTCCATCCTCGGTTTGATAGTGAGGATGTGTGGGTGTAGTGGTGGGAAAAAGAAGGGTCCTTCACTGTCAGGTCAACCTATGTTGTCATCTTGGATGGAGGGGTTCATCACAATCTCTAGGATCAGGTGTGGAGATTGCGGAGCTTGTTGAAGGTGAAGCTCCTAGCTTGGAGGATCTCTCATGAGAGACTACTGACTTGTGACAGGTTATGCCATTTCCTTCCAGGCATTCAGCCGACATGCTATCTTTGTGGTCAGGAAGACGAGACCCTCGACCGCCTGTTTGTAGGTTGTACCCACTCACAGGGGGTGTGGGAGGAGCTTGTTAGGCGGGCCCAATGCGTAATTGGCCAGCACATTGAAGTCCACCACCTATTTGTGCATTGGGAGAGGTCTTCGTCCAGTACGAGTGACAGGAAGGTGTAGTGGCTTATCCTTCATGCCACATTGTGGACGTTGTGGGGGGAGCGAAACAATCGAATCTTCAGTAGGGAATCTCGGGCTGAGGAAGCTTTTGTATCTTTTGTTTGTGATAGAGTAAGGGAATGAGCTGTTATTCTTTGTAACGTGAATTCTCTTACTTCTCTTTTTGGCTGTTTGGGGGGCTAGGTTGATCCACACTACCTTTTTGTGGCCTCTCTTGTATTGGATTTTTTGAGGTTGTGACAACATATACTTGTACATTTTGTTCCATTTTATATATTAGTGGTACCAACCGCTTAAAAAAAAAATCCTGCCAAAAGCTTGCATTCTGACAATACACCTCTATTCTACATTTCTTCAAGTAATTCTTAAACCATCTCAGCTTGTTAGAGCAGCTCAACCAAGCATAGTCAGCAGATGGAGCTTCCTTCCACAATTTAGTTAAAATTTCTCTGAAGCCATTATGATTTTTTTTGAAAGTGCTGAAGTTATCATGATTGATCCAAGCAAGTTCATATCTGAAGAGTCTCGTAGAACTACAAATAGGGTTGTACTTGGTAGTAAAGGTATATGATCAGATATAAGCTTAGGCTGCCCCTTCACCTGTGCCTTAACTGCCTTCAGAAACAATCTCAGAACATCTGTAGAAAGGAAGAATGTATCAGGCGTCAATCCTCATAATTGACCTCCTGTAGATTAGACCTGGTGAGCACCTTGTTAGGAGTTTCCATCTCTACAACGAACAGGATCTGACCCATTACAAAACATTACCATATCTTGGTCCCAAAGAGAGTGTCCCTTCCTTTCCATTGCTCTAATACAGTTAAAAGCACCAGCAATACACCAAGCTTCAGGTAGGTCAGCCTTTAAGAATCGCTCATCGAAGAACAGTTCCTTAAGATTGTTGTCTGTAGCACTGTACCCTGAAATAAATTCCCATTGATTTGAAGAGTTACTGCCAATGAAGGGGACTGAGATACCGAAAACACCCTTCTTAAAATCTCCAAAGAACAGTAAATTGATGTTCCATGAGATAATTTGTCCCCACTTGTGCCTATCTGAAGTGAAAAGTCCAAGCAAACAATCTTGTACTTCCAGCTTTCTAACTACATTGAAATCAAATGAATTCATCCTGGTTTCTTGGAGATAAATAATGCCCAATTTGAGTTTCTAGATATGGTCTTTGACTGCTCTGATTTTTGTATCATTATTTAGTCCCCCTGATATTCCAAGTTATGAGGTTCATCATAAAAACTTCTTCTCCACTCCCTCGACCTTTGGGATCCTAATACAATCCACCACTCACTGGTGAGTCATTCTAGACAAATTCCAACTCCGTGTTACCAATCTTGCCCCACTGCATCCTTTCCCGTTGTCAGTCATCACTGTTCTGTAGAGCATCATTTCTTTTCGGTCCCTTGAGGGACCTTCTTACCACATCCTTGCTTCCCTCAAAGGAAATGCCAGTTAACCTTCCAAACCAGAGAATCTCCTCAGCCGAGCCTTCACAACCACCTGCCTTGACAGAAGTTGTCGGTGCCACATCTTCCACGGTGAATAATAGCCAAGCTGATGTCTTTACTGTGTCTATGTTTTGAGCCACACCTTCCAACGGCACAACCCCAACTTTATTTTTAACCATAACAGCCAATTGACCGTCCAATTCACTGAAAATCCTAGAGAGTGGAGACTGCTTGAGAGGACTAGCTATGCCGGCTTTGAAGGAGTGGGGGGCTGGAGCCACATACAATACTAGTTGTAAACTTGACGGATGTCTGTGCCTAAGAGATGTGTCCTCAAGGAGCTGTTCTGAGTCCATGGGAGCATTGACAGTTGCATGGGCCTGAATACCATCTTGGATTCAGCAACTACAAGTCTGCAGAAGTTCCGTTGCTTGCAAGGATGCATCACAACAGGGCAGATTGCAGAGAGAGGTTTGGAACTGAGCTCCTCTCTGTATCTAGGGCTTGGATCTGCACCACCACATCTTGAATAGGCCTTAGCAAAAGACTGCAACTATAGGCCTTTTTGAATACAAGAGTAAACACCCCACCCAGGATCAAGTCTGAATCACCAGTAGGCCGAGCCACGGGCAGGCCAAATGTCTCTTGGACAGTGGGCCCCCCTCTGCCCGGTGAAGTCTGTGAGGTCGGAACCCCTGTGAACCCTGGGTTGGTACCTACCCTGCATTTATGTCCACTGGTGGGAGTTGATTCCTCCACCCCTTAGGGATGCAATTGTAGACCCTATTGCCTTTGAAAGAAGGGTAGCCGGGGGATCCTCCAGCACAACAAGATTTGAATCCTGACTTGAGGAACTGTTGAACCCCAAAAAATTCATAATTTCTGGTAATTACAGAAAATTTCAGAAATTAAAATGTCTTAGACTATGACATGAAAGCGATGCTCGGCTGTAGCCGTTATATAGACGCTCATGGGCATTTTATCAAACACCTTGTGAGCGGTATAAAGTCATGCACACCCGCTCTACAACCTCAAGCGTTCAGCTTCTAAAGTTCTCTAAGACATTTGGCCAAGCGTCGGATGGGCAGCATAAGGCCACCAAGTACTCAACAAAGATCCACGCTAGGTCGAATTTTTAGCTCTTTATGACAAGTGGGCATTTTATCGAGCACCTCGCGGGTGGCCTCAAATTATACACCCATGGGGACAAAATTTATACAAATTTAAGTTGTAGTGTCATCGGAGTATTCCCGTGGCCTTAAAATAAATTTCCGTTATCCCGGAATCAACGGGCAGCAAGACGGTACTTACAGACGGCCAACAAACAAACAAAATCCTCCACGTGTCTGTTGTTGCGAAGAAGTCAAGAGAAGCATAAAAAAATCCTAGAAAAGAGGCCTTTTATAGCCTAGACAGGACCACAAAAGGGGGGGACCGCCCTCTCCCTCTTCTCTCTCCTACTCCCACCAGGGGAGCCCCCCCTGGTCTGCTCTCACCGGGGGGAGGCCCCCTGGCCTGCTCCCACCGGGGGGAGAACCCCCCCCCCCCCCTGCTCCCACCTGGGGGAGACCCCCAGACCCGCCCGCCTGCCTGCGCCGGGGGAGGTTCCCTTGCCCGCTCCCGTCGGAGGGGCGGGGGAGGCCCCCCTCTTTCTCCGCCTGCGCGCACGCCAGGGGGGGGGGAGGCCCCCCTGGCCTGCTCTCACCGGGTGGAGCCCCCCCTCCCCCCGAGCCTTTGCTGCTGCCGCACCCGGGGAGGGAGGCCCACGGGGGGTGAGCCTCCCCCATTCTTTCTTCTTTGCTGGGAAGGTGAAGAGATGGGAGATGAAGGGATAGAGGGCTTACCTCCACCAAGTTTCTCCGGGGGGGAGGGGGGGGCTCTTCATTGGCCTTTTCCACCACCTATAAAAATAGGCCACAAGGAGAACGAGAAGAAAAAAAAGAAGAGATCCCTTGGGAAGAAGACTTGAAGCCTTGTTTGTTCCTTGAGAATCTTGAAGCCCTGCTGCAAGTCTGCGCAAGAGGTGAGGGGGGGGCGGCCTCCTCCAGGAAATTTGAACTTAAGTCAATAGAAAAAAATTGCACATAGGTCCCCATGTTGTGGTATAATTGTGAAAAGATACCCTTTGAGGAAAAAATGATGTATTTGAAGATAAAAAATATGTAAAACCCAAGGAACTCTAAGTTCTAAGATTTTGGATGTGTTTATGATGGAAAAACCCTGCAAAAGTTGAAAATTGTGGTTCTACCCCAAAAGTTTGTCAAATTGTACAAAATGTCCGGGAAGTGTTTGAAAAATGTTGAAATACGAGAAATCCAAGAGAAGGGTTCAAAGTTGAAATTATGTTCTTCAAAATGGGACAAAAGTCCCTATTTTATGCCAAAGTTCAGAAATTGTGAATTTATCCAGAATCTTTGCAAAATTGCACAAAAGTCCGGGGAAATACAGTAAAATACAGTAAAATTCAAAAAAAAACATAAGGATGCCTCAATCAAGGGAAAATTATAAAAATACCCCTGGTGGTCAGAAAATTATAGAAATACCTCCAGTAAAAAGAAAATTACAGAATTACCCCCGGTGGTCAGAAAATTACAAGAAATGCCCCCCTGGTAGAAATTTACAGATATGTTCTTGAAAGCAGGGTTTGCCGGCCTGGTCGACTCGGTCGACCCGGTCTCGGCTTGGGTCGGGTCGGGTCGCTCCCGTCTCGGTCCGTCCCGTTCTAAAACACCACTTTATATATATATATATATATATATATATATATAAATAATAAAATAAAATAGAAAAACACACATTATATATAAAATATAATATAATAATAAAATAATAGACCGACCCGTCCACGACCCACGGCCCGACCGACCCGGTCCCGGCCTGGGTCGGGTCGGGTCGGGCGAGTCGGTGCGAGACGCACCGGGTCGGCAAACCATGTTTGAAAGTGGGAAAATTGCAAATATATTCCTGTTTAAGGGAAAATTGCGAATACACGTCTGTTCTAGGGAAAATTGTAAATATGCCCTTACTCTAGGGAAAATCACAGATATACCACTGCCTTAGGGCATGGGGGTTTCTTGAGGGCGAACCCTTAACATAATGGCTGGAATCGCAATGGTAAAAGAGATCTTTGGCAATTAATTAAAGGTGTTCCGACTTGTTCCAGTGTAAATTAACACCGACTCTAGTCGGTGGAGAAAGGTCCTATACACGAACCCTAAATCGTCTGATAAACCCAAAAATGTGGAATTAACAAATATGCCGAAATGTACGCATATTCATCTAACGAAATGGATGTCCGAAAATTCTGCGTGTAAACGGGAACTTGTACAACCCCGGCAAAACCAGGTTTCAAGGAACCAAGTTTGGCACTGCTTACCTAAGAGGAGAATCCAAAACAAGAATATTGCATGCCCTATCTGAAGGATCAGACACAAGATCTGGCTGAACCCATTTCCAAAGCCTGATATTGTTCTCTCCCTTACCCAGAATCCTATTCTCGAGAGAGGGTGACACCTGTAGTAGTATCAAGCCCAAACCTCCTGCCTCGGAAATCTTTAAAGAAGCACTGAAATCCTTCTCAAGCTCCTCCAGAGACACACCCCGTGGCCCATCATCATCTTCTGTGGTCTTCTCACCAATCTGGAGCATTGCTCTGCTGTTGCCATCCTCCAAACATTCGAATTGGAATTCTCTTGTTTTCTTGGACCCAGTTCTAGACACCTGAATAATTCCACCTGGGCCAACTCATTGGAGAGCATTGCAAACCCTTCTTCCTGATCTGGTTATCTTTGTTTTCTTCGTGCTTTTTGTCAGCCCTAAGAACTTCAGCCCAAGACGAGCTCTGGGAGACTCGTATGGTTCAGACTTATAGGGGGAGAGTCAGGAATCTCCTCCTTTATCCTGACCCAAAAGGCATTCACCTTTTGACATAATCTTGATTTTATTAGGAATAAGGTCCTTGTAATGCACCTCCACAAGGACTTTGGCATATTTCAGCTGGACGCCATCCAACATCCTGGAATCAATCCTCTGAAGGATACCAAACTTTGATACAATGGTGTGGAATCCCTCTACATTCCAAAGGTGCAGAGGAACCCTGGTGAGATGGTACAGGGATAAGGAACATTCCATTGCTGGCCACACAGCAACCTCAGGAGACCAAGCAGAGAATCTCAGCTTTAGTTTTCTTTTCCTTACAGTGCCCAAAGGTAAGAGCTCCATCTTCCACTGCTTCCTAGGGAACCACACCTGAAAGCACTCATTCTTCAATCCCCTCATCCGCCAGGTTTTCTCCTGCTCCCCTTTTTCATGACATGGGTCAAGTACAGCATGTCTCTTAGTCTTAGCCTCTGAGCAACTTATTCTTTTTGGAGTAACATGGGATTGTACCACGAATTTTATTGAATTACAGAGAAAGTACATCCCATGTCTTAGAGATGTTCCTCTATGCACACAATAATAAAATCTTAAAATCTTAGGCATAGTTGTCAAGGCGCCCGCCTAGGCGCCGCTTAAGCGGCGCCTAGGAGGCATTTTTTTGGGGACAAGGCGCCCCTACGCCTTGTTCAGCCTGAAAAAGGCGCCGCCTAGGCGCCGCTTGGGCGGCCTAGGCACCCAAAGCGGCGCCTAGGACAAGCGGCCTAGGCACCCAAAGCGGCGCCTAGGCGGCCCCCTGCTACCTTCGTCTCCCTCTTCTCCCCTGTTATAAAGAGAAATTTTCTTCCGGGGGCTCCGCCCCCAGAAACCCCCTGATATAGCACTGAATCTTGTTGACGTGGCTCCTGACCATGATGTGAATACCCCCATGTGTCTGTGAGGGAAGCTTTCCCTCATCCCTTATCATGAGGATACTTATTTTTTATTTAGGGCATTTGCTACTCTTACTCGTGCATATCCACAGGCCATTTGCCTTTGGATGTGATTATCTATGGACAAAGAACTGCTTATATTGTCAGATGAACTGGCCTATTCTGGGTTTGTGAGAGCTGCTACCTTAGTTAAAATCTGTGTCCAGCTTCCTGCAAACTTTTTGGCTTTCATGAGTTCCTTTCACACATTTTTCCTTGAGAAGGAAGTGGAATTTTTGATATACATGCTATTTACATACTGTGATTTGGGCTGCATGACAGCCATATTCAGCATCCGCATAGATGCTTCATATCTGGATATAAGATGAAAATGTAATTCTATGATACATACTTGTTTTAGTTGTGGAGCATATTAATTTGGATATAATGTTTTTTATTTTTTTTTTTAAATTTTTATGACATGTTGACTGTTTACTTCTTTTACATGCATGTTAGGAGCATATGAATTATTATAGTTCTATATGTTCAAGTTGGGTTTTTTGGGTTTCTGCCATGCTTTGCCACCTGATAGCATCCAAGTGCCCTTTACTGCTTATGTGGGGAGGAGGAAGACCTAATTCACCTCTTCACAGGATGCTCTTATTCTAAAGAGCTATGGGCTAAGTTGGGTGAATGGATGCTCCTCAACCTTGTCCTGTTTGAGAGTGTGCACCAACTACTCAAATGGCACAAGAGGTGGGACCTCAAGGGGGATAGAGTTACCTGGTGGCTCATCCTCCATGCTACACTTTTGGCATTGTGGGGTGAAAGAAACAGCAGAATCTTCAGAGGTGAAATAAGAACTGAGGATAGGCTTGTCTCCATTGTATGTGTGAGAGTGAGAGATTGGGTTAAGCATCTGTGTAAAGTGGAATCCCACAACTCCTCTCTTTTCCTTTTGTTGGGGGGTTAGCAAGGGGTACACCATCTCGGTTTGGATGTTTTGCATAGGGATTTTTTGGGAGCTGACTTAGTATACTTGTACATCCCACTTCCTTTTTCAATTAATATACATGTGGTACTACCCACTTCTTAAAAAAAGGTGCTTTTTCCTGTGGGGATATATTGCATAAGATGTAGAAAGGAATCCTTAAATCTATTGATATATCAGTTTTACTCAGCTTTATCTCAGTATTTTGCAACCTTATATTGAGGATTATAACATCATCTTGCCCACTCTTAATTTCATAGGTTGCACGCGTGGAGAAATTCTTGAAGGATTTTGAAGTCTTTGTTGATAATAGCCTGGTAAATCAGTATGTTTTCCTTTTTTTGGTATCCTCATGTATATCCTTTTTCTTTTGCATGAACTATATCTTCTGAGAGGTTTGCTTATCTAAGTTTTCCATTTTATACTACTTATCTATCCAATCTGCTTTCTTTTCAAAAATCAGTTCTATATTTGTATTTGTCAGGGCTGAATTCTGCATAGATCAGTCCAATGGTGTAAGCATTCTTGTATTTTTGACCTGACCCTCTATACTAAATTCCAGTCATATTCTCTAGGTCATCCTTTCTAACATAAGTGGGGAATTAGGGGAGTTATAGGACTTTCATCTTTACTGATTTATTTTGTAGCTTTATCATTTAGTTTTGTTAGACCTGTGGACTGAGCAATTTTCATCATTTATTTATTTTTCTTATTACTATTTTTGATTAATCACCAACGAATTGGATCCATTGTGACTAGAGAACCTTTTCATGTTGCAGTTTTTTGGAGTCTAAATCTGGGTTTGCTTGTATTCTTTATAGAGACCCCTTGTGTAAAATTTCAATTAACATATACTTGCTGCTATTGCATTCATGTAATTGAAGCTTATTGTCTGACAGATGGACCTGCTTAAACTGTATCATGATGAGGACTCCATTGCAGATACATCGTCAGATCATCTTTCTACAGATTCTCCTGATACAAATGATGTATATGAAGAAAAACCAATACCTCCTCGTATTGGAGATGAGTATCAGGTTGAACTGCCATCACTTGAAAGAAAATCAGAATGCCATGGGCCTGATTGGAGCTCAGTTTGTCTGAATACTGTAGCTGATGTTGATTGCTCTGTCAGAATAGGGTTAGATATCCCAGTTGTGTGGGCCCTTGAATGGCGTGAGCAAGGATCTTCTGGGGCCACAGCAAGTGGTGCTGAAACTGCTGGCACGGTGCTGCCAGTAATTCTTGAAAAAGCTAACAAAATAAATATTATGAGAAGTTCTGTAAGCAGATGTGAAGCAGAAATTGAAAAGACTGATGGAAAATGTTCCAAGTCTACTACATACAAAGATGAACTTCTGGATCAAGTGCCAGATTATAACAAGAAATATACCCCAGTACCTGGCATACCTGTTACCACCTGGACTGAGGATGAAAAGAAGCTTTTCCTTCTTGGTCTCTATATTTTTGGGAAAAATCTTGTCCAAGTGAGGAGGTTTATGGAGTGCAAAAAGATGGGGGACATACTTTCCTTTTATTATGGGAGTTTCTATAGGTCTGATGCACATCGTAGATGGTCAGAGTGTAGAAAAATGAGAAGTAGGAAGTGTATATTTGGGCAACGCATTTTTAGTGGTTGGCGCCAAAACGAACTCCTACAACGTCTGGATACAAGCTTGTCAGAGGCAGGCCGAAGTGCTTTGCTTGAGGTATGTTTATATGCAATTTTCTGTTATCTACTTATCAACTTGGTAGTAATGCATCGTTCCTATCTCGTTGAGAGGTGGAGTGTTGTATTCGTAATCTATAGGCAGTATTGTGAACATTTTTTTTGAAAGTGGATAGTACCACCGTATATATAAAATAAAAATAAGAATGTACAAGTATAAGGGAAGTGCTCCCAGACAACTCCCAAATACAAAGGACAGCAGACAACACTCTGCCCCTGGAGCAAAACAAAAGGGAAAAGCAAACCACCTAGCCACTGTAAGCTGCTCCCCTACCAAGCACAACAAGAGACTCTAGAGGCCAACCACCCTACTACGCTGTCTACACCGCTCTGACATGGAACCCAAAAAACCACTCAAAATGCTGAAAAGACGAGGTGTAGCATACCGGAATAAGCAATGCTGGTCCGCCTCCTCGTCCCAGGTCAAAAGAGCAACCCTCTACTCATATCTTCCCTCCTCGTCTCTCTCTGTTCCCCCTCTTCTACTATTTTCTTTTTTTCCTCCTTGGCCTTCCTTGCTATATCTGCTTGCCACCTTCTTTGGATTCTATAGAAGACAGACCTCACGTTTTTATCCACACCCTCACAAGACACGCCAATCAGGCTAGCAATCTGTCTAGCCTGAGTCTCAGGCAGTATTGTGAACATGCTAATCATTGATAAAGACATTGCTAATCATTGATAAATACATTCACCTTATTATTGTTTTAAAAAGTAACTACATGTATCTCCATCATGTCTATACTTTTATTTCATAAAAAGGCCCAAATTGTAGAATTCAGTAGATTTCAGGTAGCATTTTCTTTTTGACATATTGTTTTTGGGTTTTGAACTTTTGACCCAACTTTTCTTTACTTCTTTCTGTAATTGTGTAACTTTTGATTGCAGATACAGAGGTACCTACATGAAACCATTTCTCAATTTGTACACCTTTGTCTTAACACTGATTTGTTTTATAGGCTATAAGTCAGAACCAAATTTCTGGCATTCCAATCTTTTCAACTTTAAAAGCTGGATTTGGGTTTAAAATTGTTTTTGATAGCCTATTGAATGGGAAACAGATACTTTTAGTAATCTAACGGAATTGGAAAACGCAAGCCTATGTCTCATATCTGAGTTTCCAATAACTAATCAAACAACAAAAAATATTATATAAATTTTTGGATTAATCACTAGAAAGATTATAGGGGCATTATGTAAAAAACCTAATATAATGTAATATTTATGAATATTAACACTGTTGGATAGAAAATACTTCTTTTCCAGCCATTAGATGAAAGGTGAAGTTAGATATAAGACAAACCTGAACTTTTTTGTTTTTGATAACTGATGGGAAAATAAAGGAAATCATTACTTATCATTTCCACTTTAGTTTGGGAAAGGAATTGGACATGGTAAAGCTTATCGACTTGGATGTTAACCCAGAGCTGTTTGTAATTGTATTCATCTAAATGTTTCTGGTCTTCTCCTGAAAATCACATTTATGATTATGTCTCTGTGCCAACTTTTATCTTTATCGTTGCACAAACTATGCTTATGACATCCTAATGGGTTAGTACACTTCCTGATGATATTGATGTCCGAGTTGTTGCTCTGCTTGGTCAGAGCCTAGATGATTTAGCTGAGTAATAGTGCAAAAAAGAATCTATTGGTTTCAGAGCAGATAGGGTTTACGTTACTTCAGGCCTGGGTCTATCAATGAAAGGCTCAGGTACAAGAAGCAACTAAACTTATCCAACAACCCTGAACATTTTTTTCCTTTTCAGAAAAGACATCTGTTACTTGTACTGGCTGGGACAAATCCTTAGTGTGATACTGTGGTGTGGAACAGTGCCAGGGATCACAGGCTGAATCAAGGAGTGGATATGTGGCATTAATATATATCCCTAAACGCATCTTTAATATGCTGCCAATGTGTTGCTATTTTCTTCCTTGGAAGCTGACAAAATTGTGACATGGAAGAACAGAGCCAGGGAGTTTATATCTTAGCTATTATCCATTTGTTCTTCAAAATCCTGAGGGATGTGGAAAAGAAATGAGGCATTCAGAAGGTCCTTTTGGAAAGAGGAACAACCAATGTTTGTGATTAGATGACAGTAGGCTAAAGAACGTAAGAAACAGGGAGGAGTTGGTTTGGTTCATGTTGGAAGCTTCAGTATTGCTTATTGTGTAAATGGCTTTGGAGATTACAGATGGGAATAATCTGTTTTGGTGAAGAATCATTAGGGATGAGTACTTCAATCGGGGCAGCATATGAGTTTTCTCCTACTAATCCAAGCAGGATGCTGCCTATGTGGAGGGTGATTGCTCTCAATTTAGAGATGGTTGGGTTAGCCGCTGATGTCAGATTGAAGGTCAGAATATCAAATTCCGACTCTATAGCATTTTCATGGCCAAGATGAGTCACCAGATGTTCCCCCTAGGCCCCTACCCCCTGAAGTAGGGTGGATTGTAGCACCAAATTTAGATTATTACAAGTAGAGGTCAGGAACATGGGGGAGAGATTTCTCTGTGTCACTATAAAACAAACAAATCCCACCAGGTACATGCAAAGCTCACTGAAAATAAAGTCATCTATGCTAAGTACTCAATAGACTACAATTTTCTGACCACACCTTGCCATTTGTGTGCAGGCACATAAACTAGGAATCTAGGCTAAGTGCGTAAGGACCATGCAACAGGTATTTTCAATATAGACTCCACTGCCCCTGAAATACACGACCATTGTGCTCCAACCAGATGCTCCAGCAGATTGGTCTATGAGTTGTTTAAGATTTCAGGGGATAGAGGTCAGTGGGATCTCATATTTAGAGGAATCCTCAAAGACATCTACAATCCTGTTTTTAAAATTACTTGAAATGATCAGTTTTGCAGAGGAGATTATGGATGTGGGAACTAGGTGGGAAGTTTTCTGTTAAATCTATTGTGATTGTCAATGATCAGCTGGGGGATGTAGTTTAAGCTGGATCTGTGGAGAAGATAATAGCCTGTGAAAAGACCGGTTGTGGAAAAATGGCTATGTTCTGTAACCTTAAATCATTTAAACAGGGAATCAATTATCTTTTGATTATAGGAGATCTATAGAAAACATAGAACATATCTTCCTTCAATATATAGCATAACAGAGGCTGTGAAAAATCATCTTCAGAGCTCTTCATTGGCAATGGAGACCATGTTTGTCTTGTATCACTTGTCAGAGAAAAAAGCTATTTTGTGGTGATGCTTAGGTTGGGTCTTTAATTACTGTTGCTTGTTTGGCCATTTGAAAAGAATGAAATAGCAGGTGCTTCAATCCATTTGAGATCACTAATGACAGTAATCGAGGGTTTTGTCTATGTTAGATAAATGTTGATTTTTGTATGTAAGCAGGGCTGCTGTAGAGGGGTGGGGGAGAGCTACTCTCTTGATTGCCTCCGTGCTGTTTTTTTTTTATAATGGGGTTGATGGTGTATCCTTCTTCTTATAGTGGGGGTAATTATGGTGGCGGGGAGACCAAATCGGACTGTCAGTTTGATCTGGTCCAGGTGTATCGTCATCACAGGTACACCGTCCCAATTGCACTATGGCTTGGAGAAGAAAACTTCTATTTATAGTTTCTATTTCTATGTTTTGTAGGGTTCTTATTTCTTATTTTAGGAGTCCATTTAGGATTCTTATTTCTTGCATTATTATTCCAAGTAGGATTACGATAGGCATTTATGGTGTTTTTTGTTTCTTTGAGTCTATAAATAGGGAAGGAATCTTTCATTCATTGAACAACATAGTTGACTTTTTCTTTTCTTTATACTGGTGTGAATCTTTGTGAGAGAGTCTGAGTTACTCTGAGAGAGATAACTCTAAGAGGGAGAGGGCAAGAGGCCCTGAGCGCAAGGCTCACACACCTCAACTTCACCACCACCATCTTCATCCTTTTTCTCCTTCTTCTTCTTCTGCTTTCCATTGTTCTGCGCAATAGCCAACCCACTGTTGACCGCAAAAAATGTGACACTCTTTTGCTAATAAAATAAAATATCATCTGCATGTTTATTTGCATTATTGACTTCGCGGTTTTGGCTTTATTAGACGATATGGGTTCGTGTACTGGACTTTTTCCCACCAATTGTAGTTGGTGTTAATTTACATCGGTTTAAAGTCCGGACACCTTTATTAGCTGTCAAAAAACCTCTTAACCTCTAATAATATCTGTTGTGATATTAGGGGTTTTGTCTAATGGTTACGATCATGGAGATCGCCCATTAGAGATATACTCTTGCAGTCAATTTAAGGATTTTATGTTTCTTAGATATTCATAATATGATTTACAATCGGTCTTTGAAGACCCACACAGTTGGTTCTGGTTACGTGATCAAACCCTTGGATTTACATGCGATCTCAGTCGGACCATTAAATTTGTTTATGGTCCCGATCGAATCGTTAGATTTGTTCTTGATTTGGATTGAATCGTTGGATTTGTTCCTGGTCCTGATCGAACCATTGGTTTTGTTCCTAGTCTCGATTGGACTGTTGAATTTGCTTATGACTATAATCGGACCTTTGGATTTATTCTTGGTCAAGATCAGACCGTTGGATTTGTTTCTGGTCAAAATCATGCCGTTGAATTTATTCTTGGTCAAGATCCAACTGTCAGATTTGTTTATAATCAAGATCAGATCGTTGGATCTACTCTTGGTCAATATTAGACCGTTGGATTTACTCATGGTCAAGATCTGACCGTTGGATTTGCATATGGTCGAGATCAGACTATTAGATTTACTGTTGGTCAAGATCAGATCGATGGATTTATTTTTGGTCAAGATTTGACTGTTGAATTTGTATATAATCATGATTTGCCGTTGGATCGCCAAATGATAACAGGCGGGCCGTCGGATTGAAGTATTATCACAATCGACTATGGGATCGCCATATGATCATATTTGGTCCATCGGATTGAAACATGATTGTTGGATCACTGCACGATCACGATCGATCCATTACCTTGGATTAATTCTTAATATGTTCATGAGAACTTAGGAAAATACACATGGGGGTATATGTGTAATTTCTCCTTTTTCCTTTTCCTTTCCATCGAAAGGACATGACAGGGGTATATATACAATATACCATTTTTATTTTTTTTACAAGAACATACACAAGCAGGGGTATGTATGTAATGTTTTCTTTTTATAGAAACACCCATCGACAGGGCTATGCATGCAATTTCTTCTTTTCACATAAACACCCACAAACAGCGTATGTATACAATTTCTTCTTTTTCTGATTTACACAATGCACGTGGCAGGAGTTTATATACAATCATCATCATCATCATCAGAGTCTTATCCCAATTAATTGGGGTCTTTTTCAATACACACAAAATCACTAATGGCGCACTCCTCCACGGGTCTTCACTTGTCTCCGGATGCTCTCCAAGGTCCAACCCCTTATCTTCTATTTATAGGGATTGGGGTGGTTTATCTGGGAGAGGTTAACCATTGTCAAGCTCTCCCAGTTAAATGGGAGAGGGAATTAACGGGGCTCGGCCCATCAACCTCTCCCGGTTAACCAACACCCCCTCTCAAACAATTTTGAAGGGGGGGGGAGAGAGAGAGAGAGAGAGCCGGATGGAGGTGAGAGAGGTGGGCCCCGCACGGAATGGGTGTGGGGTGGGGCCCGCAAAGAGGGAGAGAAGAGCTGCGGGTGGGCCCTGTGGCCCTCTCTCAACCTCTCCTGGTTATGGGAGAGGGAGATAGGAGAGAGGGGAGCCACAGGTGGGCCCCCGCGGCTTTTCTCAACCTCTCCCAGTTAAGGGAGAGGGAGAGAAGAGACGGGGAAGGCGGGTGGGCCCCACCCCTCTTCTCAACCTCTCCCGGCTAGCAAGAGAGGGAGGAGGGGTCATGGTGGGTCCTGCCCCTCCTTCAACCTCTCCTGGCCAACAGGAGAGGGAGGAGGGGGTGCGGTGGGCCGACCCCCCTCTTCTCAACTTCTCCCGGTTAAGCCGAGAGAGGAGAGAGGGCACGGCCCCCCCTTTACCTGGCCAAACTTGGATGCCTATATAAAGGCTGCTGGGTCCTTTTCTTCTCTTTTTTTATTCTGTTTTCTGCTGACCAGTTCTGAAGCCCACGTGCCTTTTTTTGTCTTTTCTGTGGAGCATACCCGTCCGCTGTGAGGGATTCCAACCTTTTAGAACTGCTGTCTGGAATATGCTTTGCGACTCCCGGGTGCACGGAGGACCCCATCTCTTTCTGGAATATCACAACAGGTGGGTCGCCACCACCTGTTCACGAAATTCTGATGTATAAAACCCATGAGATTTACGCATGTAATTTCGCCTGCCGGAATGCCTCGGATGTGTACATGATCCATACACGCAGCGGCGCTGGTTTTGTACCAATTTTACGGCGTTGTTGGATCGATTTATTTTTATTTTACCCTAATTAAAAGGGAAAATTTAAGGGTAAAACACCCACCAGCACTTCTTCTTTGTCCTCTTACTTTTCTTCTAGGTGTCCTCCCTTCTTGTCCTCCATCTTCCCCCTTCGCTTTTATCATTCTGCATACACCAGCTGTAAGAACCACTTAGGCCAACAATGCATTGCCAGTTAACCCTCCCACTACCCACGCCCAACGTGCGTCCAGCCCTCCCATGAAGTGCAGTATGACTGTGCCCTCTGTTGTTCCACATCATTTGGGCATTCATCATCTCCTGAGAGGCATCATTTTTCATTTTGAATAGGTCAGTTTGATCCATAGAATTCATTGAAGTCGCAGGTTTATTAGAACACACTTTGTCCTTTTGCACCAGTTTAAATATCTCTTTCAGACTCTGCATTGAGCAAGTCTGTGAATCCCGTTGGCTGCACTATTTTCTCATCTGCAGTCACAGCAATGTAGCTGCTGTTCAAGGAAATTAAAACTGAAAACCAGAATCTGACGAGTCCTGCCAGTGTCTCGTATCCTGGGTGCATTTGCGATCTTAGGGAAGTATAGCTGATTCATGTCTGGCCCATTGAACATGTTGAAAAGATTAAAAAAGACTACAACTGGCTCATCCCCATGTAAGATTCTGATATATACTTGTGTAAAACTAGATATTTTGTTATTTGAACACCTTTGTCTCAGGATACAAGTCATTTTGGTTTCATGTCTTGGTGGTTGGATCTGAAGCACTTGTAAGTTGTAACATTGTTCATGACTTAAAATCTCAAATTTCTTATATCACAATGTTGTAATGGCTCATTTTTCTTTTATTCCAAGTGCAATATATGTACTTCAGAAAGCTTTCTTGCTGCATTTTCTTGTTCTTTTCTTTTGCATTTCGGAGCATTGGCTGGCTGCAGGCTTCATGCTTTCCATTTTTATGGATGATTCTTTTAATTGAAGATAATCCTCATCTTTATCTGTTTTTAGCTGTAACGTAGATGGCTACTATATTTGATAAGAAAGTTTTCCCACTGTTTCTATGTAACCTTTATTATATTTTCTCAGGCCACAAAGGCACTCAGTGAGGGCAGAACTTCTCTAGAAGAATATGTCTTCACTCTAAAGGCCACTGTTGGCATAAAGATCCTGGTAGAAGCTGTAGGCATTGGTGTAGAACACTACGATCTCACTGGAGTGGTCTCAGATCCTTCTAGAACAAACCAAGGGATACCTGTCCGTGCCGAAATACCTGTTGGCAAAGCATGCTCTTCTCTTACATCTGGAGACGTTATCAAGTTTTTAACGGGAGATTTCAGGTTGAGTAAGGCAAGATCAAATGATCTTTTCTGGGAAGCTGTCTGGCCTCGTTTGCTTGCAAAAGGGTGGCACTCTGAGCAGCCTAAAAACCATGGTTTTGTAACCTCTCGGCATGCTCTGGTGTTTCTCATGCCAGGTACCAAAAAGTTTTCAAGGAAACTTGTGAAGGGTAAGCACTACTTTGATTCTGTGAGTGATGTATTGAACAGAGTGGCCTCTGACCCAAGGCTTCTTGAGTTTGAGGTGGAAGGTCCAAAAGGTGGGAGTAGCATTAAGGATGAATATGGTCAGGATGCAAATAGCAAGATGGACCAGAATGGGGCATCTGATCAACAGCAACATTCTTATCTTCGTCCGAGGTTATCAATCTGCAACTCAGAACTAATGAAATTTACTGTTGTGGATACGAGTTTGGTTCAAGGGGAACCACCATACAGGGTGAGAGAACAGAGAAGTTTACCCGTGGATGCCACTTTCGGTTATGGTCCATCTAGTCCAGGTGAGGCAGAGAATGCCAGCTCAGATCAGCCAAGCTCGACAGAGATATCTTTGACTGACCAGGATTCTGATCCCAATTTCTCTGATGGCAGGAAATTAGGGAATAACAAGAGTTCTGTCAGTAAAGCAGATAAATCTATACTACCTGAACATGTTGTAACTGTTTCAAAGAAAAGGATGTCAACAAACAGACAAAACACAAATGGCCAATACACCCTTATGTTGAGTAACATTGACCCTGTAAAAGGTGTGAAGTGCCAATTTGGCCATGGGGTGAAATGTGGGAAACCAAACTACCTATCCCCAATCTCTAAACGCCAGAGATTGACTGCCTGCAGATATTTGGAGTCTGGTGGTCATGATTTTTCTTTCCCTTTGGGGAACCTGGTGAAGAAGGAGGTCAACTGCCTGTCAAAGACCGTCAAATCAAGTGACACAGTAGTTGCAGAAGCTGGACCATCTCTGGGTAAAGTATTGACTAACTTGTCTGCCGAAGGTAGTCCGAGTGCGAGCAGTGAACATATCCAAAGTGGCAACTGTTTCAGTGCTCGTAGTGTTGAGAGGTGAAGTTACCACCTGAAAAGCATTGTCCCAGAGATTTGATTGATCTAAATTTGCCACAATTTCCTCCAGATTTTGACGTTTGTGAAACATTTAGTGCAGAAGTGGCGGACAATCAGGATGATTTGAGCTTGAAGTTGAGCTCACTTGCATCCGAAACAGGGCAGAATCTGATTGATCCTCAACCTTGGGAAAATTCTAATGGTGTGTCTGTTGAGCAGCATCCGACTATGAATGCACGGCGACAGAGCACCAGAAATCGACCGTTGACTACCAAAGCACTGGAAGCTCTTGCATCTGGATTCACTACGAAGCGGAGGGGTAAGGGTACAAAAACTTCGACATCTGGTAATGTGGCATCCAGGTCAAACCGACATTCATCTAAGACTGCTGAAACATCAGTATCAGTGACAACTGTTGATCATGGTAATACAGTTTGTGAGTTGGTGGATGCAAAATTAGAACCAATGGATGAAGAGTGTAGTAGTAACACAAACCTGTCATGAATCTTTAGCAGGTCTATCCATGGTCCCAGGGAGGTGACACCTCTTCGGCCACATCACAAGAATGCTTCAACTGCCTATACAGAGAAACATATGACAAAGAAGTTATGCTGCTGTCTTCATACCTGTTTCTCTGTTGTCAGACATGTGATGCCATTTCCGGTTTAGCTGTATTCATGGGGTGCCAAACAGATCAACTGTTTATTACTACTGATTGAAGTGACCAAAGAGAGCCCTGCCTTGCTATGGGGAGAACTTTTACATACATCAGGCGGCATCGTTTGTCCACCTTTGAGCGGCTGTATAAATGCGGTTCCATCGTAGGGCAATTCTGACTCTTTTAAGGTTTCGCCATGATCGGATCACAGATTCTGTTGGATTTAGTTGCCCAAGGCGACTGCAGATCAGAGGCCATGGGAGGTTATAAATTCTTTACATAGAGAATTTACTAGGGTACAGAAGCTTCTTGCACTCTGACTTGATAGGTGGTTACAACAGCTTTTCAGCCAGAACTGTGATCACATTTCTTATTGACGAGGGGCTCAATTGAATAAAACGTTGAGCCAAGGTTGGAGATCTTTTCATGTGAGGAAACTGGTATGAAATTTGTCGATTATTCTGACAAAATGTCTTACATTGTGTAGTTGTTGTATCCGTATTTCCTGACCTTGCATCAGTTAATTTTGTACATTTTTTTTAATTTTTTTTCTGAACATAAACTTAACTAATGCCTTATGGATTGAATATTTTTCTGCGTTATAGAGGCCACTAACTGACCTCATTGGCACATTAAAATCTGGCATAGATTTGAACGAGCACTGCGGGCAGCTTCCCCATGAGCTCATCAAGATCTGAACATGCCAATTTTTTAAAAAATATGAAGGTTGGTGGATGTTTTGAAAGCGAAGGTATAATAACAATCTTTGTTTTGTCCCTTTTTAACATTCTTGTCTTGTGAATTTCCCCGAAGATCTCTAGAAACACATTCTGGATTTCTTAATCATGAGAGAGCATCTATCGTGTATTATGTGGGAATCTTTTGTTGTGGGAGTTTGATCCATAAGAAGCCATGTTGTGGGTGTTTGATCCATAAGAAGCCAAAGAGGTCATGTGCATTATTTGAATATGTGATCTGTAATATATTTGCGAGCATTTGTAGGGACTAAAAAATAAAAAATCCCATAATGTATTTATGCGCTTGGATACAACGTTGAAACACCGAGGACGTAAATGCAAAATATACTATTGAACAGATAAATACACTGTAAAAAAATATAGGATCAGAAAAGATTAGTGATATGTGTGTGAGGGTCTTCAATAGAAGATCATGTCGACTTGGGTTGACTCGGGTATGTCGTACCGTATATGAAAAAATTTGATACAGTGCGGATCATCTCGAGTCAGGTCGAGTTGGGTCGAATTATAGTGAGAGTGTTTTTGAGAGAGGGGAGTTGTCATACCGGATCAGGGATGATTCGATCCTGTATGAATCACCGAGTTGACGAACTCCGTAGAAGACTGCTGAAGGCAGGAGCACACAGAGGATCCATACTCGATCATTTGTGCAGGTTTCTCACAACTACAAAATTCTTTGCGGGTGGGGGGGGGGGGGGGGGGCGCCCGCGCTTGGTTTCAGATATGAGTAACGTTTAGTGTATCTCGTGCATTAATTATATTCATCGGTGTAATTAATATAATATTAATTTTTTTAATTTTTTAATAGTCTCCCTATTTAATTAGTTTGATGTGTTATTCACGTCATTAAATGACGCGACGGTGAGAGTTATGTAAAAATAAAATCTCAATAAAAGATAATTTTTTTTATGTGACTCACGTCACATCATTTAGTGATCGATGAGTATTAAAAAATAAAACATATTAAGTGTTACATTAATTATATTGGTACGTGTAATTAACGCGTGAGATGCACTGGGCATTACTCTTCGAATATAACACCTATGCTACCATTGGTTACATTTTGCATCCCTTACGATCAAAAAGTGGGAAAATATCATGTTTACGTCCGAATTAATAACAACAGGCATCTGATCACGCACGTCCAAGACATGTTCTTTTCTGATCGATCACAATGGAGAGCTCATCAATTATCACATCCCAGATAGAACAAGGAGGCCCCAGGGGACTCTGATGAGAAACTTTCTCCATGATCTTGCTAACTAATGGGTTCTGAGAGAAGAGAGAGGGAAATGCCTGGAGAGATCAAAATCTCTCTTCATCTAGAACAGTAATGGTGGTGGATAACATCGTTCAAACAAACTTATTGTGGGAGTTTATTATAAGCAAGCAACATTGATGGCTACGTACTGGGGCGCGCCAGGTACGTAGCAGCAGACAGCGGGCAGCAGCGACCTAGCTAGCTAGCAAGCTACGGGAACTTCATGCCCTCGGCGGTCTTGAGCCATGCAGGGCGGGCGGAGATGTCGTTCCACCAGGCCAGGACGTGGGGGCGGGACGCCACCAGCTCCGCCTCGGGCGTCTTCATCAGGTAGAAGAGGTAGGGCTGGTGGTGAAGGTCGGCCAGCGTGTAGTGGTCGCCGGCCAGGTACTTCGTCTCCCCCAGCCGCTCCTCGTACACGTCCAGCACCTTCTCCAGCTCCGCCGCCTGCTTCTCCACCACCGCCGGGTCGGTGGCCTCCCCCAGCACCGGCTTCACCACCGCCTCGTACAGCAGCGGCGAGATTACCGGGTCGAAGTGCTTCGACTCCACCTCCATCCACACCTCCACCACCGCCGACTCCGCCGGGCTGCCCCGCCGCAGCAGGTCCGGCCCCGCGTCCTTGTGCTTGTCCGCCACGTACTTGCTGATGGCCCGGGACTCTGCGCGTACGTGTTGAACATGGAGGGACGGAAGGAGATGTCACGGTCGGCCTCGACTCTACGTGATTTGTGTTGTTTTCTTGTTTGGTCGCAAGGAGAAAGGGGGAGGGGGCTGTTACTCACCGAAGAGCTTCAGATCTCCATCCTCCAGAACGGGGACCTGGCCGAAGGGCTGGCCACAGACGGATCATGGGTAGGGGAGAGACGGGAAAAAAATTTAATGTCAGCAAACATGGAGACTAAATTAAGAGGACGAAAACTCTCGAGTATGCATCTGCACACACACACACACATGTTTACATATATAGATGAATAACATAGAGATATATGCATACAAAGACAGGTAGATAGATAGATAAGAGAGGGGGAGAGAGAGAGAGAGACGAGACACAGATGTATGTGCACATACGCATATGAACAAATGTACACAGATATATAGATAGATATACAGGCACGGATATATAGAAACAAAGACAGTAAATAGATAGGAGCTGTGCATACACACAGAGAGAGAGAGAGAGAGAGAGAGAGAGAGGTGGTCGGGGTGGAAGAGGGGTGGGGGTGGGGTAACATACGTTGAGGTTGAGGAAGGAAGGGTTCTTGTGGGCACCGACGCGGAGGTCGACGGGGATGAGTTCGAAGTCGACACCCTTCTCGTTGAGCACCGCGATCACCCGCACCGTGTTGCTGGACATCGGCAGCCCGTGCAGCTTCACCACACTCCCCATCTCCCTCCCTCTCTTTCCCTCTCCTTCTTCTTCCTCCTGCAACTATAGAAAAACCTATCGAGTATCAGGCTTACCAATTTCACCTTCGTCTCCGTGGGGCTGCGCCAGAGGGTTCCCCCCAGGACTGCTTATGTAAGTAGCTAGGGAAACCCCGGCGCCATGATCGAACCCTCACCCTCGAAGCTGCTGCTGACCATCGATCGCCGCGCACGTGCACCAGTGATCAGATTTGGATCTAACCAACAAGTGGCGAGCTCATCTATAATACTCGGCATCCAATGTATTATTCTCAAGTTGAGATCAGTAAACTGACGCTCGTCATGTGCAGGTTGGCCTTCAAGCCTGCTCTTTGCACATGCGCGCAGTTTTCTTTTAATCTCCTGCAGAAATGGCGAGTTCCCATGTGTCGTCCCTTCCCGAAAAGCTTACCTCCACATGACGCATAGGTGTCGGAGAATCCACCTTGTTAAGATTTCTGTGGGCATTGAGGTACTTGAGGAAGCATTACTCTCTCTCTCTCTCTCTCTCTCTCTACAACGATAAACCGGGAGAATTGGAGGGGGAGGTTTGGTTTCAACATTTTAAGCCCTCGGGTCCAAAATGGGCCTGATGGTGGGCTCGCTTCTGGTCCATAGAACTAAATATCGTTTTGAACCCAACCTGCAGTCAGCCAGGCCCAAAATCCCACGGGCCTGCCAGGCCGTTGACAGCCCAAGCTATATATAGAATGGTCCAGGTACAGTAAAAAGCGCACACAGACCCAGATATGAATGCTGGGAGCTGTTATTTGGAAACCTAGGTGAGCGTTATTTTTTTTTTGTATGAAGCTTCGATCAGTAGTATACTAATGTTGATATAATATTGGTTTTGACCATGATGTATATTGTAGAGTCTAAAATATCAATGTAATGCTTGATATACAAGGAACACGTAATAATTGATATATGTTTTTCATAGTTATATTGTTAGATTAATTTATAAATGTCTTAATTTTTATTTTCCAAGACAACTATTACACACACATACAAAAATGAGTTTATCGTGCTTCACATCCAAGATAATTGCACATCTGGATGTCCACCAAATTTTCTCTTTTTTTAAAAAAAAATTGTGAGGTGGGCTCTCATCTCACTTATCCATTTGTACGGGCCATAACTACATCGAACAGCTCAAAAAAATAAGGAAAAAATAGTCCAAAAAAAATTAAAAATAGTTCGCACGAATCGTTCTTTTATTTTTTATTATTTTATGGGCCGTTCGGTCAGGGGACGGCTCACGAGGATGGATATGTGAGATGGAGACCCACCTAACCATATTTTGAAAAAATAAAAAAGGAAAATTTGGTGCACACCCGAGGTGGATAAAATTACTTTGGGTGTGCATCAAGAATAACTAAAAAAAGGCCCAATAACATGATTGCTGCATCCTTGAGCAATACAAGTTCAAAATGTTGAATATTTCTTTCTCCCCCCTCCTAAACTTATTACAACTGAATCAGATAAACATGATATAGTTTTTAATTTTCTAGATGACACTTTGGAACACATAGGTTTGTCGAAATTTTTAGACAATAATTATTTTTAATTTTTACTTTCAACATGAAAATTATAAATATAAATTTTTATAATTGATCAGGAATGATTTTAATGCTCATCTCACCCCCTAACAACTCTAATTTCATTTCATCTAACACATTGCATTGTAATAACAAGGTTTCTAATTATATTCTTGAACTTTGCATTAATCCATACATAATGATCCTTGTCTACATGTGCTAGTATCTAATAAGTAAATCTACTTAGAGCTACTCTATGCATATAGGGGGAAAAAAAGCAGTTGAAGGAGCATGATGCACGAGAACAAGATTAATGACCTATGTAAGATCATACACCGACGTAAAATCCTATAGATTTGTTATTCAATGCTATATCTAATATTTAATCTCCTTAGCTTAGGACCGTCTGTATAACATAGTAAAATAAGTAAGAATTTTATTTTCTTCTTCTTCCGACACGCCTTTCTCATTTCTCATTGTAAAAATTAAGAGCCCTACTCTTCGTATGACCATTATCCATGATTTTCTCTTTCGAGACTTTCATCGAACCCCATGTTTATTTCTTCCCTCTTAATACAATTAGCGTCCTGAACTTTTATTTAAAAAAAGAATGACATATGTAAGTGAAGTGAAATAACATCTCAACTTAGATATAAAATGTAAAAATTTATAATAGTTATATATATATATATCTAGAAATCTTTAGATAATGAAAAATTCTTTTTTAAGTAATCTGAAATCTAGTGTAATTAGTCTGAGACTTAATATGGACACCTAACACTCTGAGTTCAAGATTTGATAAGACTGTTTAAAGAAAATTAAGCGCAAAAGTAATTTTCCACCCACTTAATCTCCATATTCGGACACAAAATCTCTCGGAGGCAATGAAAAATCCTAATACACTATTGAGTATGATAGCGCGCTCTCTGTTACTTGGAGATGATTGGGCCACAAAAAATGAATCTCATATATCTATTAATTATCTCCACTAATTATCCATGTTAATAGTCCTACTAATTATTATGGAGCTCTTCTAATTGATAAATTAAATCTAACAATAAATAGTTATAACAATAAATAGTTTAATTTAATAAATATATATATAGGATCCATTAATTCTCACGAGGCAATAGAAACAGTGCTATCATTCAATACCACCGTAACATTCCTCTCAAGTAATTTATCGAACGAGAATATCTCATAATCTTTTCTCTAACATAAAAAATGCCAAAAATTAGGACAACCATAATCACATGCAAGAATCGAGCCAACATCGCCATCATCATACTGTTTCTGCATGACATGTACCTCTTCCGCATGTTTTCCGTACAATCGTGATATATAAAGGACATCTCTTCCGCATGCCCAACATGATCGTGACCCGAAGCTTACGAGGGCACAGTCCAAACGAGGTTAAAAACCGAAGTCGCCGCCGTCGTCGAAACCCGCGTCGTACCCGGCATCGTAGGCGGCGGCGTCCGACAGTATATCTCCGAGCACGAGCCCTCCCAGGGCTCCGCCGAGCAGCCCCGCCCCCATCCCCATCCCGAAGTTGCTCCTCCCAGGCGCCTGCTGCTGCACCACCACCGGCGCCGCGCCGTACCCGAACCCCGGGGCCGGTAGGTACCCGAACCCCGGGGCCGGCGGGTACCCGTACCCCGGCGGCGAAGGCGCGCCGTAGCCGTACGTCTGCGTGGGGGGACGATGGTACGCTGCGTAACCCGGCGGGGGGTAGGCGCCCGGCGGCGGGTATGCCACGCTGGGGCCTGCCGGGTAGGCCGTGACGGGCTCCTCCGCCTTGGACGGATCCGGGTACGCCGGCCAGACGCGTGCCGCGACCGGCTCGCCGAACTTGACAGAGAAGTTGAGCACGCCCTTCGCCCTGCCGGACGGCCGGCGGACTCCGTAGCTGACGAAGCGTGGGGCGGAGTCGGCGCCGGCGCCGGCGGGCTCGATCTCCTTGATGGGGATCCTCACCTCTCCGACGTCGCGGTCACCGAGGAAGCGCTCGGAGCGGAGGCAGACATGGAGGGTGAGGAGGGCGGGGTCGAGGCCCTCGGGAACAAAGAAGCGGAGAGCCGGTTCGCCGTTCCAGGAGGGGTTGCGCCCGCCTCCGCGTGCGGTGGCCCCGCGCCGCCGGGCGCGCGGGGCCGTGGAGAGCCAGGCCACGGCGTAGACGTCCATCTTGGAGAAGAAGTTGACGTTCTTCAGGTCGGTCGCCGAGACCAGCGTCACGTCCATCGGCCTCTGCGCCGCCATGCCCGGTAGCGCGAGCTGCAAGAGAGAGAGAGAGAGAGAAGTTGCAGGTTGGGGATGTCGGGAGGGTCCAATTTATGGCGGGTGTGGAGAAGAAGAAGGGGGGGGGGGGGGGGAAGGGAAGAACCGCCTGAGATGGACACGTTTACGCCATGGCGCAATGCGCCTCACCAGTAGTTAAATAACACGTTATTTTATTATTATTTGATGGATTTCTAAATTTCGGGATTTCGTGGGTAGTCGTCCCATTCGGGCCATTCCACGTGTGAGCCGGCTCGGTGGTCTATGTTCCCTGGTCTACCGAAATAGAACACGTGTGAGATATAATACACGAGTGAAAAAAATAGGATAATACAGGGCTACGATAACCGACACGTATGACTAATGGGATGTACAGGGTGTGTTAACGGACTCACGCGTGAAAAAAATGGTTAAGGGGTATCGTTAGTAGGGATTTTTTTTTAGTTTTTAGCCCCTATAATCTTCACTAAACTTAGATATTTGTTTATAAACATTTGCAATTACACATTTATCTGCTAAACATCTTTTGTAGGGGTTTTTCTTGGTAAATACATGAGAGGCTTTTCATAATGACAAGGGGTTCTTTACTAAATAACTTAAAATTTTAAAGAGTTATAAAGAAATATGTGATAGGATGAGATAATTCGTAAATAAGAAAGATTATAGGGTTAAAAACTGAAAGGCCCTATTATTAGAGCTACAGCGAGAAAATAATAGATTTAACAAGGCAGAACGGTCACAGTTGGCGCAGACAATGATGATTAATTAATCTGTCCTTTCGGCTCACTACATAATTACTTAATAATAAGTGAATAAATAAAAAGAACACTCAATATCTTGTCACCGAAATATTGCCGGTGCCTCTGCATTTTGACAATTCCACGATAGATTGCGGAGATCATGAATTAATCTGACATCATCTTATCGTGTTTTATGTTGTTGAGAAACAGGATTTCAAGATCCATAGTTCAAGGTTAACTGCAAATAAATTATTGAATAATCCATTAAGCTTGGATTTCATGAGGAGAAATTGCATGTATAGACCCTTTGTAACAATTGTAGAACATATGAAATGAACTGTACCTTGTTTTGTTTTCAACAATTCTCTCTTGTATGGATGGAACGGATTATTATTATTTAGTTGTTATCAATAAATAATTTTTTAATCTTTCAAATATAATTATTTTTTTAAAAATCTCTCAAATATTTAACTCAAACTTATTAACACTGCTTTGTTTTGAGATTAAAGATAGTCCTTGAGGAGGGTAAATCTAGTTTGACCCAGAAACGGCCCAAGTGCGAGCGTCCCATTAAGGTTTGGACGCACTAAGCCCAAGCAAGGAGCGGACATACACGCTCAATCCAATAAGAGGATCACCGGCCCAACAGAGCATCAGATTCTCCGATCCGACGCCGATGAGGACGGCCCAAGCGCAGTTCTCGCCGGAGGACAGTCCGACGACCGACCGTTGCCTCCACGACGCCGGCCTTGACCCTGTAACGGGCGAGCATGTGCCATGAGTGCCGTAAGACTCGCCCAAGGAACGGCCGACGTCGGGGCTATCGCCCCCCAACGGAAAACTCCCGCCAACATAGCGGAGAAACATTACTCTACTAAACGGACCCTTCCCTATCAAGGGATGAGGCCCTCGCTCCAGGACAACCCATATAAAAGGGACATCGACAGAAGAGAAGAGGACGATAGATTCTTCTATAAAACCCTACACTACTACGCAAGAGGAGTTACGGCGGATACTTCTACCACTAGAGCCCCCTACAGAGAAGAGAGCAACTCGACCTGCAACTATGACAGAGAGGTCACCTACTACGTCCAGAGAGCCACTTCCTCCTGCACGGCCTTACCACCTAACGAGCACTCTTCGAGAGCCCACTGGGAGCGGCGAGCACGCGTGCAGAGGATCTACACGCCTCCTGGATCGACGACTACGGCCTCTACTTTTCTCTTACTTTGCTTCTCTCTATTGCTCATTAGTCCTTTCCTGACTTAAGTATCAGAGGGTTGTCCCCTGGGGTAACATCAGGACTCCTGATGCCCTTCTGGTTTCTTGGTGTGTGCAGGCATCCACGGGCGCGAGACGACTTCCCTAACAAATAAATAGAGAAGGTGGTACGTGGCCTATGAACCATTTTCCTGCCGCTACAGTCCTATTAAATTTAAGTGGATTTATTTTATCCACTTTTATGTTTTTTTACTTTTGCATGATATTGGATTAAATTATCTCATTTGTAGAGGTGGGATAAGTTAATCCGACTTATATCAGATTAAGTTACTTTTAAATAGGTTATCTAAATCTAGCTACTCCTATCAAAATAAAATGACTTAAGTTTGAATTAAAATGAGGATAATCTTGAGATAAGTCTCAAACAAAGCGAGGCTTAAGGGTCAGTTTGATAACCTAACCCGATTAATGTGATTGTGTGCGAGGGAGAGGTGAGACTCATCGCTCTCTCTCTCTCTCTCATATGATATTCCATCCTAACTCGTTCTCCTGGCCCTAAGACTAAACTATCCCAGATGTCCATTTAAGTTTTCACCCGTCCCTCTTCTTCTTCGGCGAGCTCTCAAACCCCTCACCCCCGGAGAAAGTTTCGAGTCACCGCCATGGGGTGAGTACAGTTAAATATCGAGAACGAGGAGGCTCCCGCTGCAAGGCTGCGCCCACTCCGCCTAAGCCATCTCCCTCAAGGACATGGACTGGGGATTTGTAATGGTTGTCACCGGATTTTCACCAAGAGCAGGGAATGGGCATCCAGTGGCGAGGAGTATTGCCGGATCTGAGGGAGAGGCTTCCAGCAGCCCAGTGGTGGCCAAAAATGTCGCCGGAACCGGAGAAGAAGCTGGGTATCCTAGAGCTGCAGGCTGCTTAACCAGATTTGCCGTAGGCGATGCTGTTGTTGTTCTGAAAGACAGTTGTGCATCAGGAGAGGGAGATCCAACGGCCAGGGCACGCGCTGCACGTCGCTGCTCTTCTGCCAACAAGGCAGTGGCGCTGGCAGGTGCAGGGGTCACCGGGGTTTGCAGAGAGAAGGTCGCCAAGCCGCGGAGGGCAATGCCAGGTGAGGCAGCAGGGATCCCTGAGACTTTTGGGTTGGCCAGCTATGGTCAGGTCATAAACCGACATTTTAGGCCCTCGGGTCGGAAATGGGCCTGATGGTATGTCACGTCCCGAGTGCGGAAGGAACCCGGAGATGCGTGACGAGTTTATATTAATCATGTCAATCAGAGCGTTAGTGTATTTGACACAAAGACAGAGTGCGCAAAAGTAAAGATAACCGAATCCTTTATTCAATCACAACCTCAAAGTACTTCTATTACAAATGAAAATGCTAAGACTCAATAAAGGAAAAAGTACAATGATTGACTCAAGAAAATAGAAAGATAAGACTAGTGACGCTTGGATGGATGGAGTAGCTATAATCTCTTTACTCTTGACCTTCCCCATCCGATTGAGTCTCGTCATCGGACTTACCTGAAAAATAGGGAAAAACACTGGATGAGCGAACGCTCAATAGGGATTATATCTCAAGAGCTTGCTTGCTTTAAGTAAATTACATTTTTCATGAAATGCAATAAGCTATGCATGCTCGCATAAAACGACAATAGAGAACGTATAACAAGCGAGAATGTATATCAAGAGATAGTGAGTGAACTAGTAAGTCTTTCAAGAACTAATGTCAACATAGCAAGATAATCAAGCACGCACATTCATGTGCTCATGTCATGTCAAAAATTGGCTATCACGTTTCAAGCAAGTAATAGATACCCTTTCAGGGCCACGCAAGTCATGTCAAGTCAAGTCGAGTCGAGTACGAGATTTGTGGAAATGTCTAATCAAGCTAGTCATGCACTTCGGTGCAATGTCACACCGTGATCATTACCACTCCCATGGACACAAGTACTTTTGGGTGCTCCTCCCAGGACCAGATCGGGCCCTATATGCGCAGGCATTGATCATGTATTTTTGACATCCACTTTAGTTATAGCCAATAAAAGAATTTCAAAGGAATAAGCTTGTAGGAACTTTAAGGTAGATATTGTGGAATAGATTTTTTTCCAATGACCGAACATGATGTGTAAGGATGTACTACGATAGTAACGGTATAACCACGATTCGCATTAAAACTAGGTGGAATAGGCTCACTAACTGGGTGCCATGATAAGAATAAGCGCTCATATAGAGATGGTCGCTCGTTCTCGGACATGATAAGCTAGATAGAATTGAGGTCCACAAGTATGACACCTAATTCATAAGAACACTAATGGCATGGTTTCCCATTCCATTAACTTTAAGGATATTCTCATGACATCCAAACAACGTGTCATGAGGGCCAGTATACTATGTTTCTTTAGAGTGACATGGTGATCAAGAAGTGACATGGGTTTTAATGGTACAACCCACTCGACTGCCTTGAGGGAATCCAAGGCTAGCTGAGTCTTACGGAGGTCTCTATGATAAAGTCACCGATCCGAAGAAACGGAATGTCCCGCGGAGGATTCGTCTATCACCGAGAAATAGTGGGTAAACGATAAAACATCGAGAAACATGGGACTATATTCACGGAACGAAATATAGTGTCCGAATAAAGAACCAACCGGCAGTGGGTTACATAAAACATGAAATCAGGAAAAACAGTAATTGACGCCTGAGATTAAGTCTTCATTTTCTGAATTGGCGCCCTTGTCAGGGTCGTCAGTTCAGTAAATGACGACTGTTCAGTCAGTCGTTACATCTAGATTCTATAAATATTAAATTCAATAAACATTTTCAGATTCCAGTTATGATGAAAATGGCAACTTCCATTAAGGCATCAATTTATTAAATAACGCCCTAGTCAAGGGCGTCATATACAAATTAAAGGGCAGTGTACACGTCGTTAAATATCATGTCCAGGAATTTACGTACATTTCCATTTTCACTATTTATAACGAATTTGACGCCTATGAATAAGGGCGTCCATTCAAATAACGACCTAGTCAGGGTTGCTAATTCTTTGTCATCTGATTTGTACCGGATAGGTACAATCACAGACACAAGGTTTATAAAATATGTCCGATCAGGAAACAAATGACATGAATAGATAGAGAAAAATGGCAGGAATTTATGGACATGGTCATGCATTAGATTACATGTAGGAGTTCATAGTTATTAAATTTTAAAGAGTATGTAATTAAGAATTAATTAAACGATTGACGACTGTTTGCACGGTCGTTGAATCAAATAGCGCCCTAGACTGGGTCGCTAATTCATTTCATGTTGTAAACAACAAAAATTTAATCCGGAGTGATATCTGCAATCTCTTACAGACCTACATGCATGGGTACAAGCTTAAAATTATTAAATTTTTGCTTCACACTTGAGAAAACCTACCTTGGGTGATGTTTTGGTTGATGATTGATGAAGAACGGTGAAGAACGACACTCTGTTTCTATCAGAGTTACTGGGAACAAGAGCAGCAACTCTTTAGCCAACGCAATAGCAGCACCCTTCGGAAGAAGGAAGCAGCAGGATGATGAGGGTGATGATAGCTTCAGTAGCGCAGTAGGAACAAGAAAGAAGAAGAGGATTCTTCTACGTTCCCGGCAGGAAGAAGATGGCAAGAGCAACAACGTAGTAGCCCCTTTTGTCCAAAGAAATAGAGAAGTAGAGGGCTTCCCACGAACACCCAAAACTTTCAGAAGAAGAAGCTTTATGCTTCTCCACAGCAATACGTGAAGAACTGTCGAAGAAGCAGAAGAGGGCTTCCTCCCTTCACAGTATTGGCAGCAAGAGGAAGAGGAAGAAGACGAAGAACTTCCACGGCAGAGGAGTAGCAGCAGGACGTCTTTGGCAAATAGGGTCAACATGGGTTCGATGGAGGGGTTGGTATTTATAGGAGAAGAATCCTAATGGGTTCTAGGAGTTTGATTGGAATTGAAATTTCCTATGTAAACTCATGATTAAACTTAAATATCCACATGTCGATCATTTCCTAATCAATACTTACCCGAATAACATCCTTGTTCGAACCAAACACTAACAGGTTAGTTTGGAAATGACGCCTAAGGTTGGGGCGTTATTTGAAAATGACGCCTCTATACACAGTCTTTAATTCCTTATATGACGCCTGTCAAGGGGGCGTCATTTACTATTATCCCTTCTTACCCTATAAATGTATAAAAATGGCGCCCACTCAAAAGGGCGTCATTGATGGAACTAACGCCTAAGATAGGGCGTCAATTCAAAAATTAGCGCCCACTTGAACTATCTTTAATTAAATAGCGACTTGATCGGAGGCGCTAATCACTTTTGGCATATTTGTTATATGGTTTAAGTGTATATGAGTTGAGCCTTTATCATTTGTTTAAATCCTTTAATCTTTTTAAGATTTTATCCTTAAATTTACTAGAGTTGCTACATGGTGGGGCCCGCTTCTGATCAATAGAACTAAACATCGTTTTGAACCCAACCTGCAGTCAGCCCGGCCCAAAATCCCACGGGCCTGCCAGGGCCGTTGACAGCCCTAACTATATATAGAACGGTCCAAGTACAGTAAAAAGCACACACAGACCCAGATACGAATGCTGGGAGCTGTTATTTGGAAACCTAGGTGAGCGTTAGTTTTTTTTTGTATGAAGCTTCGATCAGTAGTATATTAATTATGATATAATATCGGTTTTGACCATGATGTATATTGTAGAGTCTAAAATATCAATGTAATGCTTGATATACAAGGAACACGTAATAATTGATATATGTTTTTCATATATAGTTATATTGTTAGATTAAATTATAAATATCTTAATTTTTATTTTCCAAGGTAACTATATATTACACACACATACAAAAATGAGTTTATCTTGCTTCACATCCAAGGTAATTGCACACATGGGATGTCCACCAAATTTTCTCCTTTTTTAAAGAAAAAATTATGAGGTGGGCTCTCACCTCACCTATCCATTTGTACGGCCCATAACTACATCGAACAGCTGAAAAAAATAAGGAAAAAAAGTCAAAAAAATTAAAAAAATAGTTCGTACGAATCATTCTTTTATTTTTTATTATTTTGTGAGCCGTATGATGAGGGGACAACTCGTGAGGATGGATATGTGAGATGGAGACCCACCTAACCATATTTATAAAAAACAAATAAAGAAAAATTTGGTGCACACCCGAGGTGAATAAAATTACCTTGGGTGTGCATCAAGAATAACTAAAAAAAAAAGGCACAATAACATGGTTTGCTGACATCCTTGATCAGCGACACAAGTTCAAAATGTTGAATATTTCTTTCTCCCCTCTCCTTGGCGAATTTTTTAGATGATAATTATTTTTAATTTTTTACTTTCAACATGAAAAATATAAATATAAATTATTATAATTGATCACGAGCAATTTTAATGGCCATCTCGATCATCCCCTAACAACCCTAATTCCTTTTCATCTAATTAACACGTTGAATAGTAAACCCAGGGGTTCTAATTATATTCCTGAACTTTGCAATGCATACACAATTATCGTTGTCTACATGCTAGTATCTAATAAGTTAATCTACTTAGAGCTACTCTATGCATCCAGGGGGAAAAAAAGCAGTTGAAGAAGCATGATGCACGAGAACAAGATTAATGACCTATGTAAGATCATGCTCCGTTCGTAAAACTCTATGAAATTGTTAATTATTCAATGTTATATCTAACATTTAATTTCCTTGACTTACGATCATCTGTATTGATAGCATAGTCTCATAAGTTAAGAATTTTATTTTCTTCTTATTTCGGCAAGCCTTTCTCGTTGTAAGAAGAGCCATGCTAGCTCTTCCTATGGCCATTACCCATGCTTTTCTCTTTGGATACTTTCATCCCCATGTTTATTTCTTCCCTGTTAGTAAAATTAGTATAATGAACTTTTATTTAAAAAAAGAATGACCAGTGTAAGTGAAGTGAAATAACATCTCCACTTAAGTATAGAATGCAAAATTTTATAATAGTTATATCTAGAAATATTTAGGTAATGATTTTTTTAAAATAATCTAAAATCTAGTATAGTTAGTCTGACACTTAATCTGGACACCTAACACTCTTGAGTTCAAGATTTGATAAGACCGTTTAAAGGAAATTAAGTGCCAAGTAATTTTTCACCCACTTAATCTCCATATTCGGACACAAAATCTCGCAGACGTAATGAAAAATCCTAAGAAGACTGTTGAGTATGATAGCATGCTCTCTGTTACTTGGAGACAGACCTATAAACGGATCGGATACGGAGCGGATAATGTGATATCCGAATTCGTATCCGATTAATAATCGAATTATCCGTCGGATATTTTATTCGAATAATTATCAGATTAATACGAATTTGATTTCGATTCGAATTTTAAACCGATAATTACTAGATCTACTTAGAGGTGAGTCTTGTGAGTCGTGTGAGAACGTCGTATGTTTTTTTCTCAAAAATAATAAAGAGTGGAAGTTATTTTTATTTTGGGAGATATTATCAAAAGATTAGACTTCATCTTAAAAAATAGGAGATAATTTATCAAATGAGCGTAATTAGATTTCTTATTTTTAAATTATATTTTGAGATAAAAAAGTATAAAAAGAGTAATCTAACAATATATATATTAAGATTTGAGTTAATTATATATAGAATATGCGTATTCTTATATTTTTATCTAAGTGTCCATATTCGGTCGGATAATATCTAACACGGATATCTCAATATCCGAATTCGTATCTGATTAATAATCAGATATCCCATTAATAATCGGATATCCGATATCCGATTAAATTATTCGTCGGATATTTTATTCAGATTATAGTCTGATTAAACGAATACGAATTCTAATTCGGTTCGAATTTTTAACGGATAATTGTCAGGCCTGCTGGAGATGGTTGGTCAATACAAAATGAATCTCGTATATCTATTAATGATCTCCATTAATTATCCATGTTAATAGTCCTACTAATTATGGAGCTCTTCTAATTCATAAAATAAATCTAACAATAAATAGTTATATCAATAAAAAGTTTAATTTAAAAAATATATAGGATCCATTAATTCTCATGGGGTAATACAAAAAGTGCTATCATTCAATACCACCGTAACATTCCTCTCAAGTAATTTATCGAGCGTAGTTCATAGACGACAAGTGATCATAGAGTGTCGGAGGGGAGACGGGCGAGGCCTCGCTGCGCGCCAAGCCCTTCCCCCTCCGGTCGCGAGAGCCCGCGGAACTGTTGGTGGGGGGAGCTCCCGCCGGGAACTCCCCCCCCTCTCCTTCACCACCCACCGGTGGTGGCCCTGCACACTGGTTTCGTCCAGCGGAACCTTCATCGTCGGCCCCGGCCGCGGTGGCTTTTGTCGGGTGGGGGAGGCCCCGTAGGGAACCCTCCCTCCCCAGGTACGCTTCCTGTTCCCCTTCTCCGCCGATCTCCGTCTCCCTCCGGCCCTCTCCTCTCCTCTCTGCCCTCCTCTCCCCCGTCTCCCCCCCTTTTCTCTCTGTGTCCCCCCGCCCCCCCTCGTCCATCCAATCGTCTCCCCCTTTTCTCCCCGCCGTTCCTTCCGCCCCTCTCCTCCTTCCCTGGCTCCTCCCCCCCTATTCTTCTCTATCCGCCAGCCCCGACCTCCCAACCCTTCCCCCCCTCCCTCCGCTGACCTTTCGCCCTCCCCACCTCTTCCCCAGTTCCATGATTTCATCGCCGGCCGACCCGCCTTCCCACCCACCCGGCCCCCCTCCCCTTCTCTGCGACGTCTTCTCGGCCCCCCCCTCCACCCCCCAAGCCCCTGGCCCCTTCCCTGCCTCCCTCCTTGTTTGTTCCCCCCCCCTCGTCGACCGCTGCCCCCCCACCCCCGTAGACCTCTCCCCCTCAGCGTCGTCCCTCCCCCCTTTCTTCTCCGTTTCTCCCCCCCTTCCCTCCTCTTCCTTCCTGCTCGCCGCCCCTGCCTCACTATCGTCTCCCTCCTGTCGTCCAGCCCACCGGGTTAGCCTCCCCAAACCTTATTTTGATAGCCCATCCCCTTCCCTCTTATCCCCCCTCCATCTGCCGCCCCTGCCTCCCGTCACCGTCGTCTACCTCTTCCTCTCGTCCCCCACCCCCCCTCCCCATCGTCCCTGTTCGTCTCTTCCACTGGTTTGGGCATCCCCTCGGACTCCGTCGGAATGGGTCAGGTTCTCGTGTTGCAGGTTATGGGTCTCCTCCCTCGGTTTCGAAGACTCCTCCCTCGGTTTCGAAGAAGCTCGGAGATACATCGCTTTCCTCCTGTATCCAACCAAATATCGGCCTCCCGAGTTCTCTTTTCTCACCGCAGTAAACAAGAGCGGTACGGCTGCCAAGTGCGCCCCGAGGATGAACTCGGCCACCTACGACATCGGCTGACTCTTCTTCGATTCTCTGGAGCTCCCACACTCGGTGGTCCCCTGTGCTCTCCTCGTATCCCGGATACCCACCATGTTTGCTCGCTGCCATGGTGTTGTTATGGGCTATGTCTGATCTATCTGTATGGTTGGGGTTTTCTTCTTCCTCCTGTAATCAGCAATTGTTCCTCGTATGAAATGAAGTTCTATCTTGTTTTTATTAAAAAAAAGTAATTTATCGAACGAGAATATCTCATAATCTTTTGTCCAATTTACGTGCTCAAGAGACAACATAAAAAAAAATGCCAAAAATTAGAACACAACCATAATCACATACAAGAATCGAGCCAACATCGCCATCATCATGCTGTTTCTACATGACATGTACCTCTTCCACATGTTTTCCGTACAATCGTGATATATAAAGGACATCTCTTCTGCATGCCCAACATGATCGTGACCCGAAGCTTACGAGGGCACAGTCCAAACGAGGTTAAAAACCGAAGTCGCCGCCGTCGTCTAAACCCGCGTCGTACCCGGCATCGTAGGCGGCGGCGTCCGACAGTATATCTCCGAGCACGAGCCCTCCCAGGGCTCCGCCGAGCAGCCCCGCCCCCATCCCCATCCCGAAGTTGCTCCTCCCAGGCGCCTGCTGCTGCACCACCACTGGCGCCGCGCCGTACCCGTACCCCGGGGGCGGCGGGTACCCGAACCCCGGGGGCGGCGGGTACCCGTACCCCGGCGGCGAAGGCGCGCCGTAGCCGTACGTCTGCGTGGGGTGAGGATGGTACGCTGCGTAACCCGGCGGGGGGTAGGCGCCCGGCGGCGGGTACGCCACGCTGGGGCCTTCCGGGTAGGCCGTGACGGGCTCCTCCGTCTTGGACGGCAACGGGTACGCCGGCCAGACGCGTTCCGCGACCGGCTCGCCGAACTTGACAGAGAAGTTGAGCACGCCCTTCGCCCTGCCGGACGGCCGGCGGACTCCGTAGCTGACGAAGCGTGGGGAGGAGTCGCCGCCGGCGGGCTCGATCTCCTTGATGGGGATCCTCACCTCTCCGACGTCGCGGTCACCGAGGAAGCGCTCGGAGCGGAGGCAGACATGGAGGGTGAGGAGGGCGGGGTCGAGGCCCTCGGGAACAAAGAAGCGGAGAGCGGGTTCGCCGTTCCAGGAGGGGTTGCGCCCACCCCCGCGTGCGGTGGCCCCGCGCCGCCGTTCGCGCGGGGCCGTGGAGAGCCACGCCACGGCGTAGACGTCCATCTTGGAGATGAAGTTGACGTTCTTCAGGTCGGTCGCCGAGACCAGCGTCACGTCCATCGGCCTCTGCGCCGCCATGGCCGGTAGCTCGAGCTGCGAGATAGAGAGAGAGAGAGAGAGAGAAAAGTTGCAGGTTGGGGATGGTGGGAGGGTCCAAATTTATGGGTGGTGTGGAGAAGAAGAAGCGGGGGGGGGAAGAAACCGGCTGATAAGGACACGCTTACGCCGTGGCGCAATGCGCCTCACCAGTAGTTAAATAACACATTACTTTATTATTTTTGATGGATTTCTAAATTTCGGGATTTCGTGGGTAATCGTTCCCAATCCACGTGTGAGCCGGCTCGGTGGTCTATGTTCCATGGTCGACGGAAATAGAACACGTGTGAGATATAGTGCACGAGTGAAAAAAATAGGATAATACAGGGCTACGATAACCGACACGTTTGACTAATAGGATGTACAGGGTGTATTAACGTACTCACGCGTAAAAAATGGTTAAGGGGTATCGTTAGTAAAGATTTTTTATTTTTTTTAAGTTTTTAGCCCCTATAATCTTCACTAAACTTAGATATTTGTTTATAAACATTTGCAATTACACGTTTATCTGCTAAACATCTTTTGTAGGGGTTTTTCTCGGTAAATACATGAGAGGCTTTTTCATAGTGATAAGGGGTTCTTTACTAAATAACTTAAAAATTAAAAGAGTTATAACGAAATATGTGATAGGATGGGATAATTCGTAAATACGAAAGATTATAGGGTTAAGAATTGAAAGGCCCTATTATTAGAGCTCCAGCGAGAAACTAATAGATTTAACAAAGGCAGAACGGTCACAGTTGGTACAGACAATGATGATTAATTAATCTCTCCTTTAGGCTCAATAAATAATTACTTAGTTAATAATAAGTGAATAAATAAAAAGAAAATCCTGACCCACACGATGGTTCCTCATGGTTTTTTAAGTATGTAATTCAATATCTTTCCACCGAAATACTGCCGGTGCCTCTCTGTTATGACAATTCCAAGACAGATTGCGGAGATCATGAATGGATCTGACATCATCTTATCGTGTTTTATGTTGTTGAGAAACTGGATCTCAAGATCCATATAGTTCAAGGGTATGTGCAAATAAATTATTGAATAATGCATTAAGCTTGGATTTCAAGAGGAAAAATTGCACGTATAAACCCTTAATTTATAATTCAAACTTTTCAGCCAACAACTTTAGAACATATGAAATGAATTGTACCTTGTTTTGTTTTCAACAATTCTGTCTTGTATTGATGGAAGGGATTTTTATTATTTAGTCTCTATAAATAAATATATTTTTTAGTCTGTCAAATATAATTATTTTTGAAAAATCTCTCAAATATTTAACTCAAACCTATTAAAAGACTAAACTATCGCTGATGTCCTTTTAAGTTTTAACCCGTCCCTCTTCTTCTTCTGCGAGCTCCCAAACCCCTCACCCCAAGAGAAGGCTTCGAGTCACCGCCATGCGGTCAGTGCAGTCAAAGATCGAGAACGAGGAGGCTCCCGCTGCAAGGCTGCGCCCACTCCGCCTAAGCCGTCTCCCTCAAGGACATGGACTGGGGATTTGTAATGGTCGTCACCGGATTTTCGGCACGAGCAGGGACTGGGCATCCAGTGGCGGGCAGTACTGCCGGATCTGAGGGAGAGGCTTCTAGCAACCCAGTCGCGGCCGAAAACGTCGCCGGAACCGGAGAAGAAGCTGGGTACCCTGGAGATGCAGGCTGCTTCACCGGATTTGCCGTAGGAGATGCTGCTGTTGTTCTGAAAGACAATTGTGCATCAGGAGAGGGAGATCCGACGGCCAGGGCACGCGTTGCACGTCGCTGCTCATCTGCCGACAAGGTAGTGGCGCTGGCAGGTGCAGGGGTCACCGGGGTTTGCAGAGAGAAGATCGCCAAGCCGCGGAGGGCGATGCCAGGCTAGGCAGCAGGGATCCCTAAGATGAAGGTCTGGGCATCGGTTATGCACTGAAAAGCACCGGACCTGCGTCTGAGGACTGTGCAGCCAGCCGGTGCTAGGGATGGCGGATGGCGCCCGTACCCGGAGCCTGAGGCAGCGGACGGTGCTGCATCAGATGCATCTGTACGTTGCAGACGATGCCTGCGAAGCTTGTGGAGATGCCTACGCCGTCTCCCGCTGCAAGGCACCGCCGTCTCTCCAGCGCCCCCTTTGCATCCCGACTGAGTGCAGCAGGATCATATGGGTCAACAGTAATCTTTCCCTTCCGCATGCAGTACTCCAAGTGCTACATCAAATTTCTTCTCAACATCCAAAAAGATGTTCTTTAGAATCTCATCTCCTTTCAGAGGAGGCATGTCAGATGGAGCAGCCTCTTTTGCATATGAACGGACTGTCAAGGGATGATCACGTTGCAGAATGACTTGACTGGCATACAACTGCTTGTTGTGACCAGAATTCTTCAGATGAGCATAAAACCTCCGGCATAATATTCCTCCCCGCAGCCTTAACACTAGATGCAGCGTGGACTCTTTCTGGATGATGTAGTCGGCGAGCGTGCGCGCGGCCGTCCTCGAGCTACTTGCCTGAGAAGATCAGACCCTGTTGATCTGGTGGGATCCCTTCCTTGTTCTGGATCTTGGCCTTGACATTGTCGACGGCGTCGCTGCTCTCGACCTCGAGGGTGATCGTCTTCTCCTCAAGTTAGGAAACCAAGATTGCACACATCCTGTTCCTGACATGAGAGTGGAGTTATTTCTCAGTTTGTGTTTTGTTTCTCTACCAAATCATGTCGGCACATTTTTTTATCTTCTTTTAATAATTTGGCAGAAGCAAAATTTTGTATCTTAATTTTAAAGTAATAAAAGACAAGGAAACGTTTAAGGTTAATCAAAATGAAATTGTTAATTTGAAATAAGACTGCAAAGAAGTTTTTAAGATTAATCAAAATTGAAAAACTTTAATTTATCCCTAGTTTCAAAATAATGTAAAAAGTAATATTATTAGATCAAAATCAAGAGAAAAACCCGCTGGAGAAGGGTTTGAACTGTTTAAGCTAAGACTAAAAGGAAGTTGTTAAGATTTGTCAAAATGGAAGCTTTAATTTATTCTTAATTTAAAAAATAATATGAAGATCAAACTGGAAAAAGGGAAAAAACAAAAAAAAAAGAAACGCTAGAAGAAGGGCTTGAATTTTTCAGTTTAAGCTAAGACTAAAAGGAAGTTGTTAAGATTATAAAACAAAAAAAAAAGAAACGCTAGAAGAAGGGCTTCCCTTTTTCAGTTTAAGCTAAGACTAAAAGGACGTTGTTAAGATTAGTCAAAATGAAAGCTTTAATTTATTATTAATTTAAAAAATAATATGAAGATCAAACTGTTTAAGCTAATTAAGACTAAAAGGAAGTTGTTAAGATTAGTCAAAATGGAAGCTTTAATTTATTCTTAATTTAAAAACTAATATGAAGATCAAACTGGAAAAAGGGAAAAAAATAAAAAAAAAGAAACGCTAGAAGAAGGGCTTGAATTTTCCAGTCTAAACTAAGCCCAAAAGGAAGTTGTTAAGATTAGTCAAAATGGAAGCTTTGATTTATTCTTAATTTAAAAAATAATAGGAAGATCAAATTGGAAAAAGGAAAAAAAAACGCTAGAAGAAGGGCTTGAACCTTCGACCTTGTGGTTAACAGCCACACGCTCTAACCAACTGAGCTACTCCAGCTGATGTATAAACATTTTATTTTTTAATATGTAATTGACATTGACAAAACATAGCACTGCAGATATCGGTAGCATCACGCTCAATGAGAACCTTCGTCTAGGTGGCCACCTGACACTCGATATTTAATGGTATGCAATGCGATCTACATCTCTCAGGGGGGTTTTGATGATCAAATAAGGGTAGAATATGTTTATTCAAGTTCTTTTGTCTAATCATATTTGGTAGCACAGATATGTTATTGGCTGAGTTGTTTTGGAATTAAGTTAGCTTAACTTATTCGATCAAAAATGTCTACTTAACTTTTCTAAGTCGTAAAGTTATTTATATTTATAATATTTTTATTTTAAATATAATTAAAAATTACTTATCAATCTTGGTTATAAAAAATTTAAGTTAAGAATAGCTTAACTAGATTTAAGTTAACCTGATTTTCTATATTATGTTATCAAAGAGAATTAAACGTGAGTCAAATCCCCCCCCCGCCGGTTGACCCTGAGACCTCCGTATTAATGTAGCGTTCTCACTCCAACTCTGCACCCACGAAAGAGCAGTTGGGCATCTTCTTCGCAGAGGGAGAGGGACGGTGGCTGACCGGCTCGCCGGGTCGACCTGACGTACGTCTGGGGGCGGCTCCGAACCTGCCACCACCATCGCTGGTGCTGCGTTGTTGGTGGCACCCCATGCAGCTTCTAAGGAAACCACGCACCACACCCCCCACCCCTGGTTTGAGACCTCCGATTGTGGGCGCTGCTCAAAGGCAGTAACAGCAGCATTCCCACCATTCTCCTCCGTCTAAAACCCCCCCGGTCGGCGTTGCCCACCAACGCGTATGGGGGAGGTTGATGAGACTGGCCTCTCACCTACCCCGCCACGCCCGTGGACGAGGTTTTGACCTAACCCTTTTCTTCGTGTTGCTCGTGCATGCCGAGAATAGGAGAATAAGGAAGTGCCGAAGTGGGCAGTACTGGTGCAACAGCACGCAACTGTGGAATCCGGAATGGATGTGCCAACTGTTGAGGCGCAGATTAATTTCAGTTGTTTCGGGCTCGTGGTGGAAGGATTAGTCCATGCTTCGCTTCAGTAGGTTAATTGGAGGGGGAGGCAAGATCCACACATCAGCTGTATACACCTGATTAATATTTCAGTGTGGATATGGTTCTTCGATGTTCTTGGACAGGTGGGGGCATAGTCCATATGATCATATAATAGAATATGATAGACAACATGAATGCATGTTACCCTAGATTGCATCCCGTTTAATGGGCAAGAGTTCTCGTGCGTCATTTAAGGGTCGTGTTCTTGATCTTCGAGTGGTTCTTGAGTTTAACCTATTCGTTCAGGATGATATATAGAAGCTCTGGGTTCTTCTGACGCTAATTAAATGGCGGTACTTCATTGGGAACACGGGCTTCTCAAGAATTAATCGTGTGGAATAGATGCATGGCGCCTACATGAACTTGAACTGCTGTCAGGGCATGTTCGGCACAAAATTAGATTATCACTTCCATGGAATAATTTATATATTAAAATACACAATAATTCTTAATTAAAGATTTTCTCCAAGAAACCCTGCGTACGTCGCTCCCTTCCTCAGTAGACGCCGTCTAGAAACGTTGCATTAAAAATTTTAAACAGCGACATCACGGAAATGTGGTTATGTACGTACGTACGTAGTAGAGACACATGCATAATTAGGAAGACCGCACCCCATGATATTTAAGACCGTACGTTTAGAGTGCAAGGTGGTTGTGTTTTTAGGGTCTTCTGCTCTTCAAGATTGGAAAATGTTAGATAATACTACGAAAATTTGATTAACAAGAGACAAATCTAATAACACGTACAGATCTTTCAGTGGAGAGCGCCTTGGGGAGGGTGGATCCAAATGGTGACTAAGTGGGGAATGACCCATGCTAAGCCAACTCCCATACAATTTTTGCACCTCTAGTTATATAAACTTATTAATTACATTTTTTGATATAGTTGAGAACTAATTTTCGCGGTTTAAGAATTATATGCTGAAATACGGAGATTCCCCAATTTTTGTCCTTCAAAAAATAACTTATATGAGAGGATTAGTCTCTCATAAAGCTATGACTCCACTAGTTACAGGTAGTGTGACATTATAGTCCTCTTGTCATCAAAAAAGGGATTAGTCCCCCGTAAACTTGAACTCTATTTGAAGAGGTGAGATTTCGTATCATATAATCGTTGAATCTGAAAAAATGAATCTACCAGTGGGATTACTCCAAACCACCTCAAGGGTAAGTCTGTAAGAAAGATCAAGGATCAGGAGCCTGGGGTTGGAATCTCAGGCAAAATTCTCCGATGCCTAAGTAAGATGTGGGCAAGAGCAAGGAGCATGCGAAAATAATAAAATTGGAAGTATGAGATTAATTGTTCTTGATCACCGATTGAGGGGCTGGATTCAGAACATATCTCATTTGGGAGAGATCCATGGGATTAAATAGACACAAACCCCCTCTTCGATTCTGCAAAGATCACGTAGGAGTCGTTGAGTGAAGGTCTTACGTCCTCCGGTATATATTTATACCGTTATAAGACTCTTGCTCTTTTCTTATCCCCCTCGCCTTCTCTACTTTCATAGGTTCGTAGGAGTTTTATCTTTGAGTCCATCGGAAAAGTGCCTGGCCTTGATTGACTTTTCCCGAGCTAAAAGAGAATCCTTGCCGTGAGTTTATCCACCTTTGGATAAGGGTTATCCATTTTGGAGGATCAAGATTGCCATGCACGGGTCAACCTCTGACGCCCTACCGAGGGGGTTCGCTCGACAACTTTCCGGTCACTTGGGTTGGTGGCAAGTTAGGGTTCCTCCCAAGTTTGAGAGAATCCTCTACGCCATCGTCCGAGGTGGGATTGAATAGCGCTCCTTAGGCCCTTAACACTTCAGTCTTTTTGTAAATGAGCCTGACATGTTGGGTTGGACTGTCACTTACTAGACCGAGCACATCTTGGTGGACTTTCGGACCTTAAGGATAATGGACCGTGAATTTTCCCATCTCCACTATTAATTGCAATTAATGTGAGTTTACAGTAATGCTCTCATCATCAAACCTTTTTGGTCTAAAAAAATTGTGTACGATTACAAAATTAAGAGACTCCACGGTGGACACCAATCTCTTGTGCTCATGAGTTAGCCCTTGGCTTCCCATGTGAGGTTGTTTAGCTTCCTAATCTCCTTATCCTCACATCACCAACCAAAGAAAATCTTCTGACTTGTCCCCACCATTAAGAAAGCTTTCTAGGTCACCGCAACTCCTAACAACCCCGCTGTGTATGTAAAAACATCCTCGTCAGCACCCATCACTAAAAAAGGGAGAAGAGAAGGGGACAAACATCCTAACAAATACCACGTCCCTAATTAAGCACCTAAAGCTTCTCATAGATGAAGTTGTCGTTTGATGTACTATAACATAACATAATACTATATAATTGTTTTTAACATTATCTATTAATATTTTTTAAATATAAAATCGACGATTCTATCATAAAAAATTATACATTTTACGACACATCAACCATTAACTCCTAAGCTCCTCTTTGAATGGGAGTTACTCGAGAATAACCCGAGGTTAACTCTGAGTTAGTGCAAAAATCGCTTTGGCGAACTAGATTAGTTAATTGGGTTAGATGCGACGGGGGTAGCTCTGGATTTACTAATCCACCTCACAAAGTAACCTATCTCCTAAGTAAGATAAGTAATCTATCTCCTTTCTCCCCTAGCTTATCCTTTTTTTTATCAAACCACATGCATTTCAAGAAGATTAACTTACTTTTAGCCAATGAGAGAACCTATATATTATCAAATTAAAAACGGGACAACTTCGGAATGCATTAGCCCACTCGAATTAAGCCACTTTTATCCTAACTACTGCTATTAAAACAGGGCTAAAAGCTCAGATAAACCCCCAATTCCAACCCCATCAATCTAAAAGATCTCCCCGCATTGTGCGCACGCTTGTGATCGTTCTTATCATCAAGATTTCTATCACCATCTGAATCAGTACATTCATGGGCAACAAGCCAAGTCATGGAAGCCGAACAAGAAGCTTCCCCATCTTATAAGACAGGCTCCACATGTTCGCGTTTTTGCCAAATCGCAGGGCGGGCCCACGTCCACGTGATCATGACGAAGGTTAACGGTTAGATCTTTCGGATTGAATGGTCCCCTGTTCCGGGTGGGAGCCGCCATCATAATATAATGTTAATTGACCTTCACCAAATCCTCTTTGCTCCCTTAATTATTTGGAGGAATGCGTTAGGTTTTTTCAGAATCTTCTGCATTTGAACGTGGACATGTAAACCCAAGAAGTAGAGACGTAGGTAAGAGTTGTACAAGGAGATGAGAGCGTGTGTGTGTGTGTGAGAGAGAGAGAGAGGGGTGTGAGCAGGAGAAATGTTGACATAAAATAGAGGGGAGTTGTTAAAAAACCAAAGGGCGCCCCCTGGATTTGGCGTTCTTTTCTGACTTCCTTTGCCCACAACTTACCCACTCACCAATTCCCATATATATGTATATCTTCCTCCATCTTCCGAACAGCACAAAGACTTTTCCAGCGCACTAGCGTTAGCTCCCCGGAGGCAGAGTGCAGAGCTCTGCTTCTTCCCTCAACTGTTGCCCACCCGGAAGCTCCAACACCACCCAAGAAGCCACAACCACAGGCGGCGCCTCGTTTCCCACCGCCTGCTTCTCGACAGTGCTGCCGGCCGCCTTCAATCGCCGGTGAGAAAATGCCCTCCTCCATCATCTTCTTCATCTGGGTAGTGGTAGATCCCTTGGTATATTAATCTCGGGCAGGTGGTAATGGCGCCTGTTGTTCGAAGAGATAGACAACTGCCATTGCCTGTCCAGTACATTATATCCGTCGTGGATGCTAACCCCAGTTTGTCTCTTCTTCCCTGTAGGGCTCCCTGCAGGTTCTGCAACTTCTGGAAGTTGGACAAGAAAGAAATCTGAATTCCGACTTGGAGAGAGAGTGAGAGATGGGCACGAGAAGTGAGAATGGGAACCAAGACCACAACCCCGACAATGCCTCCGACAGCGAGAGCGTGGGAAGCTCGAGGGTCGGCTACAGCGGCCCCCTCAGCGGCCCGGCCGGCGGCTCGCTGGGGGCCGGCGGCGGGTGCCGGAAGGCCGCACCCGGAGGAGCGCCCGGTTCAAGGACGAGGAGTCCTACGTCGAGATTACCCTCGACGTACGGGACGACTCCATCGCGCTGCAGAACATCAAGGGCGGCGACCAGCAGGAGGCGGCTCTGCTGGTCCGGGCCCTGGAGAAGCGCTCCACCACCCTGGGCACTCACCTCTCCTCCAAGATCCGACACGTCTCCCAGGAGCTCCGCCGGATGGCCTCCTCCAAGCGCTTCGAGAAGTTCGACCGGACCAAGTCCGGGGCCAGCCGCGCCCTCCAGGGGCTGCAGTTCCTGACCAAGAACGTCGGCGCCGGCAGCGAGGGCTGGCCGGACGTGGAGGCCCGGTTCCAGGCGCTCGCCATCGACGGCTGCCTCCCCAGGTCCAAGTTCGGGCAGTGCATTGGTACGCAACCCTCCTCCTGTTCCTGCGGCGGCTAATGACCAGATCGATGTAGGAGAAGAGCATGCTGTTAATGGCGGTCTCTGCAATCGTTGGTGGTGTTCTTGCAGGGATGACCGGGACGGAGGAGTTCGCCGTGGAGCTGTTCGACGCGCTGGCTCGCCGGAGGGGGATCCAATGTCCGTGGCTGTCCAAGGGAGAGCTGCGGGAGTTCTGGGAGCAGATCTCTGACCAGAGCTTCGATTCCCGTCTTCAGACCTTCTTCGACATGTACGTGGGAATAGCATTTTTCACATATACACACATATATATATATATATATATCGCACATGATCATTAGCAAGGTTCCATGCATAAAATAGTCTGAAAAAAGAGCTAGTCAACGCCATATAAGTTGGAGGCCCACATGTATAGTGACTAAGATAATTGCATGAGTACCTACCTTGGGACGTTGTTTCCGGAAATATATATATCAAGTTAACTAAGCCAAACGGTAAATAATCCTAAATTCCCACCATAACGTTGCATGAATAATAAGGATAAACATGCAATTGTACTTTTGAAGCGCTGTTCCACAAAATTCAATGTTGTTTAGAAGGTTTATGATCAGTTAAACTAAATAAACCTTTACCGTCTCCTAACCCTCGTCACCATCACCAAGCCCAGGGTGGACAAGAACGCCGATGGCCGCATCACAGAAGACGACGTCAAGGAGGTGAGCCTCCCTAGCCTTTACCGGCCGTCTACTTAATTCCTCTAAACCAAGCATATATATTATGTGTACATATATCTTCTTATAAAAATGTATTTCTAATATGTTTCAACTGTAATCCATCAGATCATCACTCTGAGTGCCTCGGCCAACAAGCTGTCCAAGATCAAAGAGCGTGCAGACGAGTACACGGCCCTCATCATGGAAGAGCTCGACCCCAACAACCTCGGCTACATTGAGGTATCTCTTAATTAATCAATGCACTGAGTGGTATAATGACATTAAATCGAAGTATATGGACATATCACATTATGTATCAATCTTAAGATCGATCAAAATTGTAGTCTGAATTCCTGACGAAGATTAATGTGATTTTGGGAATTTTCAGTGGAGATTGAATATAACATGCCACATACTTCCCTCGGCCGTAGGATTCTTTGTTAATCACTACGTGCTGATTGCTTCCGGCCATTTATTGTTGAATTTTAAATAATGAAGAACATGTAGAATATTATCATATAATTCTTTTTATCTGCATGCCATCGTGAACATGTAATCTAATCATCAAGTTGGGATTATCTGCATGGCCACGTACGCAGCTGTACAACCTGGAGATGCTGCTGCTGCAAGCCCCCAACCAGTCCACCAAGATGCAGGGCGCCCACAGCACGAACCTCAGCCAGCTGCTCAGCCAGAAGCTGGTGCCGATGAAGGAGACCAACCCCCTCCGGCGGCTCTACCGCTTGGTGGCCTACTTCGTGGAGGACAACTGGAAGCGCATCTGGGTGATGGCGCTGTGGCTTTCCATCTGCGCCGGCCTCTTCGCCTGGAAGTTCGTCCAGTACCGCCACCGCGCCGTCTTCCACGTCATGGGCTATTGCGTCACAACCGCCAAGGGCGCCGCCGAGACCCTCAAGTTCAACATGGCCCTCATCCTCCTCCCCGTCTGCCGCAACACCATCACCTGGCTCCGCAGCCGCACTCGCCTCGGCGCCGTCGTCCCCTTCGACGACAACATCAACTTCCACAAGGTGGTCGCCGCGGGCATCGCCGTCGGGGTCGGCCTCCACGCCGGCGCCCACCTGACGTGCGACTTCCCCCGGCTGCTCCACGCCACCGACGCCGAGTACGAGCCCATGAAGCCCTTCTTCGGAGACCGCCGGCCGCCGAACTACTGGTGGTTCGTCAAGGGTACTGAGGGGTGGACGGGGGTGGTCATGGTGGTGCTCATGGCCGTTGCCTACATCCTGGCCCAGCCCTGGTTCCGCCGCAATCGGCTGAGCCCCCGCAACCCCCTCCGCCGCCTCACTGGCTTCAACGCCTTCTGGTACTCCCACCACCTCTTCGTCATCGTCTACGTCCTCTTCGTCATCCACGGCATCTTCCTCTACCTCAGCAAGAAGTGGTACAAGAAAACGGTATGCTCATTTTACCCCGTAGATAGATGACACCATGAACAGTTCTACAATTCCAGAGGCTTAATTAGCAGCTAGACTAATGTGACTGTGACTACATCTTTGTAGACATGGATGTACCTTGCAATCCCAGTGATGCTATACGCCTGTGAACGCATCCTCCGTGCCTTGAGGTCCGGCTATAAGACTGTAAGGATCCAAAAGGTGAGACCTTTCTTCTTCGTTTCTTTGTCTCAGTGGCTTGCAGCCTGCAGGAAGGAGGTGATTGATGATCACCCTTCCAAGCGATTTCGTTTCTGTAACTCTGTTGTTGGGAGTCTGCCAATCTTCTTCTTCCCTGCCTCCTGAAATGGGTGCTTCCTGCAGGTTGCAGTCTACCCTGGAAATGTGATGGCGCTGTACATGTCCAAGCCTAATGGGTTCAAGTACACCAGCGGCCAGTACATCTTCGTCAACTGCGCTGCCGTCTCCCCCTTCCAGTGGTAAGCTCTTGCCGGCATTCCATCGAACACGTTGTGTGCGCACGAAATTTTCGAAGACCTTCGTATTCGGGAGTTTAGCTGACCATGTCGATCTGTGCTCATGACTCTGCAGGCATCCCTTCTCGATCACCTCCGCACCGGGAGACGACTACCTGAGCATCCACATCCGGACAGTGGGCGACTGGACGTCGCAGTTGAGGACCGTGTTCTCGGAGGTGTGCCAGCCCGCCACCGCCGACCAGAGCGGCCTCCTCCGGGCCGACTACACAAAGGGCGGCGCCAGCGGCGGCAGCCCCAGGCTCCCCAGGCTCCTCATCGATGGCCCCTACGGCGCCCCGGCACAGGACTACAAGAACTACGACGTGCTCCTCCTGGTGGGGCTCGGCATCGGCGCCACCCCGCTCATCAGCATCGTCAAGGACGTGCTCAACAACGTGACCGCCGCCGAGGGCGCCGACGTCGAGTCCGCCGCGGCCAAGAAGAAGGGGTTCGTGACGAAGCGGGCCTACTTCTACTGGGTCACCCGGGAGCAGGGCTCCTTCGAGTGGTTCCGCGGGGTGATGGACGAGGTGGCGGAGAGGGACCGGGCCGGCGCCATCGAACTTCACAACTACTGCACCAGCGTGTACGAGGAGGGCGACGCCCGCTCCGCCCTCATCGTGATGCTGCAGGCGCTCCAGCACGCCAAGAACGGCGTCGACATCGTCTCCGGGACCCGCGTCAAGACCCACTTTGCACGCCCCAACTGGCGCTCCGTCTTCAAGCACGTCGCCGTCAACCACGCCGACCAGCGCATCGGTGAGCCCACTCCCCCCCCCAACGCCTGCTTTTCCTGCTCTCCACCTCCCTCCACCGCCACGCCTTCTTCCACCACTGAAAGCTCTCCGTTTCTGCTGCTTCTGCAGGGGTGTTCTACTGCGGCCCCCCCAGCCTGGTGGGGGAGCTCCGGCGGCTGGCGCAGGACTTCTCACACAAGACGACCACTAAGTTCGAGTTCCACAAGGAGAACTTCTGAGCCCCGGCTTGGCTGGCCATTCTTTTTTTCTTTCTCTTCTTCTTCCCCTGTTCACATGAGCACGAAGATTTGAGAGAACATATAGGGACATTGATATTGAGAGAGAGAGAGAGAGAGAGAGGGAGAGAGAGAGAAAAACTGTTGGGTCTTAAGGACTATAGGGACATTGATATCTAGTTTGTATAGATAGATGTTAGATTATATGCAGATTTCTTCATAATGTAAATTGGGTTCCCTGACTAAGTGATTCATTTTAATAGTCTGGAAAAATATGTTTGATTGGTGGGTTCACAATAAAGTAAGTGTTGGAATCTTTGGTTTGTTTTTTCAGATGTATAGTTGTGAAATTTTGATGGGCTTCTGATGCTTATTCTGGATTGCTGGAGATGCCCCCTCTTCTTCTCTCCTATTTTGTTTTGTTCTCCCCCGTTGCAGGGGTTGAGAGGAGGTCCCTACTAGAAGAAAGAAACAAAGGAGAGAACGAACATGATGAGTGCCAACAGTGAACAGCTCCACTATGAGCATCCCGAGTACATAGTTGGCCGCCATTATGTCTTAAATAATTATGAGCTATAATCCTAATTTAAGATATTGTTCAACTGTTGTTAATTTTCTCGATGGTAACCTGCTAAGACAGTGTAGTCACGCTTCTTTGTAGAGAAGATCTTCCTCAAACTACGTTTTTACATGTAATACTAATGTCAACAGAGTTGGGATTTGAGGACGAAAACAAAAACAATCATAAAAATTGAAGTCATCAACTTATTAAAACATAAAAATAAAACAAAACTAAGAAAGCACGTAACATAAAACACAGAGAGTTAATTTCTTATATATTCTTCTTACTAATTGTAGAGACAAGAAAATGATCTCTTGAATCTTGTGTCACACTTTTAATATTTATTTGTTGGAAAAATCGTCCGGTCACCCTTAAAACTCTACAAACCCTAGAAGAACGGCGTCAGAAAGAGCATTAGACGTTACCCCGGGGGACAACTCTCCGATACTTAAGTCAGAACCTTATTTTGTGGGGATCGAGAGAGGATGGAGAAGAGAGAAGAGGATGAGAGTAGAACGATCAAGCCTGCAGTGAGGACTAGACTTATGGAGGTGCTCGCTACACCGAGTGGGTGCTCGGAGAATGTTCGCTAGACTAGAGGCGTGCTCGGAAGTTGATGGGGGCTCTCCTCTGTAGATGACTCTCTCTGTCTGTAGGCGTCTGTAGCTGTCAGTCTGCCTCTTTGTGTCTCTCTATGTGTTGTGGCTCTGTCCGTGGTCGAAGGTCCATTTATAGAAGTTGTCCTGACGGTGGAGACCTACCCCTTAACAGGGAAGGGCATAAGTCGTGGGGTAACGTCTCCCCGCGATCGTAGGAAGTTTTCCGTTGTGTGTCCGTTCATTCGGGATCGGGCAATCTTTAGGCGAGTCTTACGGCATTTGTGGGGTGTGCTCGTCTTTACCGGAGTGGAGGCCGATGATGGCGGGAGTAACGTTCGGTCGTCGGAGGGTCATCCGACGTTCGATATGCCTGGGTCGATCCCCCTCATGGGTTGACGAATTTGATGGTTGGTCTTATTAGGCTGCCTGGCATGGGCCGTCGGCTGTCGGGACTACACTACGTGTTTTCCAGACCTTGGGCTGACGTGGGCCTGGCGTTAATGGGTCGCGCATGAGCCGTATGAGTTTTACCCTCCTCACATATACATATAAAAATTATCATGTTTACTTGTAAAATATCATATGCGCCGTCATTATTAACCAAAAAAATTTAAAATATCACCGAATGACAAAAATATTCCTAATATTCGTATCAACCCCAAATCTCTCCACCCCTTAGGTATTTTCATCATTTAATGTCATTTTTTAAAATTTTGGTTAGTAATAAGGTTGGCCGACTTGTTGAGATGGAACGATTCGGTTCCATATTGGTACAATACGAGTCAACCCGACTTGAGTTGCCCATTTGATCTTGGATGATTTGTGTTGACTTGGACTGACTATGTCAATTCGGACAGACTAAATTTATTTGTAGCATGATACAAGTAGACCGATCACAGTTCACGGTAATGATATATATGATATTTGATAATTAAAAATAATAATTTTAATATTTTAAATTGATGCTCAACGAAATTAACCCAAAGCAAATCAAACTTCTTAAGAATATGATTAACCAGTGAGGCAATGAACAACCACACAACTATCTTCAATCCGTAAAAGTTTTAATATTATTTGTTCGAAAATATATCAAAATTTAAAAATAACTAAAAGTATATATATATTTAAAATATTGCAAATTCAATTGTTTTGTTTTGTCTCCCCGCTCCACTGGCCACGGGGCGCCTCTCAGATCTCAAATCTCCCCGGTTTCCCACTCCGCGGCTGATCGTGTCGTTTTTGAATTGTTCACCCCCGGCCGAACAGACCGCTCCCCTCCTCCCCCACCGCCTCCAAAACCCCAACCCAAAACAGGAGGGAGGAGGAGAAGGAGAGAGAACACTCCACCCACAGCAGATCTCTCGCCAATGGCGGAAGAATCCGGCCCCCGGTCGCCTCCTCCCGCTGCCCCCGCTGCCGTTCCTCTGTCCCCTTCGGTATGCTCCCATCCCCTCGTCTCTTCCTCCTCCTGCCTCCAGTAGTTTTTTTTCCTTTTTCTTTTTCTTGATTTTGGGTTTTGATCTGTGCTGGCCTATTGATTTGTTGTTGATGGCGACCTGCTGTTTATCTTGTTTGTCCAGAAGAAGGAGAATGCCCGACCGATCGACAACAAGATGGCGGTAGGTTTTGGTTTCGATTTTGATCCTGGTGCTTCGTTTTAGGCTTTGCGCGTTTCTTGGGATGTTGATTTCTTATTGTTGGTCTTCTTTTTCTTTTTGGTTTTTGGTCGGTCGTGTCAGGAGCTGAACCAGTCACAGGCGGAGCTGGCGACTAGGCTTCAAGTGCTGAAGCAGGTGAATTCGCTTTTTGTTGTGGAAATAAGTTGCTTCACTCTGCTCTCTCTGTGTGTGTGTGTGTGTGTGTGTGTGTGTGGCTGTCTTCACACGGTAACCTCGTCAGCAGGGTCATCTTATTGTTAGTTGGATTCGTGCAGGAGTTGCAGAGCTGGAGGTCTAAACTGACCACGCAGGTCAAGACCTACAAGGATGTGAGTATCTCTTGCTTCTTGCTTGCGGAATTTGCTGTTTAATCCCTTGATTAAGAAGCGTTACGCATGAAATCTTGTTTCACTTATTTATTTTATTTTATGAGATAAGAAGGTTTAGCTGCATCTGTTTTAACTTGAAGGATGGGATGGAAATTTTTTGACAACCTTAGATCTTGAATTTTCAGTTTCATCAAATAGGTTGAGGACTGTATGTCATGCAAGTGTTGCGCCAAATGTGGGCAGGGCGAAGTTGGATGATAGCTGTGTGGTCATAGTTCCCTTGTCTAAAGCATGGGACCATTGTTTGAGTTGATTAAGCATGTTCAGAAATATTAAAACTTCATTGTCAACTATTAAATGGAAAATAAAGGATGTCTCTTTGAACTACACTGCCCACGGGTTAGTTGTTCCCCTTCCACTTATAGCTGTATCAAGGAGGTGTGTAAAACCCTATTACAGGCTTGTCTTCTCACTAAATAACCTCCATGTTATGTGTATTATTTTGGTGGGCAATGAATATCCAAATTAATATGTCTACCATAAGTGCTGTATGCATGGGTTCAGAACTCTGTCTTGAGGTCTAGGTTTTATTTTCTCAAAGGTAGAATGAGGTTCTATCTGTCTAGTACCAAAGATCATCTTGGTCAAGTCTGGCATATATCATGATATTATGTCGTCATCTACAATTTAGCTTTAACGATGTTTTGCAACATCGACAAAGGTTTCTCTCTTAGTTGCTAAAACCATACGAGTCTTTTCCCTTATGGAGAGACAAAAGTATAGTCGTTACTACTTACTATTTAAGGGGAATGCTAGATTATAGCTTTTCGAAGGCAAGAATTAGGATGCTGATTTTGTCCAGTAAGGACCAAACATTTCTCAGTCCATGTAGAGTTATAGTTTCAGATTGTCTTCTATTTGATGAGTACATAAATTTTCTATGATTTAGATCACTCTTTCCAGGGGGTTTCTACATCAGTTTAGATTCTTCAAGAACAACCAGTTCTATTTTTCAATTTGATTTATTCATTTGGTTGAACTTATTTATTCACTCTACAGTGTTAATGACGAATCCTTTAGTCCAAACTGGTGCTTCTTTGGGAATCTCATAATCAGCTTTCTGGAAAGTCACCATGGAGTTCCTTCTAGAAGGGTTTACTTGATTGAAGTTGGCAGTATGAGATGCCTTTGTATCTATCTTTGGAACCTGTGTGAGGGCTTTCAATAGCATTTATAAAAGAATAGAATTTCTAATTTTATTCAAAAGAGTGGTATCAACCGAGGATTTTCTACACATTAATGCTAGTCTAGATGGCATTTCAAGGAATTCTTATGCCACACAATCGAAAACTTCTCTGACCCATTGTGAAGACATGGGTGACCCAATTTGGATGATGCTACCTATGGATAAAAGTTCTTCACTGTATGTGGCCTTAATGGACTTGGTAGGAAGGGATGGCATTCATCATGATCATGTGGATTGAGGCTGGGGATTGGGTACTGGAGAAGACATGGGATACCAGATCTTAGACATTCTGAGTGATGTAGTAGTTACTAACATTACATGGAAGAGGGCACATTCTACTTTCTACAGTGTTACATATTCAATATTTATCACAAATAAATTCACCACCTTTTATTTAAAAAACAATGTAAGTCACATTCAAAATTTACACAATTATTCCAAGTGACAGCTACTCAAGAAAGACTTTTCTCTCTCTGGCCTTTTCTCACCGGGGGCGTCGAGGTTCTTTGGGTCACGGTGGGTCATGTTCTGGCGGGGGGGGGGGGGGGTTCTCTTGCTGGAACCTGGCTCAGGTGGTGGGGCTTGTCGCCTAGGGGGGCGGGGCGTTGGTCAATCTCCCACTTGCTTCAGTTGTGGCCACCAAGGCCACAGCCGGTGGTTTTGCAACGAGAAGGGGCCGGGCCGTGCTGTGTCTGGTGCCATCTCTGGTGGTTGTCGGTCCTTCGCGGATGTGGTTAGGAGCATCCCGCGGATGAAGGGACCGGTGAATAAGCGTTGGCTGGATGCAAGGGAGCTTCCGGCAGAGCTCCTGCAAGGCAGTCTCGCTTGTCTTCGATAGTGCCTGTGTCTCCCTATTGGAAGGGTCGATGGAAGTTGAGGTTGTCAGTAGGCGGCTGGAGGAGGTCGCAGGTGGGTTCTAGGCTATTGCGAGGGTGGCCATGTCCATGTTCTTGGCGCTGGGGCAAGAGGAGGACTCTATGTCGTGAATGGTTGATGTGGGTTGTCTGGCGGCTGGTGGAGCTTTGCTCTGCCTCCAGGGGTGGTCGGAGTCCAGGGGAACCTTCTCCAACCCGACGGTGAGGTGGTTTCAGGTCCTTTTGAGGGCGTGCCAATTCACCTTTGTGACGATGATGGACTTGCCTTCCTAGCCTAGGGATTCGGCCGAGTGGAAAGGGGCAGTTTGGGCTTCACCCTGTGGATCTCTCGCACGTGTTGTTGCCATTGTCCATGTGGCCAGCCCGACAGCGATTCTAGCGGTCACCTTCGTCAACCTTGTCGGTGTCTAGATCATCGTCCGCCTTGGGTGGAGGAGGAGGTCAACACTGTGCCACCGGCTCTGTTAGGGTTCTAGGGAGGCTGCCGAGAGGATGGGGATGTATAGACATGAGAGGGGTTGGCGGCAGAATAAAATTCGAATCGACTACACTGTAACAACGAGCCGGAGTCATTTGGGGAGGTTTGGGTCGGTCCCTCTTTCGCTCACGATCTTGTGGGTGGCGGTTCTGGCTTAGGCCGAGCGGGCATGGGTTCCCGGTCGAGCAAGCTTACCCGTGAATCCGGTGCCTATCGACCCGCTATGGGTTGTCTTCCTAGCCTGTTTTCGCCTGATGCGCAGTGGCCCTAGGTGCTTGAGTCCCTTCTTGTGGTTGGGATCTCTCTGGCGATCGCCTCCCCCCCGCCAACGGTCAGTCGCCTTCTCCGGTCATGGTAGCCGTATTCTCTGGTTCAACATTGACAAGGGGTAGGGGAAAGGTTAGTGGCGGTGTCTTCTATTGTTGTCAAGGGGAAAGGAAGCAGGTGGCCAGGAAGGTGCTTCCGATCAGGGTTGAGCTTGCCGGAGAGCCGAGGACCCTCAGACTAGGCGGTCGGTGGTGCGGATACACGCCGCAATACACGCCGGAGCCCCGATAGCTCGAGAAGGACGTGGACACGTCAACCAAGTTATCACCTTTGTTTCACATTTTTGGCCTGGTTGGGCCCTATTTGGAACTTGTGGACAATTAGTGGGTTGTAATAGTGTGTAAGGGCTAATGGGCCTATGGTCTTGTAATGGGCTAGATTAGTGGGCTAGAGTCATTGGGCTTTTCTATTTTCTATTGGACTTTTAATGGGCCAAGTGTGAAAAGGCCCATGGGCTAGATGTGAAAAGGACATGGGAGACTAATGTGAATGGGTGTGAAAGGGTCTAAGGAATGGAGGCTTGGAAGGTTGAATGGGAGGAAGGGGGTGCCCCTACCATACCTTGACTCCCCTCCCCTCATTTTTCAAACTAGGAAGCTTCCCTTGTCCCCCCCTTGGTCTCCCTCTCTCCCCATTAGTCAAGGGGGGGCACCCCCCTCTCTCTCCTCCCTCCTCCACCTCCCATCCTCTCCCTAGGGTTTGTAAACATATTTTAGAAGTTAATGAAGACATTTTGAGAGAAAATTGTGTAAGAGAGTGATTCTCTTTCCCCCTCTTGGGTGTGATACCCTAGACCCCAATCCTGTGATGGGATTTTCTTGGCGTGTGACTTGCCCCCCAATCATCCCCTTCCTCTTCGTATCTGGTTCTGGAAATTTTATCAGTGAAGCTTCTACAAGTCAGGAAGAAGTTGGCGCTGGTTTCGCCTCGATCGGAGCTCTTTATCGCCGGCAACAATTCAGCTCGTGAAGTCGCGCAAGTCTGTCCGAGCATGCTGTCCAGATCCTCAACTTCCTGATCCGAAATTTCTACGGATTTACTCCCAAGTTCTTTGGATCTGAGACTCTGAGTGGTCGTAGGATTTTCTGTCCTCTTCGCGTTGCTGTCGAGCTCGTGTCGTTCTGAGGTCTGTACTGGTCGTGGCGAGGATTTTCGTGGGGCTGCGCCTACGACCCTGTGCAGATCCGACCCAGAGGCAAAGGCAACTTTCAGAAGCTGCCCCGTCTCCTTCCTTTCAGATCTGCGCAAGTCCTTTGGTCCGAGTCTTCCTCTAGACGTCGCCGACGATCTCCAACAAGAAGCTCTCCATTCCGACACTGGAGCTATTTTTCCCATAATTTTTAGCTTTCCTGTGCAGTTCTGTGCGAGCAGAACCTGAGGCTGAGTACAATTGTTGCCACGCCCAGATCTGATCAGATCTGATCACGCCGTTTGGACCAGACAATCTTCATCTTGTCGCCAACATCCTCCAACAAAAGGCACCCCGATCGGACGCCAGATCTTGGCGTACCGGCCTCCGCAAGTCTGCTGCGTCGGGTGGCCTGCGCGGGCAGAACCCAGTCGGCTTCCAATCAGCTCACCCGATCGGCCCCGACTCGCCTCCCTCGCCTCCTGCGAGTGCGGCCCGTCAACTCGAGTCCCGGCAACCCCAAATTTGTGTTTGTATCCCTTTACCTCCCTGCGTGGAGTGAGCATCATGTTCTGAAATTGTACGGTTAATAATTGTGTGTATCGGGGTTGTCGGATTAGGCCGGGATTTCTTCCCCACGCGCTAGTCGTGGAGGTACGCGCCTCGTTCCACTCTCACATTGCTGATTTAGTATATTGTCTATCATGCTGCGTTTGTGAGAATCGGGCCGATAGCTAGCTTCAAATCACCGTGGTTGTGAGTTGTGAGCACCCGTTCCATAGGCCCAGTCGAGCACCGAGCCCGAACTGGAAACCCCTAGGCGACAGTGGTTCCTTAACCGCTGCGATCCCACGTTTCCCTCACAAGGGACGATCGTCGGGCTAGAGTGAGTTTCTGTTGAGAGACGTCTCCACCCGGAGAATGCCACGGTAGTCAGCCGCCCCGCTTACCTTAGTGTTCTAGTGCTGGCCGCACATCGAGTCCTTCGTACGTCTTAGCCCGGTCGTGTCATCCGTCCTACATCAGTCGGTGTCGCTGCTTCAGCTAGAATCCCTATATGGGCAGAACCCAACTGCAGTGCCGTCTTCTGAACCCAAATTCACGAAGTGGACCTCTGTCCAGAAAAATAGAACCTGGATAGCACTTCGGTAGATCGCTCGCGGTGGCTCGATGGCGGCGGCACAGAATGAAATCAGAGGTGGAGGGGCTAAGATAGAAGGGTTCACAACTCTGAAATGCAGAGGATGGAGAAGGAAAACCAGAGGAGAGAGAGGGGGGGTGCGCAAGATTCCTTGGCTCAAAGGCAATTCAACAATTTTCTTCTCATTAATTCATGAAAAATGGAAATACATGCCTTATATAATAAATGAAAAATGACCACTAATGCCCTCAGATCTAGGGTTGGGAGGGGTATACAAGGTATAGAACTAATTAGTTCTAATAGCATATTTTCCAAAAATAAAAATGGAGGGGGGCGCTCCCTTGACCAAGAGACAAGGTAGGTAGCCTCCTTTGACATTTTAACCCCTTTGTCCCCCCATGTGTCCAATTGACTTGTCAAACCTTCTAGATGTCACCTTGGCTTTTGACCAGCCCCACATGGATGAGGTGACCAATGGGGAAGGAGTGGGGGCCCCCTAGCAGGTCTTACTGGCATTTTACACATAAACCCACACAATCCTAAGGAAGAGCAAATTGGCTCATAAAGCCTTACAATTGCGAATCTACTTCCCCTAGGATATAAAAATAAATAAAAGGACACAAATACAAAAATAAAATGTACATGCTCGGAGTTGATTCCCATCAATTCTCCCCAGGTGGGAAGAACTCGACCCCGTCGAGTAGGGGTACGGCTGCTCGAATCGCTCCGGCGGATCCGTCACCGTGCCAAGTAACGCGGGTACACTCCACTCCACGTGACCGTCACCTGCTCATTCCGTATATACTCGATATGCACAAGCTGCTGTGGAAATGAGGCTAGACGTGGTCACTCCGGGGTGGGGTCACTCTCAAGGGGAGGAGGCGGCTCGAAGACTCACTAGGAATCACCGCTGGGTCCCTGTAGGTGACTAGATCCGGGTATAGATGTAGAGCTGATCCCATACTCTTCGAGCGAGTCCACTCGCCTCTTAAGGGACTGACATCAACGAGCTTGCACAAGACACATGCAGACTCCTAACAAATCACAAACCACACAAACAAGCCACACAATCAAACCACACAAAGAAGAAACAATACTGACTCATGCATGACCCTAGACTTAATGCAATGACATCACCCACCAAGTGGCCGTCATCCGAGAGCCACATCCTGAGCGTCGGTATGCTCCTCTAGACCTTCCGCTGCATAGTACTCATCCGCTAGTTCCGGATCGGTCTCGTAGCTGACAGTCACAAGTCCAGAAGGCGTGGCTTCACCAACCCCTAGGGCTAGTGTGGCACGAGTAGGACATTGGCTGGCGATGTGGCCAAATCCATGACAGTGGAAACACTGCAGCCGTGACCTACTGGTCCCCCCGATAAGAGGGCCTTTACCCTTATCCTCCCGACGGGTAGGGGGTGTAGGCAATAGGGGTGGAGGTGTAGGTGCCGTGGGCAACAAGGGTGGGGGTGCCGGTGCCAGTGGGCGGACAATGGGTGTCGGTGGTTGGGGTGGAGGTAGATCCCGTGGTGGGGGAGGACGAGGTCTAGGAGTGAAGTGCTCTTGACGGGCGGGCTCATGAGGTCGAGCCATGGGGCCCCTCGGGTATGGACCTAAGGAACTACGTGACTCGGCACTACGGTGAGGGACGGAGCCCAACCGTTGGATAGACTCGAACTCTCCCTCAAATTGCTCCATCTCGAGAGCAACTTGGTATGCATCCTCCAACTTGTCCACCTTGCGGCGGAGAAGCTCATACCGTAGGTGCGGTTGTAAACCACGCCGAAATCGGGAAACAGTAAGGGAGCTCTCCTCCGTGGCGTCACATCGCAAATAGTATTCATCGAACTCGGCGATGTACTCGGAGACGGACCGATCTCCTTGGATAAGACTCTGCCACCTGTCTATGACACGCTGGCGGTAAGTGGCAGGGAGATACTTCTTCCTAAGTTTGTCCCTCATCTCGGCCCAAGTCTCTATCGGGGGCTCCTGACGATGAAACAATAGGTTCTCCATGTTCCTCCAATAGGTTTGCGCCTGGGCTAATAGTTTCATCCGGGCGAACTTGACCTTCTGTTGGTCTGACATCTCGAACCACTCAAAATATCGGTCCATGCCAGCCTCCCAATCAAGATAGACCTTCGGGTCTAAGGACCCGTCAAAGGTGGGAGGGTCAGCGCGAACGGTCCTAAGGGCCCGTTCATCCACATCTTGATCGTGGGTCCGCTGTGTGGGACGACGATCACGACCATATCCCCTATGCTCGTTATCAGACTCATAGTCATGCACCTCGGGGATGTGATGCCTCCTAACCTCTATCCCTTGAACCCGTGGAGCAGCGGGTTGCTGAACCGGATCTTGTTGACCATGAGTAGGTGGAGGGGGTGCCTCAACTGGGGCTCTCGAGGCTACCTCGGTTGGGGCTCTCTCTAACGTGGCAACTCTCCCTACCAGACCCCGAACGGACTGGTCCGACTCGACGGTCTTATCCTCTAAGACCTTCATCATTTCTCCCAGATGTGTGCCTAGGCCATCCATCCACGTACTCAACCCATCCATCCGATCTACCCGTGTAGTCAACGCGCCCATGCGTGTACCCAACCCTTCCATACGTGTAGTCAACCCTTGCATTTGCCCCATAAGGGTTTGGAACATTTTGGCCACCGACGACGCATCGAGACTAGGGGCTCGGGGATCCGCCATAGGTGGTGGTGGGGGTGAATACTGTGTACCTCTACGAGTGGGCATACAAAGACACACGGAGACGCCGACTAATGCAAACACGGACTAAAGCAAAGATGATACACCTAGACTTAACCAAGACTCGGCACGTGGCAGAGTTAATCGATCCGAAGATCACTCGCGCAAGTGTGCGGCCTTCCCGATAGGCGTAGCCTAACGTTCGGACAACACCTTTTGATATACCGAGTAAAGGGATGCAAATGCAACATAGACCGACTTAGACAATGACTAGACGTAAATGTCACTTTTTTTTGTTTTAAACACCCTAGACTCAACTGGTGCTCTGATACCAAACTGATGCGGGACGGACACGCGACTCGACTCCAAATGGATATGCGATCCTCGGACTCTAAGCAAGCTCGCGATCGTCCCTAACGAGGGAAGCGTCGGACGTGCGCGGTTGAGAAACCGGCAAAGAGCTAGGGTGGTCAACTCACAAAGTCGTGCCCGGATCGGGTCACGGGACGGTCTCGCTCTCTCTCGCAGCAGCGATGATATAAAAATATTAAGCGAGCTACGTTCCTAGCATGCTCTCTAGCAGCGGCATATAAAGCATATACGAAGAAAGCAAAATGCCGAGTAAGGAGCGAATACGATACCTCCACGCTACCGGGCGTGGGGAAGACTTCCCGGCCGATCTCGTACTCCCGGAACAATAAATACACAACAATTACAGCAAGACAAATTGTTGCCCACTCCACGTAGGGAGGTAAAGGGCGACACAGCGGGGCCCAGGAGTAGCGGTCTCGGGTTGACGAGCCGCTTCTTGTGTTGCTTCGACTGCACACGTACTCACGACCGTGGGACCCACGTGCTGGTCCGAGGGGTCGTGTGGGCTCGGGGTGGCACCACTGTGGTGGGGGCGCGGGGAGGGGCGCTCCCTGGGATGGCAGTGTGTTGGTTCGTCGGCCTGAGGCCGGGCGGCTCCGATCTCCACTCGCCGGAGTTGTTGGCCACGGATTTGCAGTTCTGTTTTACTGCGCGCGACCCGGCGAGATCTGCTGCTGCGGTCACTCCCGACGTCGGATCGACGCACAAGAGGTACCGATGGAAAGCTGACTTGAAATCCTTCGATCTATGGCCGGAGACAGAAATTTGAATTTCCCGTTGATGGCCTTTATCGAATTTTCAAGTTGCTGGCTCACTGGATCTGAAAATTCAGGACAGAACTAAGTTTTCTTGAGAGTTGGCGTTGACTGTGATGTAGACCTTCGATTCAGCCTTTAGGTCCTTCATGGAAGTTGTAGAGACTGAAGAGAGGAAAATGGGGATATATCTTATGCAAGATTTGGTGGAAGTTTCGATTTGTTGTGGATTTTATACGGACTCGGGGTCGGATCTGGACAGCAGAGACAGAATGGAAATTGGGGAAAAGACATAATTTCTAAAAATAGGTAGAGGGCTTTAGAGATTCGACGAAAATTTGTGGAGGGTGGGGATGATGGGCAGAACCTCCAATAAATTTGAGAGTTCCAACAAAAATCAAAAAGGTGGTCGAAAGGTGGAAGAACTAAGCTTCTGCTACACAGATCTGAAAAGGGACAGATCAGGAAGACAGAAAGACAGGAAAATATATAACGAACTCTGAATGACGTGATTTTTTTACTGGAGGTTGGGAATCAAGAGAGGAACCAACCCTGAAAATCTCAACTCCAGATGATGTCGGAGTTGGGACTTAAAATTCACGGAGTGGACCTCTGTCCAGAAAAATAGAACCTGGATAGCACTTCGGTAGATCGCTCGCGGTGGCTCGAGGGCGGAACGAACGGCGGCGGCACATAATGAAATCAGAGGTGGAGGGACTAAGATAGAAGGGTTCACAACCCTGAAATGTAGAGGATGGAGAAGGAAACCAGAGGAGAGAGAGGGGGGTGTGCAAGATTTCTTGGCTCAAAGGCAATTCAACAATTTTCTTCTCATTAATTCATGAAAAATGGAAATACATGCCTTATATAATAAATAGAAAATGACCACTAATGCCCTCAGATCTAGGGTTGGGAGGGGTATACAAGGTATAGAACTAATTAGTTCTAATAGCATATTTTCCAAAAATAAAAATGGAGGGGGGCGCCCCCTTGACCAAGAGACAAGGTAGGTAGCCTCCTTTGACATTTTAACCCCTTTGTCCCCCCATGTGTCCAATTGACTTGTCAAACCTTCTAGATGCCATCTTGGCTTTTGACCTGCCCCACATGGATGAGGTGGACCAATGGGGAAGGAGTGGGGGCCCCCTAGCAGGTCCTACTGGCATTTTTCATATAAACCCACACAATCCTAAGGAAGAACAAATTGGCTCATAAAGCCTTACAATTGCGAATCTACTTCTCCCATGATATAAAAATAAATAAAAGACACAAATACAAAAATAAAATGTACATGCTCGGAGTTGATTCCCATCAAAATGGCCTTGGTGGATATCGGCATGGCACATGGTCACTTCACTTGGTCAAACATGCGAGCGGATGCTTCATGCTTGAGGCTGGACATGTTCTTGGTTTTTGTTGACTAGGAGGATCACTTTTCTCATGTGCAAGTGCTACCTTTGACTAGAGCTATTGTTTGACCTCATAATTTTCATGGCTAGTTACAACAAAAGAAAAAGTTAAATTAATTCCACAACGGCACAAGATGATATTAAATCATTGCCGTTGCATTGCGAGTTTTCGTTCAACGGATAGGTGTGCATGTTTGAGGCGTGTTCTATGAACCGGAATTATGTCAAACACTTGACAAGCAGCATGAAGCCACATGCCCGTGCAAACAATCTACAACAAGCATGCAAACAATCAACCAACAATGTGGATTGGGATTATATCGGCCGGTCCCAAAACGATTCGGATCGGTGGGATCGGCTGGATCGGTCCGGCCCGGACCAATCCCTGTCGAGTCAGGCCAGTTGACTTGACTAGGGATACAAATGCCCAAGAAATTCAGAAAAACTTCCGAAAAAATTGAAAAATGTAAAAATTGTTATAATTTAGTTCTATATCAAATTTAATGTGAAATAGTTGACATATACTCATCATTTCATAAAAATAGGTGGCAAACTCAAATGATGCAAGGATTCCATGAGATAGCTACCTTTCATTCATTGAAGGGGAGCATTGCAAGAGTTTTCTACATATTGTACATAGTAGATTGGTAGCCAATGGATACAGAAACAGCTAATACGATTTTTAAACTTGGTTTCTTAACAAGAAAAAGGAAATTAACCAAATTGAATTATTTTTGAACTTGCTATCTGATGATGACTGTCAGAGAATAATTCATATTCATATTAACATATGAATCCTTAGATTTTAATCTGAACAATGTGGAGTAAAGAGCTGAATTGCCCTAACTTAGGCTGAATTTGTGCATACAACTATCTGTTTTGAGCTTGATGTAACGACATTGATATTTTTGTTCTACGTCTTTACTTGAAACAAGCATAAAATTAAGTATATTGCTGCTTCTGTTAAAGACTTGCTAATTCCTTTGAAGTTTTAAGTTTATTTTTAATTGGAGATGTTGGGTAAACACCTTTACCCGTGTGATCGAGTATTCAGACGGAAAAGAACCCTCAAGATATGTATGTGTTGTAAGTCTGAATTTTATCATTAGCCTTGGAGAGGAAGGAGCCTAGGAGAGAGAAAGAAAAGAGAAGAAAGTGAAAGGGTGTATGTGAGAGTGAAATCCCAATCAAAATGTCCCAAGGATCAAAGATCCTTGGTTGGCATTCCCTCCCAAAACTTTTTTTTGAAATTCAAATGGGACCATGGGCGGGATCGGCCGATCCGGTCGATCCCAGGCTGATCTGGCTCGATTCCACTGTTGGATCCAATCTGGCGAATCATGGTTCCACCGTTGGGTTGCACTGGGGGGGACCCTAGCCTGGGTTGCACCCCCGGGTGCCACCTGTGGGACCTCACCCTCCTACCTCCTCTCACCTTTCTAAAAAGAAAGAGAGAAAATGAAGGAATTAAATTGGGGGAGGGATGCTTGGCCACGGTCCCTTCTCCACTGGTGGAACCCCATGCTTGTCTTCCATCCCCACATGGTGGCGGGGGAACCCAGGGTGCAATCAATGCACCACCCATTAATGCACCATGGGGTTCCCCCACTTGGGTGCGCTCTCCTATAATGGAGGAGGCGGCCTCATTTGAGGAGGAGGCGGCCTCATTTGAGAAGGAGGCGAAGGCCCAAGCCTAGGCGCAAGGAGCTTCATGAGATTTGTTCTTCTCAAGAACTCCAAGAACACTTGGAGAAATTTAAGGACTTAGGATGAGGTCTGATTTGCCCACCCCCCTGTAGATATTTTTTCCCTGCCTTCTTTGGTCAATGCTTGTCCTTTTCCTTTAATGCCCTCCCAAGTCCAATCATCAAGTCAAATGCGAGATATGAATAGAAGGCAAGGGTCGGGGGAATAGAACCTGTGATCGCCACCAAGGCTCTGACGCAACGAGCACGCCGTACCTTGGAAAGAAAAGAAGGAACTCGCCTCATGTGCAGCATTGGAACGATAAACGGTCCTGGGAAGACCGCCTATGAGGTTGAACGGCCCCACGATAGATCGCTTATGGCGCTGCAGAAGGATGCGGGACAGAGCAGTTGCTGGAAGAAGAACGGCCCACTCACGACCGCACGAAGAGGATGAACGGCCCAACTTGAACCGTACTTCCACTGGAACGGCTGGGCGGCAACCGCACAAGTCCACCACGCAGTAAACTACGAAGGGTCCGGCCTCCACCCTCTCCGGCCGGCCAGAGGGGATGGGCCTCGTGCTAGGGATTGCTGACCTGCAGTAAAACGTAGAAAAACAGAAAGAAACACCTAGATTAGAACTGGAACATGTAGTAAGTGTCGAAATAAGAGGAGATGAATATGAATAAGTGGAAAGGGGGATACCTGGGGGATTTTAAACCCCTAGGGTTGCTAGAAAACGTGGGTGGGTGTGTGCATGGGAATGCATGGGAAGAAAAATGTGAGGAAAAGGTAAGAGGAGTGATGCATGCAATGGAACCAAACAACTTATCAAAACCATGAAAGACTAGACTACTCCCTGAACCGGAGGCTTGTATGGACGTGTACCAGGTCGCTCAAGAATGCGGCAGGGCTTCGCCGTCGACCAAAAATCTCCCCCCTTCTCGAACTGGCCCTCGGGGTTTATTTATAGAGCACCCGGGGACTTAGCCCGAAACTGGGATTTACATACATTTTTAGGGCGAGATAATATCATAAAAGTTGAAGATAATTGAGTTATCTCTTATCCAGAGAAAACGGCATCGAAAAAGACTCTATATTCGTGGATAAATCTCCGAATAAAGCCCGGGGATAATTTCACGGATAGAGAGAGAAAATCTTTCAATTCCTCAGAGCTCGCAGGGTTAAACGGTCTCACGATAGACCGCACAACTAGTTGGGCGGCTACCTTGGAATTGTCCAATCCTGGCAGTGATAATTCCAAAAAGAGATAATCATTCACTAATTATCCATTAACGAACTGAAATGATCGCCGTTGGACTCTCATACATAAACGGTCTGATATTAACTGTCCACAATGATGAGCGGCCAACTTCCAGCCGTATAACTCCTGTCGGTGATAAATGGATATCTATTTGAGAAACATTTAGGCTTTAGGACTCTGGAAGAAGAACGGTTCATGATAGACCGTCCATGAAGTTGAACGGCTAGGAATAAACCGCATATGCCCTTGTCGGTGGAAACTCAGAAAATCATCAGAAATCAACCAAAAATGTATGAACGGTCCATGGGCAACCACTCAAATAGTGAACGGCTAGGGATGAACTGTACATATGCCTGGATACTTGATTTTCAAAAAAATGTTCAATTAACTAAAACCAAGGCCCATTAAGTCCTGAATTGATACGGACCTAACCAAGGAGGGAGGTTACCCATAAAATCAGCCCAAGAGTGTTGTATGAACATAGCTCACCCAGTAACGGACAATTCGGGACATCAAAATAACGGTAAGAGGAATGACTCAACTTATCGGCAAAAAACGGGTGTCAAAAGATGCCCCTCCTTAACGTCCTCTTTGCAGGGGAGTGAGCGGAGGTGAAGCGAAAGCGGAATGGAACATGGAGATGAAGCAAAAAACGAAGTGAAGCGGACTGAAAAGCGGGCGTTAAGGCAAACGACACCCGTTTTCATCGCCAATAAGCGATAGGAATCTTCCGGCAAACTCTGAACCAAACACAAGGGATGACTAGACCAAAACGACACTCATCTGGAGGATCTAAACTAACTGAAAGGAAAACAAGACCAACCTCACGGGGGACACAATCCCGAGGTCCAATGAGGAGATCAAAGCAAAGCAGTAAAAAGTAAAGGAAACGAACTAAAACTCCAGACGGGGACCCTTAGTCAACCAAACCAAGCGAAAAGACCAGAGAGAACCTTCCAACTCTAAGGGGAATTATGACCCTCTTACTCAGGCATGAACGCACAATCATCCATCATGGGTGGGACGTTATTAAGACAAACCATTGGTGCATGAAAGCTCAAAGATGCGCATGATGCATGCTGGGCTAAAAGAAAAGAAATCGTGAAAATGAATTTAAACAAAACCAAAAAATAGAAAATACTCGAGAATAGTATTGCTAGACTGAGACAACCAAGGTCAAGATACCATCCGCAACCACGACATGCAGGACGGAACCATCCTCCCCAGGAATTCCCAAACTAGCGGCCTATCCGGAGGTTAAGCGCGTGAACCTGGATCATCATTATTTTTATTGAAGGGGAACATCAGATCCTGGAACACGCGAGAAACCAACTGGTTCTCGAGATAATATATAATACCATATAATAATGTAATAAGGGAGACAGGGATAGAAAGTCATACCTGACTTACCTGTGCAGGCGAAATGGCGGGACAAGGTGAAATGATGCTGCATATAAGATGGTTAGCCAAAATTTGCAATAATATGAATAACCAATCAAACAATCAAATTCCACAAATTTATCAAGTGATCACCAAAGTGCAGCTGATGAACGGTCCATAGGGAACCGCCCTAGAAGATGAATGGCTAGGAGCTAGCCGCTTAAGCATATTTAATCTGAACGTTTAAAATGACGTTATACGGTTAGGGGTGAACCGTTCTAAACTAGGACGGTCAGACCAAGACCGTTTAAGAGTAGAGTGCCGTTGGGGTTGAACGGCAAATGTGGGACCATCCAAGGTTTATACGGTCTATCGTTAGACCGTATATCCCTAGATACTGAATAGCCTTAAACCCCTTCGTCCCCCGCCCTCCCCCGTAACTCACGGTGGAGAGGGGAGCAAAGGGGGCACACCACCGAGCTCCTCTCAACTTCTCTCATACTCCCTCACTCTCGAACCCTCATCTCTCTCAATCTCCCCCATCGCCACCGCCATGACGAGAACAAAGCACCAAGCCGCTCGACCGTCGGCCACCGGCGAGGGCTCGCCGCCGCCACCGGCTGCCGGGGAGGAGGAAGAAACGGCGCCGGCCGCCACCTAGGTGCTCGCTGTGGCCGTCGTCGCAGAGGAAGGACCCATCGCCACGCCCGGAGGAGGAGCTGGAGAGGAGGAAGATGCGATGGCGCCTCCGGCGGCACCGACGGTGGCGAGGGCAACGAAGGACCCCGAGGTAGGTTCCCCCCCACCCTTAATCCATTTTTCTTTAATTTTCTTTGATGCATGCTAGTTTTAGGGGTTTTTTGGGGGGGTACATCGTGCTTAGAGGCCGGTTTGGGGGCCCTTGGGGGTGCCACCGCCGGCGGGAGGGACCTCCGCCGTCGTCGGGGAAGACGACGGTTGGACGGTTTTTTAGAAACCGTACAAACTAACCATACGGTTCCCATAGGACCGTTTAAACCATATGCGGCCCAAGGTAGGCCGTTTAAAACCAGCAATCGACTTAGAGATAAACGATGGGCTCCATACTGCACGACCATGAACGGGCCAAGATCGACCGTGCAAGACCTGAACGTAACTGAACTTAAGCGGCCCACATAGGACCGTCCAAACCTCATACGGCCCAGCATTGGCCGTTCAAACTTGGAACGAGACAGAACTCAAGCGGTCCGCATTGGACCGTCCGAACCCAATACGGCTCAGCATTGGCCGTTCAAACTCTTAATTATAACGGGCTGAACCAAAAGATAAACGGTGGGAACGTCCACCGTATAAACTGAAGAACGGGCTAGCCCTAGCCGTTCTGTCATTCAGAACCTATAACACATGCGGTCCGTCCAGGACCGTCCAAACTTAAAACGGACCAGGGTTGGTCGTATAAATTCAAGAACATTAGAGGAAGAACGGTGCATAGTAAACCGTTCAAAATAAGAACGGCCGGGGTGTGGCCGTTCAAAACCCTGAACCTGATAACTTGAACGGCCCAGGTGGGACCGTTCATGAGGATGAGTGGTGTAGTGAGGACCGTTCATCTGAACTTTGTTTATTTTGATTTATTGATGAAATAAAATGCCTAAATGAATTACTAAATGCCTAAATGGATGAATGAAATGAATGCAGGGGAAGCGCAGGACCTGCACCTCCTGGCTGCAAGTCCGTGCAGTGTACTTGGCACTGCCGGACTTCCAGAGGGAGAGGTTGGCTGCCATGGGGTTCGCCCCATTTCTGAGCATTGAGGTGTGTCGCTTCGACACAGCTCTGCTCTATGCCCTGCACGACCGCTGGGACCCAGTGAGTCGGGCGTTCCTCTTCTCGTGGGGGCATATGGTCCCCACTCTTGAGGACGTGGCCAGGCTCACTGGCCTACGTGTGCATGGGCTGCCGGTCAGCGGGACGACTTTCCCCGACTACCGCGCACTTGCTCGGGAGCTGCTGGGCCTTGAGCTTCGGCGCCCTGAGCGGCAGTCGACTCTCCTTCCCCGGGCTGATCTTCAGGACAGCCTGGGCTTGCGGCGGGCAGGAGTTGCGGTGGGAGAGCAGTCGGAGCAGCATCTGGAGCGGCTGATCGGACTAGTACGACCGAGAGTTGCAGCAGGACCGGGAGCGGAGGCAGACCGAGTCTTGCGGCGGTTCCTGATGTTGCTGTTCGGATGGCTTCTCTTTTCGACACGGGCGGACGTGATGAGCTGCTGCTTCCTCCCCTTCTTCCAGGAGCTCGAGCACGTCGGGGACTACGCCTGGGGAGCGGCAGTCCTCGCGTTCCTCTTCGACACCCTTAGTTCGATTGCCCGTCGGACTATGCTCGGGGGCTTCTCCCCCTTACTCCAGGTACGACCCTTACCCTTGGACTTAACTTATGCAATTTCTACATGCTTTCTAGATGTTGACACGATGCTTGTGATGTAGGTGTGGGCCTACGTGCGCCTGCGTGGGCTCAACAGAGGCGAGGAGACCCGTCCTGGGCTCCTCCCTATCGCACGGAGGTGGACAGCACCTCGGGAGACGGCAGCTCTACGGAGACAGATCCGGGAGCTGCAGGACGACCTCGACGCCCTACCGTTCGCCTCGGTAGGACTCGTAAACTCAGACTCCTTAAAATGCAATTCTACATGATTATGCCGATGCGACTTCTGATTTTGCAGGTACGGTGGACTCCTTACTCGGAGGAGGGGCAGGAGGACCAGCCGTGGGTGGCTGAGGCTCTCGCCTTCTCCGGCCGGGATGTCTGGCTTCACTACATGAATGTGGTGGAGCCACTCCACTTCAGGTTGGTGTTGAGGACCATCGGGGTCCACCAGCCTGCGGTGGATTTCCCGACCGCAGAGGGACTGAGGGAGCGGGTCACTCGGACGACCCGGGGACTTGGAGCGGCGTTTGACTGGTCCGCGCGGAATGCCGACCAGGTTGCCGACTGGACAGCGCGCGGGCGGGAGGTGACCGCCCGTGCGGACAGCGACAGTGCGTACTACGCGGCGTACGCGCGGCACTACCGGGACCAGGTGTTCCGGGGTGCTCACCGACCGGTACGACTCCTAAACTTAAACTCTGTCTATTATGCTTATGATTCTATATGATGACTGACATTTGGACTTCTAAATGCAGATCGACCCCGAGGGACGGCTCGCGGAGTTGCAGGGACTCCTGCACTCCCCGATCCGCGAGCGGGATGAGGCCCGGCAGGCCCTGGACTTACTGGTGACTCTTTAAATTATGCAATCCTATATGATTATGCATGTGACTGGCCTGGAGTATTTGGATGCAGCGCGTCGAGGGAGCCCAGAGAGCAGGGCCAGACGCTCCTTCTTCCTCCACGACCCAGACTCCAACCGATAGGGCTGAGCGGGACGTCGACTTCTCACGGATGGTAGCGCGGGCCAGAGCGGCCGAGGTGACGCTCACCGAGAGGGTACGCGAACTTCTAAACTTTCCCTTGCTGTTTATTTATGCTTATGATTATACTTATGAAATGATTATGAAATGCGATTGACTGACAATGCTGTGGATGCAGACGTCCGAGCTTACCCTAGCCAGGGCGGAGCTGGAGCAGAGCCGGGCAGCAGCTCGGGAGGAGGCATCGGCTTTGAGGGAGGAGACGGCCCGCTTGCGAGAGGAGCTTGCACGGGACCGGCCTTCCGGGAGCGTGGAGCTGGCGCTACTTCGAGCTGAGGTGGAGCGTTTACGGGCCAGCGCGACCGAGGCCGAGTGATACCGGACAGAGGCGGAGCAGGCCCAGCGCCGAGTTTCCCGACTCGAGGGCCAGGTTGACATCCTCCGGGAGATGAGCCAGCGGTCGAGGAGCGGAGCTCCGAGCAGGACCCATGGCTCCTTCCGCACTTACCTGACAGGTTCCTCCGGCCATCGGAGGAATGAGGAGGAGGAGAGTCGACGACGCCGCCGGGACGAGGCTACCTCTGCTATGGGCCCGCCATCGAAGAGGTTAGAGGGAGGCGGTGACAGCGACCCTCAGGGAGGTGAGGGGGCAGCTTGAGCCTTGTACATGACATGACTTCTTTGTACATGACACGACATGATATGATATGATACGCATTTTATTTTATGCTATGAATGTGTGTATGAAATGGACGAATGAGTGCGACTCAACACGAGTGAGATGCGACTGAGAGGGCGAATGGCACCGACTACGAGTGAGTCGATACGACTACGAGAGAGAGACGCCGACTATGAGTGAGATATGCGAGAGAGAGAGTGACGCCGACTACGAGTGAGACGGCACGACTACGAGAGAGAGTGACGACTGAGTGAGATGAGTGACTACCACGCCAACTGAAGTGCGGTGAGAGACGACTACGTTGTCTTGAGTGAGATGAGTGCGCCAACCTGAGTGAGATATGAGTGCGCCAAATTGAGTGGGATGAGTACCAAACTAAGCAGGACACGAGTGCGCCGAATTGAGTGGGATGAGTGCGCTAAACTGAGTGAGATATGGGAGTGCGCACACCACTACTTGGCGGTACAGGGGCAGTTCTACCAGACCACACCCTCAGCTCAGACGAACGGCTCACAGGTAGCTGCGGAAAGAGACAGACGGTTCATCATTGACCGTACAAAAGAAAGGATAAGCGGTCCCATAGTTACCGTTCAAAGAAGAACGGTCCATATCCGGCCGTACAATATGAAAAACGGTCTACCTAGGGCCGTCCAAGTTACAAGCACCCGAACCCTCTAGAAGAAGAGATACGGTCCTACTTGGACCGCACAATGAGGTGTGCGGCCTGTCGTGAGACCGTCCAAGTGGTAGACCCGCGAGACTGAACGAGACTCTCCTAGAGACTCTTAAACCGGGGATAAACACCTTGAACTTAATCCAAACCCAATCCTATCCTATCCTTGGCTTATCTAGCCCTATCCTTAAGGGTCCCAGGCCTCTAAACAAGCCCTATAAGTAGGAGGGAGGTCCAAATTCGCAACTCACACATCCCCTTTCTTCTAAACCTCAAAACCCTTGCAATTCACCATCGAACCATCATGAAGAGGGCCCCAGAGGGCAGCTCCATGGAAGGGGCGTCTTTTGAAGGGCCAAGGGCGGCTAGGAAGGAGCAAGAAGTGCTCCAACGGCTGACCACAATCCCTCGGCATCTCAGCTCAAACCCCATGAGAGAAGTAAGTAAATTATGATTTAATCTCAATTCAACTCCTCTCAATTTATCATTTACTCACATGCCCTTCTTCCTTCTCCTTTCTTCTTCTTCCTCCTCAGCTCCTTCCTGGCCCGAGGCGCTATTCTACTTTGAAATGGGTGGCTCCCATGATCCGTGCGTTGCCCCTAGGAGTAACTTACCTTCTCAAATCCTAGCACCTGCACTCCCTCCTAGTTTTAGGCCAGAGCTACCCAAAGCTCTCCCTAGACTGGCATAGCATCACAGCTTTGACAGAAATATGGCACCCCCAAACCCATACTTTCTTCTTTCCATCCTTTGAGGCCACCATCCTACTAGAGGAGGTAGAGACCTACTTCGGCTTCCCTAGGTCTAAGGTGGGTGAGGAGGACTTGATATGTCATACGGTTGCCCCTATTGATCCAAAGCTCATCCTGGGAGGGTTCATACCAGATAGCAGGGATGTTCACACCTTTGTAGGCCCACGTCACATTCATCTTCTTCCTCTCAGCTAGTGGGTAGTCGAGCATTGTAGGAACAAATGTGGGTGGAATGAGGCCAAGGCCGCGTCCATCTGCCTGTGCGGGGCCATCCTCTTCCCTTTTGCTGACCACGTTCTAGAGATTTCCTTACTTAGCACCATCAGTGGCCTGTGGCAGGGACTTTCCATCTCCCAGGCGGTCTTAGCCTATCTGTACGGGGGTCTTTGCTCTGCAGCCTTAGGAGGTCCTCTCTTTGGCTCTATGATTCTATTGGAGTGCTGGATGGGAGTTAGGATAAAGTTCATTCAGAGGGAGGACATTACTTCTGCTAGTCGGATCTTTGGGAGCCACCCCCTCTTCTTCATAGGGGGCACCTTCAGGTTCTCTTCACAAGTCGAGTGCAGGACTGCTGAGATGAAGACCAGGGACGAGTGGCGCTTGTACATCAACAGATTGCCACTGGACAGGTTCGTGATGCGCCCGGACTTCCTTCATGACACCATCGTCAGGTTACCTAGGAGGACGGGCTTGGACTTGAGGCTTGTGAGCGACACCGCCCTGGCGACGTACAGCTCGCACCGGTGCTACCTGTAGGTTGGTCTTCCTCGGACCGTGCTACCGACGCTACCCCACCTACCCGTGCTACAGGCGAGGAGGATTAGGACAGAGGAGGACGAGCAGGCGGTTAGCAGTGCGCTGATCATGTGGGAGGTGAGCAGGGTGCACATCCTTCCTGCAGAGGTTGAGGAGGCTCTAGAGACACGACAGGCTTACCTGAGAGAGCTGAGAGAGATACGCCCCCGCGGGGATGCCCAGCGGAGGACTGAGTGATTGCTTTTCCTTTCCTTTCATGATGATATTGATGTTGATGATGGACTGGTTGGATAGGACTTATGCTTGAGTGTGACTTGGATTGATTTGGATATGAGACGTGGCTCGGATTTGACTTTGGGTTGAATTTAGATTTTGCCCCTTGTTTCTTGCATAAATGAATGAATGGGTTCAAGGTGGGTCCGAGGATGGGAACGGTCACAGACCGACCGCCAAAAATGGGTTGAACGGTTAGAGAATCCCCGCTCCAAAGATTGAACGGTTTGTAGGACCGCGTGACGCTCAGAGCTTCAGGGATCGAACGGTCTATTTGAGGCCGTTCAAGGAATGAGGACGATCAAATGGGAACAGCTTGAAGAGTTAAACGGTCATACTGGAGCCGCTCATCCATGGCATTCTTGCCTTCAACCTGCCCCTGCACTCACAACAACAAAAGAAACAGATTAAATCTGTTTTAGGCTTAGCCCCTTGCCTGTGACAAGCTAGAGAATGACCAGTTCTTGATGTTTGGTCAAGGGGGTAAGCCTTATCAAATAGGCAAAATAATGATGATGAACGTAATGCATGCCATGAATGCAAATGATGACGAGAATCTTTTTTGTGATTTTTGAAAATATTTGATTTTTGTTTGGGTTTTGAAAATATTCGATTTTTCTTGGATTTTGAACATATTCGATTTTTCTTGGATTTTGAACATATTCGATTTTTTTAGATTTTGAACATATTTGATTTTTTTTGGATTTTGAACATATTTGATTTTTTTTGAATTTTGAACATGTTTGATTTTTTTGGATTTTGAACATATTTGATTTTTTTTTTTGATTTTGAACATGTTTGATTTTTTTTGGATTTTGAACATGTTTGATTTTTTTTGAATTTTGGAACCCGTTCCATTCCCACAACACGAACTCTGCCCATCTCACCATGGATCACCCGCGTCCAACGTGCCCAAGAAAATGACAATCCCTGAAAAGGGGCCACCCCTTACAATGGTGCTTCTACTGAGGCCACACCCAAGGTACCGCTTCAATCCCGAAAAAAGTAAAAGGAATAAGGGGATAAGCTTAGCCCAGGGATAGTAGTTTTCAGGGTTTCGAGCTCCTTCTCACCGTTACCCTTTCAAAGGTCTGGTCTGTTGCGCCGGGACTTTGTGTCCGTCAGCGAACCTCAGTCCATGCTAAGCACGCATACGACCGGGCTCATAACGTCCCGCGGGGAAACTGTACTGTCACTCTTGCCATGCCTAGTTTTGTTTTGTTGGGGAGCATCAATAATTTTGAACTTCTTGATTTCTTTGATCTCCTTCAGTTTTTCTTTGCTTTTGCTCTACTCGTTTCCCTTTCTTTTGATTTTCATCTTGCTGTGAACTGAGGTCATAACGGACTGCCCCTATTTGAGACCCTTCCTTATGGGGGTACAAGGATTAGTCATCGTTCCCCTTTCTTTCCACTTGCCCTTAGTTTCAGCCGAGTGAAAAAACGTACAGGGGACCTCACTTCCCCCGGGCATGGCCAAGGAGAAACAGTATTGCGTAGGGCAAGCGCACCCAACCAGGGATGCCGTGAAGTGTGTGAATGCCAGACACCGGGTTTCCTTTCATGATCCGGACAAAGAATCCTGCTGCGAGTGCTCCGTGGGCTCGACTTTAAGGAAAAAACGTTTTAAATACAATCCATTCCACGGACTAGGCAACTCCTCGCCTTCCGCGTTAACAAGACGATACGCGTTTCCCAGATAGACTTCTTGAATTACAAATGGGCCCTCCCAGTTAGGTTGCAGCTTAGACCTGGGACCTGTTGATCTGACGAATTTGCGTTTCAAAATCATATCACCCACTTGGAATTTTCTTTCAATTATCTTCTTTTGAAAATAACGCGAGACGCGCTTTTGGTATACAGAAACATGATTGGCCGCATTCCACCTCTTCTCGTCCAAGAGTTCCAGCTGGACTAGTAACGCCTCTCGACGTTCATCGAGATTAAGTTCCTTGTCGAGCTGCACCCTTAAGGAAGGGATCGAGATCTCATATGGGAGTACCGCCTCCATCCCATAAGTGAGAGCAAAAGGAGTTTGCCCTGTGGGAGTACGGATAGAGGTACGATAAGCCCATAGAGCTTCTACCAGTTTATCGGCCCAATCAGCAAATTTATGCGACTCGCATGTTTTCTTGATAATTTTGAGAAGGGTTTTGTTCGTGGCCTCAACTTGGCCATTGCCTTGAGGATAATATGGTGATGAATGATGCAATGAAATGCGAAATTTCTTACAGAGATCCTGGAGTTCTTGAGACACGAATTGAGGTCCGTTGTCGGTGACGATATCACTTGGCACTCCAAACCGCGAGATGATGTTCTTCAGGATGAAGCGGCATACTGTGGTTGCTTTGATTTCTGCATAAGCTTCAGCTTCCGCCCACTTGGTGAAGTACTCCGTAGCTGTCAGGATAAAAGATTTCTGCTTGGCTGCGGAATTCGGATCACCAAGGGGACCAATAATATCAAAGGCCCACATGGAGAATGGCCAAGGAGCAGAGAGAGGATGGAGGGAAGAAGCTGGAGCATGAATCTTGTCAGCATGCAGCTGGCATTGGACACACCTACGGACATAGGCGGAGCAATCTTCTTCTAAGGTTGGCCAGTAATAGCCCTGCCTAAGAATTTTCTTCGCCAACGCCTGCCCATTGACATGCCCTCCACACTCACTGGAGTGGGCTGCTTCTTCTACCTTCCAAGCCTCGTCGTTTGTTGAAACCCAAAAATGTTATTTAAGTTCTTTTGAAAAGAGTTCCTGAAATAAAGAAAATGAAGCGGGTTGTCGCTAAACGGCCTTAAAATGACAAGGGTTCCCTTCGCTGTAAATCCCTCCGACAACCCAGCAAGATGTATAGTGGGGAGTTGTATTTTTATGCGCATATACGTGCATTGAAAGGTCTTGATAAAAATATTTTCCGGCCTATAAACTTGTGTGGGAATTATTCCGCAAGAAGATAACTTTTTTTCCGGATGTCCGGATGGTCAACCTGGATGCACCGGGACCAAGAAGAAAAGTACAGCGATTTCAACGCCCACCACTCGGCCGTACTGAGGTGAAAAGGAAAATTTTTAATCCTCGGGATCCTTTTATAGCCAAGGGAGTGGGGGCCAACCCCCTCCACCCGTCTCTCTCTTTTGACCGCACGCGGAGGAAGGTCCGGAGGAACCCCCTCCGGTCCTTGTACCGGAGGGGGGTTTCCCCTGCTGCTGTCGGACCCGGAGGGAGACCCCCTCCGGTCCATGAACCGGAGGGGGGGGGGGGCTCCCCCGCTGCTGCTGGACCCGGAAGGAACCCCCTCCGGTCCTTGTACCGGAGGGGGGGCTCCCCCCGCTGCTGCCGGACCCGGAGGGAACCCCCTCCGGTCCTTGTACCGGAGGGGGGGGGGCTGCGCGGCTGCCGGACCAAGAGGGAACCCCCTCCGGTCCATGTACCGGAGGGGGGCTCCCCGCTGCTGCAGACCCGGAGGGGGGGGTTTCCCGCGACCGCGACCCACCGGAGGGACCCCCTCCGGTCCCCTACCGGAGGGGGAACCCCCTCTGGTTCCCTACATAGCAGCGGAGGGGGGTTCTCCCCTCTCCGTCCAATCTGCAAGCCCCCGAACCAAAAAAAAAGGAGGAGAAGAAGAGTGATGCAGTAAAAAAAAAAACTGAAACAAGGAAGAGGAGAAGTTACCTTGGCTTTTGGTATTCCACCGGAGGAACTCCAATAGGTTTTTTACCACCCCCTCTGCCACTTGTGGGATCTACTATAAAAGGGAGGCTATTCCAAGGAAGAAAAAGAGAAGAGGACCGAGAGAGAAGGGAGGAAGAAAAAGACTTGGAGAGCTTCCTAAGGCCCAAGTCAAAAGAGAAAGCAAGAGGAAGGGTGCGCCCCTTTCTCTCTCACTATAATCCCATGGATTTTGTGTATTTCACATAAATACCCCTTCATGTATATTTGACGAAAATACCCTTTTAATATATAAAAGGGGCTTCATGACTTTATGTAATGAGAAATATTATGACAATGTGGTAAAGTTAAGTGAGCATGTAAACTATGATTGTCATGGTTCTTGTCAAAAATTATACAAAGATCCCTCTTGGCGTAAAATTACACCATCAGCCCGAAAGTTCTTAAAATTGCGCATATATATGTTCGCAAACCATGAAAATTTAAGAGATCAAATGGGAAAAGAATCTCCAACAATTGTTCTCATCATGGAGAAATCTCTTTGAGTTGCGATAATAAAATAAACGTACAAGATCAAGCCTTACAAATTGCATCCCCTAAAGTTCTTTCATAATCACGTATATGTTCGTAAAAACAAATTGAAAGTTGTGGAATATAATTCATCGGGATCATAAAAGTTACATGTAATTCGAAACGACATGTTCCCTTTCAAATACGAAAGGGCGAGGCCGCATAAGAAAGTAACAAAAAAGGTCATAATCAAAATCCCGCTCCGAAGGAAACTCAAAGGGCCTTTTCTTTTCTTTTTGTCAAAGGTAACAGGAGATCTTTAGCAGTTTAATCAAGGGTATTCGGACTCGTCCGATGTAAATTAACGCCGACTTCGGTCGGTGGGGAAAGTCTTGTACTCGAACCCTAAATCGTCTGATAAATTTAAAAAGGCGCGGAATTCATATATATGCCAAATATACGCATACCCATCCGACAAAATCGGATGTTCCGAAAATAGTTCCGCGTGTAAACAGACTGGCACGCCCGGTGGGACTTTTCCCGCCTTTTATCTTTACTGCTAAAGCTTCTTATGCCCTTACAAAAGGACCTAATGCCACTCTTTCTTCCATGTAGGAGCGCGAGGAGCAAAGGGAGGATACACCGTCGAGACGTAAAGGCGAATTTTCGACCTTCTAAAACTCAATGGCCGCTGTCACTTACGGTCCCTTGGTCATCGCCACCCATGCCAAGTATGGGTATCTCGCCACCCCAATTGTGTTTGGGAATTTTCCTGCTGTGGTTGGATCCCCCTTCTTTTTGGGAGTGGTCCCGGTCGCTCAGGCTTGTCCGGTCGTTTGCACCGTGACAACCCCTATTGCCACTGGGGCCAGCAGCCCCCGACCTACTCAGGGTTGAGTCTTCTCGGTCCATGTCATTTCGGCCGACACTGTTCCCACCAAATGGGGGCAACGTCGTCGCCGCCTAAACAGGAAGCCGACTGCAGCTACTTCAAGGTCCGGTAAAACCATACTGATCGGCGACCTCCGCGTTCGTCTTGACGGCGGAGGTCCAATCACGCCACAGGTCAATCACGTCCCGACTGTATCGACTTCCAACCGCTTCTCGCTTCTTCACAAGGTACGCGAGGATGCCGCAGACTTCGAAAAGAAGCCTTCAAGCTGGGGTAAAGCAATTGAGCGACACCTCTAGAAAATGAAGCAAGTTTGGGTCACCAAGCAGGAGGCCCGTGCAATTAAACAAGCTAGGGCCGCCAGGCCTGGGCGAATGCAAGCTCAACCAACAACAACATCGTTAGATGTCAAAACCTCGCGTTCGCGGGGCCAAAAAAGGAAAGGGGGTTATCGCAAACCCAATGTTGCTCCCCAAGGCTCGGATCACATCCGAGTTCAGAAGACCTCCCGCGCTCAGGCACCGCCGACACGAGTCTCAGTCTTTGATAGACTGGCGGGAGATGCGCCACCACGACCTTCTGTCTTCGACAGGTTGGGGGCACCACCCCGCCCTACAGTTCAACCACCTAAAAAGCGTAGGGTGGTACAAATGTCAGAAGTAGGTGCCAACATGAAGATTTACACTTGCTATGCCTCAGGCAGGGAACCTATGGAATCAACTGGTATCCCTGCCAACGTAAATGAACATGGTGGCCCAAATGATCCCAATTTGGCCCTGGACGCGGTCTACCTTAACACTAGGAATGCCGCCAGAAGAAACTTCCAAGGCCAGTCTAGCGGTCAAGCGGGAACTTCTCCCCAAGGCCAACACCAGGTGCCCGTTCAAAACCAATGGCAAAATCAAAGAGAGAATGTACCCCTAGAGGGAGTAGACCATGACGAGGTAGTGAGCGTCCATGAAGGGGCGGTCCTCCCCGGCAATGGTGTGAACCTCAACCCAGCATTTGAGCCACCAACAAAGGCCGCCTTCCATGCAATGTCTGACGATGCCAAGTTCGAAACAATGCAATGTTGGCACATAGAGATGACCAATCTCATGCTGGAAATGAAAAGGCAGATGAATATAAATGCTCAAAGGCCTCAAACACCGATGCCGAATCAAGAGCCCCGACGGGAACAACAAGCATACAATCCCGCTATTGCCAATCGACAGGGAGCTCACCCTCCCGACGCACGCGGCGACACAGGGGATGAGCCACTCAGAGGGATCCCCCATGCTCAATCCTCTCAGGTCATGGGGGTAGAGGAGACCATCGCCCAGCGTCAGATGATAGAAAAGATGATTGAGGATAAGTTCGCCCAACGTGGCGAGGGTACTGCCACTGTCGACCTATACAGTGTGCCCTATCCTTTACACCACCAATTCAAGAAACTCCCTCCGGATTGTCCGAAGGCGCCGAAATTGCAAAAGTTTAATGGGCATGAATCGCCGCACGAGCACCTCGCCTATTATGTCACGGCCATGGGTGACCTCGCCATCGAGGAGTCTTATCTCCTCCGCTACTTTGCGACTTCACTAACTGGGAGTGCGTTTCAATGGTACTCCAGATTGAAGCCCAACTCCGTCGCCGACTGGGCTGATTTACAAAAGAAATTCATTGATCGGTTCCAATTAGTTGAAAGGAAAGTGTCCCTCGCTGAGCTCTGCTCGCTTAAGCAGAAGAGGGGAGAAACGGCTCTCGACTTCATTAAGCGTTGGAGGGACCTTAGCATGAAATGCGACAATCCCCCGGCACAGGAAGATGCCATCACCATATGCCGAAGAGGGCTTTCCCCCGAGGTCAGTGAGCGACTTCTGGGGGCAAATGTCAAAGGGTTTGACCAACTAAATTCGGCGGTCGCGGAGATCGAAATGTTCTGCGCTGAGAATCCCCACCTTCATTCCTTCAAAGCATAAGACATCTAAAGAGCGACCTGCTGTGGGAAAAGAAGCAAATGCAGTAGATTTCTCCCCGACTGCTGAAGACGATCAAGCCTCGCCGATCGACTCCAGCAAGAGATCTGAAAAAAGGGCACCGACCACAAAGTTGGCTGAGCGCATGAAGACTCCTTACTCTTTTAAGAAGGAGCACACCTGCAAACTCTTCAGCCTCTGCACGAAGAACAAATTGATAATTTTGCCAGAACCTGAAAAACCTGAGGAAGTTGGTAAAACAGAAGATCCCAATTACTGTTTGTACCATCGTTTATTGGGGCATACTTTTGAAAATTGTTATGTTTTCAAAGATGAGCTGGAGAAGATGATACAAAATCAACTCATCACAATGAAAGGGACTCGGGTCGAGCCTCCTCAACCCCACACCTGGGAGCGAATGCCTCGGTCGGCTAATGTTATTAGCCATCGGCCAAACCGGAACATTTATCAAGTGGCAGCCTTTACATTTCCTGATCCGGGGGAAGAAGAAGTAGGTCCCAGTGGGACCAAGCCCACCATGTGGTACCCGGGCTGGAGGCCTTCTCATGCATGTTCCTTTCCTAAAGAAAATACTGAAAAAATATTTGAGGCCCTTCTAGACTAGGAATGCATTATGGTACATGACCCACCTCCTACTTATACTGAGGTCGAGAAGGCTCACCCAAGATATTGCAAGTTCCATGCGATAATATCGCACCCCACCAAAGAATGCGAAGAATTACAAGATTGCATCGAGACCCTCATTCAGAGGGTTGAAGTTGATATTCAAGGAGAAAGTATGGTGAGAAAAGGGCTTCATGAGGCCGCCGAACGAATTTTTGATGATATCAACAGTAGGAGGCATTCGCCCTGGCCGCGTGTCCAACAAGATGCGCACTTTTCAGTAAATGTCGTACATAAGCTCTCTGGGAAAAGTCAGGCGAGGGACCCGGCAGATGGTCTGGACACAGACCCCCCTCCTCAAGGTGCCACTTTGGGAGGGGCCTACTTCTTAATGTCCGAATGCCTCACCATTCGGAAGGCTGTCCGCAAACTCCGGCATGAAGTCAGGCGTCTACGGCATAATCAAGAGGATCTGCTACAAATAATGAGACGCATGGATGACAGGCTGATGGCCCTGTCCCCGACACCTTCAACTGGAGAGTCCGCCCGGGCTTCCTCGCATTCAGAAGCCACGGTGGAGCCCAGACGGCGACCAAGGACTGGAGGATGGCTATCCGAAGATCCAATAGGCTCGCCTGTTGCAGACCCCCAAGAGAAGTTGTATTCTTTTCCCCAGCACAGAACTCTGGAGATATTTAAGATCTGCCGGAGGGAAGGGCTAATACAGTATCCTAAACCGGACAGTGACTTGATGACCGGAATGACTCATCGGCATGGCTACTGCTTATATCACTGTGCCATGGGGCATGTCATTTATGATTGTCCTACCTTCAAAGACATAGCCGAGGATTTGATTACCCGACATATTATAAAGCTAAAAGAGGGTTCTCAAGTTCCCTCGGCATCCTTGCAATATTGCTCGGCGTTTGCTCGGCTTCTGGAAAGGTGCCATCCTTGCAATATTGCTCTATCTCGTAATACCACGGTAGCCCTTCTTCTTCGATAATCTCCTCGAGCTCAGTCAATGAAACTTCCTTCAGCTCTTCCCTCTCTGCCTTCCTCTCTACGGACTTCCTAAGGTTATCGAACCACGGATCCTGAAGGGAGGGAGCGTCTAACCGCTGAACCACAATGGTTTCAGTGGAATGACTGAGAGGAAAGGAAAGAGATGAAGCGAGCGATGCCAGCGCATCGGCAAGGATATTCTGAGAACGAGGGGTATGAATATAGATAAGCTTGCGGAACTGCCTAGCCAAGAGCGTGACCAGATCTTGATAAGGCTTAAGCTTAGGGTCACGGGTGCGGTAAGTTGACTGGATTTGACGTAGCACCAGCTGAGAATCCTCTATGATATTAAGGTACCGCGCGCCCAGGAGGTAGGCGTGCTTCAAACCGGCAAGGAGAGCCTCTTACTCGGCTATGTTGTTCGTGGCAGGGAAAGAGAGCTGATACGCGAGAGGGATAGTCACACCTTCCGGGGTGAGGAGAACGGCGCCGATTCCACGCCCCTGAGAGTTGAGAGCTCCATCAAAATGGAGAGACCAGAAAGGAAGATGAGTGATTACAACCAAGTGTTCATCGGGAAAATCGTCCTGGATGACGTCAGTGCGTGGGATAGGAGAATGAGCGAGATGCTCAGCAATGGCGTATCCCTTGATCGCCTTCTGAACAACAAAGGTGATGTCGAATTGAGAAAGGAAGCTCTGCCAGCGAGCTAACATGCTAGAAAGGACGGGCTTTTCTAAGAGATAACGAATGGGGTCCATCCTAAAGATCAGCTTGACTTCATGGGCAAGAAAGTAATGCTTCAACTTCTGAGCTACCCAGACTAAAGCCGCACAGGTCTTCTCCATGGCAGTATACTTGGATTCAGCCAGATTGAACAACCTAGATAGGTAGTATGCTGCCCTCTCTCTCCCTTCGTAATCTACCTGAGCCAAGACAGCTCGTAGGGAGTCCTCAATAATAGAAATGTATAGGATGAGGGGTTTACCAGGGACAAGAGGTTGCAAAACTGGGGGATTAGACAGATAAACCTTAAGCTCCTCATAGGCCTTTTGGCATTGATCATTCCATTCAAATTTTGTTCCCGCCTTTAGCAGATCATAGAATGGGCGACATCTCTGCGAATGTTGGGATATAAATCTTCTTCGGCGGTGGTATTTCCATTACGGCCTTTGCTTTGTTTGGATCAATCTGAATCCCCCTCTTGCTAACTATGAATCCTAACAACTTCCCTGATGCAACTCCAAATACACATTTCTTTGGATTCATCTTAAGTTTATACTCCCTAGCCCGTTGCAACACCTTAGCTAGAACAGCGGGGTGTTCTTCTTGAGACCTTGACTTGACCAGAATATCATCCACATAAGCTTCCATATACACCTGCATCATATCGTGGAAGATAGCCATCATCGCCCGCTAATAGGTGGCACCTGCATTTTTCAATCCAAATGGCATGACAACGTAGCAGTATGTGCCCCAGGGCGTGGTGAATGAGGTCTTCTCTTGATCCTCGAGAGCAAGACGGACTTGGTTGTAACCTGAATAGCCATCCATGAACGAGAGAGCTTCATAACCTGCCGTGTTGTCGACCAACACGTCGATGTGAGGAAGCGGAAAGTCATCCTTCGGACATGCCTTATTCAAGTCCCTAAATCGATGCAGATTCGAATTTTTCCATCCTTTTTCGTTACTGGGACTATATTCGCCACCCATTGCTGATATAAAACAACCCTAGTAAACCTGGCATTATGCAATTTATCGACTTCTTCTTTAATCCTCAAGGCCATGTGCGGGTGGAATCTTCTGGCTTTTTGCTTGATGGGTACTGCCCCTGGTTTAAGAATGAGCCTATGTTCAACCAGCGAGGGGTCAAGACCCGGCATGTCTTCATAGGACCAGGCGAAAGAATCGCTATACCCCCTCAAAACCTTGATCAGCTCCTCTTCTTCCTGAGGAGGGAGATTAGCAGAAATAATGATAGGCCTGGGATCCTCTTCAGTTCCAAGATTGATCTCTTTGGTGGGTTCATCCACTGCTGAGGTTGGTTCATCAAATCTCTTCAAGCCTTGCACATACAAATCGGCAGCGTCATCCACATCGCTTTCCTCATCATCCATTGGATCCTTCTCGTTCACGATCTCATAAACACCCAAACCGTCATTGCTCCACACCCCGTCTGTCTCATCATCATCTTCCAAAGCAATGGCGGTCTCCACAAACTCAGGGCACCTGAGGAGGGCATGACATCTATGCACAAGATCTTGGAGAAACCTATCGGGAACAGATTTGGAACGCCGCACCGCTGGGTGCGCCGCGGACGTGGAAGGGCTGATAACGACATGACTAGACTCGACTCCAACTGACTCGACTAACCTAGGAGACTCTGCTAACTGTACACCTAACCTAGGCGATAAGGAATCTAAGGGGAGGGAAGCAGGGCTCTCGTGCCCCTGGGGACTTGGACAGAAAGTGACATAATCTTCCACCGAAATTTTCATTTCAAAATTGACGTTTTTTTTTGGGACCCGGTGGAAATCATGAAGCAGGCAGAAGAACTAGAAGAGGCAGGGGGGGGAGGAAGCTGCAGAGGAAACAATGATGGGAAGAGAACATCGAAACATGGATCAGAGGATGAAAACCACATCTCGTGGAGATCGTCAGTAGAGGTCCGCATAGTGGTCAAATCAACAGGTGGGCATTGCCCACAATCGGAAGGAATGATTAAAATTTCATTTGGCCTTTCCCAACAACGGGGATCGACCAGGATAGGAGGAGAACGGGGAATAAACCCCAATTGCTAAGCTAAGGAGGCAAGGCGAGAAGGGGACAAAGAGAAGGAGATGACTGAGCTCCCCACTTCCGGCGGCCTCCTGCAATCAGACTGCACCGGAGCGTGCCTTACCAACGGCAGCTCCACCTTCTTTCGGCGAACTTTCTCTTCTTCAAAAAACAGCTTCTGAAAGCCATCGTGAAAATCTTCCATATCATCCACCCACCCTTTCAGCGGCGGCGGTGGACCAGCAATAGCTTGGACATCATCAGCTCCATCAATAGCAAGTGGTGGCTCCCTCAGGGTGCCGGGCTGCAATGGGCCTTTTATAAAATGCTGCCTGTAATCCCATGTCAGCGGCCCAGAATCTGAAAGTATGGACATAACTGACTCGCGGTAACCCAAGCCTCGGCGACTCATTTTGCGACCTCGAGGGACGGGTTTAGTTCGTCCCTGCAACTGTGCGTCGAGACCCAACCCCGGCTGGTATCCCAACTTCAGTATTATATTCCACCCTTTTGTATCTCTGATCTTGGACTTAAATTTGACGTTGACAGGTGTAGCAGCGGGCTTGCGTGACGCATATGCCCAAGGATAGTTTAAGTCCATTACTGATAAAATCGGTCTATTACTTGGCCACAGGGTAGGGAGAATCTTTGCTGCAATAGCATCAACTGATTGGACAGTGGAAATACTTTTTACCTTTACTACCCGACCTTGGAATGGGAATTTCAAACATTGGTGGGCAGTTGACGGTACGACATTCAGACTATCGATCCATGGACGACCCAGAATTGCTTTAAACATTGGGTCAATGTCCAGCACATAGAATTCCACGTACATTTTCAAAGGCCCCAGCTCGGCCTGTATAGTCACGACCCCGTGACAAGCACGCCTGGAGTTGTCATATGCGGTTATCGTTGTTGCTGTCGCACTCAACATTTCTTCAGAGATATTGCACGCACGGAGGGTGCTCAATGGACATACATTGATCGAAGCATCCGTGTCCACAAGAGTTGAATCCACTGCTACCTTATTCAAAGAGATAGTAATGCATAGTGGCATTTGCCGTGCTTCCGGGGGCGCTAGCTCTGACTCAGAAAATGAAATTGCGGGCCCCCTGGTAATGGTTGCCAACACCGTAGCAAACTGTCTGCGGCCACATCCTCGTTCACCTTGACCTTTTGTAAAAAGACTTTGAGAGCTTCCTGGTGAAGTGGAGATCTTCTGATCAACTCCAGAATAGAAATCTTGGCCGGCATCCGGTCCAAGTGCTGTAACAAATCGTATTTGGTGCTTGACACAGGGTCAGCTTCTTCATTCTCGCCGGTTGATGCAGGTACCCGAGCATTAGATGCGGATGGACCCGCAAAAGGATAAACCCTTTGATAGGGATTCCTGCTCCGAAGGGCGCACTGACTTGCCGGCACGGCGTGCGACGGACCCCCGATTGGCCCGGTGGGATAGGTGGTGATGGTAGGAGTGGAGGTGGGGGAAATGATGGCGGAGGTTGGCCTGGCGGGCGCTGGCGGGGTGAGGATGGGCGAAGGGTTGAGCGGAGGGGTGAGGATAGAAGGGATGGTGGGTGATATGCGAGCGGAGGGTGTAACGGGTGAAGGCGGAGGGCTTGATAGAGTGGCGGAGAATGTGGCAGGTGAGATGGGTGACCTGGATGGGATGGGCGGTGGTGCGGTGGTCAAGGTGGTAGACCTGAGGATGGAAGGAATGGAGGATGCGGAGGAATGGTTGTGATGGAAGGCCAGGAAGTGAGCGGGGGTCTCATCATCAAAAATCCACCCGGCGTTAGGGGCCGGGCGTTCAACAATGTTAACTTGCGCCGGTGTCGGTGCCGGCGGCTGCTGTTGTTGTTGCTGCGGAGCGGGTTGATGAACTGGCAGGGGATTCTGGTGGATCCCAAGATCTTGTTGTTGTTGCTGTTGCTGGGGTTGTTGCTGCTGTGGGGGTTGCTGCTGCTGAAATTGCTGGGGCGCCGCCTGCTGCGGCCTGGCCTGTCTCTGCCTCTGTTTAATATCTTCAATCAGCTTGTGCATTTGGGCCCAATCAATTCTCTGGCCCTCATGGAGATCGTACATCAGATCTCGGAACTGATAACACATGTCAATCGTGTGCCCGGGCTGCCGATGATATATGCAATATCAGGACTGATCGGCAGCCGGATTCCAGTTTGGACGTTCAGGAGGCAGCTGAATATTACCCGTATACATTAGAGCAGAGAAAATATCTGGCAAGGTCTCAGGAAGAGGAGGGTAGTGGGCCCTCTTCGGGCTCGGGCGAGCGGGTCCATAAGCGGCGGGTGGAGGAACGTTATGGTATTGTGGAGGCCGCTGAGGCTGCTGTGGTGGTGGTAGGGGTTGTTGCGGATGCTGAGGAGCAGGGGCTGAAGGTCGAGGAGGTTGCGGAGCGGGGAACTGGTGGTTGCGAGGAGGCTGCGGGAAATGAGGTGGAGCGGGTTGGTGGGGGAACTGGACAGCCTGAACCTGCTCGTTAATTTGGACTCCCTCGGTAACTGGGCCCTGAGATTTTCTTGGGTTCTTGGGCTTCTGGGCCTCGAACAAAGAATGAATGCGGGAGTCCTTGAACTGGGTTTGGATAAACCGAGCCCTGCTATATAACTGGTGCATGTTAGAAATGTCGTTCATGGCCAGAATGTTCTTGAGCGTCAGCGTAGCATTAGAGATCAACAATTTCACCTTCTCTTCCTCCGGGATCTGCCCGGGCACACGCGAGGCCATCTGCCTCCACCGGTCTGCATAGGTTGCAAAATCCTCGTCCGGCTTCATCCTCTCAGCTACCAGGTCGGTGAAGGAATACTCGGGACCGACCCGATCTTGAAATCTCTGAATAAACCTCTCCTTCACAGTTTTGAAACTTTCCGCCTCCTCCAGCGGCAAAGTGTAGAACCACTCCAGGGCGACCCCGTCCAACGATTGGTGAAATAGGTATGCCATCAAACGATCATCATGCTGAAACTGCGCCGACTCGTAGAGAAACTCCCTGACATGAATAAACGGGTTGCTATTCCCGTCATACTTCCGGTACACGGGGAGCTCAGACTGAGGGGGGAACCGGATGTCCCTGAAGTTGGGAACGGGCACATCTGCAAGGGACTGTGGGCCGACCCGCTTATGAAGGGGGTCGATTTGTTGCTGCATGGCAGCCCACTTTTCAAGAATTTCCCGTTCCCGGGATGGAGGAGAAGGAGAAGGAGCAAAGCCTAGATGGGGTGCTGAACGAAAAGCTGACTGAGGGGGGAGCCCGTAAGAGGGATATTGGACCGTGGAAGGGCCCGTATCCGCGTGAGCCAACTGGGCGGCCCCTGGTTGCAACCGAGTAAGATCCACCGGGGCCAGAGGGGCCTGCAGTGATGGAGGAATAGTGGTGTACTGATCCACTTATCAACAGGCAGATGGGCCGAGGAAGAAGATTGGCCCGCCTCCGTGCTAGAAAATCGGAGAACTTGGGGACGGATAGGAGTAAGATCAATAGGGGCCACCGAGGTGGCCCCAGCAGCGATGGTCACACCACGGGAGGAAACTGGGGTCGGGGCATCGGCCCCATGGAGTGGAGCTGGGTCGGGTCCAGCTGGGCCATCATATGAAGAATCTGACTGGCCGGATTTTGAGCAGAAGAATCAGATAAAGAGGGCTGGGCGCCCTCACCAGCAAGAGTCGGGAGTGGAGGGGCAGTCCCCTCTCCTCCCTGCATAGGAATGACCCGGGACGGGTCCTCGAGGAGGCCACGGGGGAGAGAATCCTCGTGGGAATGGGAGAAATCGTAGGAAGACATGGGAGACGATGTATCAAACAAAGGGTTGAAATAGGAATGGAAGGAGGAACCAACCCTAGGAGACGATCCTAAGGGGAAGAAACAACCCCACAAGCACTAGATAGCCTAAAAGGGGGAGCAAGACAATCCTAAACCAACCAAATCAAACAACGAGCATGCAATGGGAGGAAGAGATGAGAGGAGGATCACCCAATTAGACAATCAAGTTGTTGAATGATGCACGTCAAATTCTTATGAGTTCCTCTTTGAACCTTAGTGGATTAATTAAAATGTAGATTCACTCAACCACTAGGTGCCTAACCAGGGTGAGAAATGGGGGACTGGGTGACTCTAGGGAACTCTCTCTCACGGATGCAAAACCCTAGAATGGGGGTGGACAAGGTACAACCTGCCCGGCGCCCGTGTGGGAATCCACGGCTCACGGGGACTTACGGAGGCCCTCGGCAAGGTCACCTAGTCGGCTCCAAGGAATATGGAGACGAGAGGAAACCCTACCTCAGTAGGAATGCAACTACTATGGAGTGTGTATGATCCTATGTGCACCGGAGTGCATGCAATGTCTAGCCTAATGAACTAGCAACCAATGATCGAAATAAACATGCAAGGATGAAAGCAAGTATGTAACAACAACATATAACCAGGGGAAGATCAATAAATAGCACCAAGGAGAACAAAGATAATATAGGTGTGGCAATCAAAGCAACCTCGGGTGCACTGTAGCACCAGAAGGACGGTCTGTGGGAGACCGCACAAGAAGATAGACGGTCTGGGGTGGACCGTTCAATCCAGGGAGCAATATCAGAATAAAATATATGGTCAGAAAATGCTGGAATGAACAGGAACGGAGATGGGCGGTGTACCTGGATGTACGGTCGACAGTAAGACCGCACAAGATTTGAAACGGACCTGCAGAGACCGTATAACAGCAGCCAGAATAGACAGGAAGGAGGCAGAAACGTACCTGTGTCAAGAGGATAGACGGCCAAAGGCTGGCCGCACAAACGATGAACGGTCTGAAACAGACCGTTTATAGCAGCAGAGTAGCAGGAGACACAGCCCTGTCGGAGAGAAGGGCGGTGCCTCGGTAGCCACCCAAGACCTTGAACGGCTCCGTACTAACCGCTCAACTTCCAGGAACAGAAACCAGTAGCAAGCCTGAAATCACTCCCAAAACACAGAACTAACAAAGCAAGGAGGACTCAGCAAGCCACTAACACGATGGGCACCAGGCGTCCCACCGTGATTGCCACAAAAAGGAGAGGTGTAGATATTTTTCCCTGCCTTCTTTGGTCAATGCTTGTCCTTTTCCTTTAATGCCCTCCCAAGTCCAATCATCAAGTCAAATGCGAGATATGAATAGAAGGCAAGGGACGAGGGAATAGAACCTGTGATCGCCACCAAGGCTCCGACGCAATGAGCACGCCGTACCTTGGAAAGAAAAGAAGGAGCTAGCCTCAAGTGCAGCACTGGAACGATAAACGGTCCTGGGAAGACCGCCTATGAGGTTGAACGGCCCCACGATAGACCGCTTATGGCGCTGCAGAAGGATGCAGGACAGAGCAGCTGCTGGAAGAAGAACGGCCCACTCACGACCGCACGAAGAGGATGAACGGCCCAACTTGAACCGTACTTCCACTGGAACGGCTGGGCGGCAACCGCACAAGTCCACCACGCAGTAAACTACGAAGGGTCCGACCTCCACCCTCTCCGGCCGGCCAGAGGGGATGGGCCTCGTGCTAGGGATTGCTGACCTGCAGTAAAACGTAGAAAAACAGAAAGAAACACCCAGATTAAAACTGGAACGTGTAGTAAGTGTCGAAATAAGAGGAGATGAACATGAATAAGTGGAAAGGGGGATACCTGGGGGATTTTAAACCCCTAGGGTTGCTAGAAAACGTGGGTGGGTGTGTGCATGGGAATGCATGGGAAGAAAAATGTGAAGAAAAGGTAAGAGGAGTGATGCATGCAATGGAACCAAACTGTTGGGGAATATAGAATGGAGTACCCAGATGAGGAGGACAACCAGCAGAGGAGGAAGAAGAAAGGAGAGAAGAGAAAACAAACCACAAGAACACACAGGGATTTTTTACGTGGTTTGGAGGCAAGATGCCTTCCTACGTCCACGGCCGCAGCAAGATTCCATTAAGATAATCACAGACTTCGTTACAATACAAGAGAGAGTTCACCCTTTTATACTAGGAGATTAGGGCGTCATTAGTCAGGGTATTAAGGACAATAATACCCCTGTTGAACAGAAATCCTCTTCCGGGGTATATCAGACGTGCATGCTCGCCTGTCTCCAAGGATGCTCTCCTGAGACCGAGTATGCCCTCCAGCGACTGTAGATGCTCCCCCACCACCAGTCAGGCTAATGCATTGCCAAGACAAGTGTCGACACTTCTTCATGCATTGCCAAGATAAGAGTCGACACTTCTTCATGCAGGTCAGCCTGCTCCAAGTGACATCAAAATACCTTGAGCCCGTAATGCATGCTCCCCTGACATTGAGGATGCTCCCCTGGAGCAGCGATTGCTCCCCAGAGACAGCATGTGCTCCCCTGACGCTGAGAATGCTCTCCAGAAGTAGTGGATGCGCTCCTGAGGCAGAGTGTGATCCCGTGCAGAGGCGCACGATGAAGAGTTCTGACTCCACACTCTAACACAAACAACTTATCAAAACCATGAAAGACTAGACTACTCCCTGAACCGGAGGCTTGTATGGACGTGGAAAGCCGCCCTCCTTGGTACCAGGTCGCTCAAGAATGCGGCAGGGCTTCGCCGTCGACCAAAAATTTCCCCCCTTCTCGAACTGGCCCTCGGGGTCTATTTATAGAGCACCCGGGGACTTAGCCCGAAACTGGGATTTACATTCATTTTTAGGGCTAGATAATATCATAAAAGTTGGAGATAATTGAGTTATCTCTTATCCAGAGAAAACGGCATCGAAAAAGACTTTATATTCGTGGATAAATCTCCGAATAAAGCCCGGGGATAATTTCACGGATAGAGAGAGAAAATCTTTCAATTCGTCAGAGCTCGCAGGGTTAAACGATCTCACGATAGACCGCACAACTAGTTGGGCGGCTACTTTGGAACCGTCCAACCCTGGCGGTGATAATTCCAAAAAGAGATAATCATCCACTAATTATCCATTAACCAACCGAAATGATCGCCGTTGGACTCTCATAGATAAACGGTCTGATATTAACCGTCCACAATGATGAGCGGCCAACTTCCAGCCGTATAACTCCTGTCGGTGATAAATGGATAATTATCTGAGAAACATTTAGGCTTTAGGACTCTGGAAGAAAAACGGTTCATGACAGACCGTCCATGAAGTTGAACGGCTAGGAATAAACCGCATATGCCCTTGTCGGTGGAAACTCAGAAAATCATCAGAAATCAACCAAAAATGTATGAACGGTCCATGGGCAACCGCTCAAATAGTGAACGGCTAGGGATGAACCGTACATATGCCTGGATACTTGATTTTCAAAAAAATGTTCAATTAACCAAATCAAGGTCCATTAAGCCCTGAATTGATACGGACCTAACCAAGGAGGGAGGTTACCCATAAAATCAGCCCAAGAATGTTGTCTGAACATAGCTCACCCAGTAACGGATAATTCGGGACATCAAAATAACGGTAAGAGGAATGACTCAACTTATCGGTAAAAAACGGGTGTCAACACCCCCAAGATTTGTATGTTGGTGTGAAAACTCCCTTTTGGGAGGGGATGTTGGTGTTTTTGCACTTACACCCTTATCTCGAGAAAATTTGCTTGTAAATCATTAAATTTTGTAAAAATATAGAAATTTGTTTTAAAAAATTGAAAAATTATGAATGTGCATCATTAACTTATTTTCATGTGGGGGGCACACAAGGCTAAGGGATTGGCAGTGGGCGGCACACGGGGCCGACTGTGGCGAGGAGGAGACGCGTCTTCCAGGACAGGGAGGGCAAGGAGGAACTTTTCGTTTTGGCGTTCTCTCCTCCGATCTTGTTTCCCCTCTCTCTCTTCTATTCCCTATGTCCACCTCTCTACTTTTAAAAAAATTTATATACTTTTCCAATGCACCGTGATGCGCACCGACTAGTGTCGTCAAGAAAGCCGTGCCACAATTTTAAAATAATCGCACTCACTCACTTTTAAATATTGGAAAATCAAATATATAGTGGTAAGTGGAGTCGATCCCACGAGGAGGAAAAATCCTTATTTGAGTAAGTTGGAAAAATATCATTATGCTTTGAAAATCGAATTTTGAGTGAGACACTAAAGGAAAATAAACTGCATGAAAACTATTTAAAGAATATAAGAGGGTTTAAGAAGAGAAATTGGAAGAGATAGAGAGAGAAACTAAGATAATCACAAATTTACAAAATTGAACTTTTATTGCTACGAGAGTGTCAAATACAACTGTAAGAAAAATGAAAATTACAACTTTGGAAATTAAAAGAGAAGGGAAGGGAAAATATAGCCAAAAGATGGAGAAGAGCGCCGCCCCCGTGCCACGCCTTGGATGCCAACGCCGTGAGAGGACCAATGGGTGAAGATCCGCCTTGGGATATGTGTGGAAAAATAGAGAAAGGGGAAGATAGAAGGATGAAGAAATTCACTGTGGAAACATGTGTGTGGTGTATTTTGAAAAGAGAGAAAGAGAGGGTTCGGTGGAGAGAACATAATGGAAAATTAAAACAGAAACAGAGGGTGATTGGGAAGAGGATATCTTTAAAATCAGAAGGAATTGGGAAAAGTGGAAAACATGAAAGTTGTAGAGGTTGAAAAGACGAAGAAGGTTGGTGAAGACCTTAAAGACAGAAAACAAAAGGAAGATGGAGAAAAACACTAAAGAACAGAGGTTGGTCGCGGATGAACAATGCATAAAAAAAACCCAGGACAGCTTGTTAAAAATCTGAGAATATCTTTCAAACCAAGAAGAATTAGAAGAAGGTGAAGAAAGAGAAGTTGTAGATCTTTGAAAAACAAGGAACTTTGATGAATAACACAGATTAAAAATAGGAGTGGAAGAGAGTGAAAAACTAGGAAGAACAGGAGGTGGTGCACGGATGAACAGTGAAAGCCCTAAAAATCTGAATTTTAGAAAACAGTAAATAATTTGAAAATGAGGAAGAATTGGAAGAAGAGGTAGAAGAAGTTGAAGAACTTTCGAAAACGCACAACTTTTGTGAAGAACACAGAGGGAGATGAGGATAAAAAGGGGAAGAAAAACGAGAAAGAGCAGGGTTTGTAAAATTGGATGAATAGTAAAAACGCAGAGATAGATGCTTGAAAAATTGAAAATAGATTAAAAACGGGAAGGAATTAGAAGAAGATGAAGAAGAAGAATTTGTAGGAGACTTAAAAACGAACAACTTTTCAGAAGAAAGAAATTTAAAACGAGAACTAGAAGTGCATGAAAAAGAGGCTAGGAGAAAGGCGAATCCCCCCCTGGTCGCACACAACACCTATTTATAGTGGAGAGACCTTCCACGATCGTGGACTTCCCAAATCCTCCCAAATCCGAATTTCTACCAGTGAGGGTTGATTAAGTCAAGACTCCTTCCAGTATTAGAGTCATTTCCACATATTGATCATGGATAAGCTCAAAATATGACAATCAGGACGTTCTGTTCTGTTTCTGCTTCAAACTGAAATAGCGACCACCATCCGGGCGTTATTTGAAATGACGATCGCACAAACGGTCGTTCATTCTTTTTTTTAAAAAATATCTGGTAAATAATTTTCCTCATAAATGAATTAGCGCCCGCTCGTGTGGTCGTTATTTCTTTTTTTTTTTCCTTATTTTCTTCAAATGAATTGACGCCTGGCCTTGTGTCGCCGTAACAGCACTAACATCTTTAGAGAGGCGGATCTTTTGTGTTGCCGCCTTCGGCTCCCTTCTTGGTGTACAAAGCTCTTTTAAAAACTTGGCATACGCCGGCACATGTTTAATAGCATCCAAGAGTGGAATATTGATATTGACTTGCTTAAATAATTTCAACATCTCTTCTTGTTGGATCGGCTTCTTTTGAGCTTTTGGCTTTAATGCATCCGGAAAAGGAACCTTACCTAAATATCCTTGAAAACCTTCATCAACCTTGATCTTTCCTTTGTCCATTGTCCTCTCCCCTTCTGGCTTCTTTTTCTCTTGAACAATTATCGGCTCTTCTTCCTCATTATCACTCTCCTCTTGGACATCTTGGCCCTTACTACCACCCACGTCTTTAGCCTAATATGGATCATTGAGAATTTTCCCGCTCCTAAGGGTAGAGATAGCTTTGGCATTGTCGAATTGAGGAACGATAGGAGGGGGTGACTGAGGTTGATTGGGCTGATTTGGAGGAGGAAGAATAGGAGCTCTTTGCTGGAAACCCGGAGGTTGTTTATTGCGGGGATTAGTTATGGGTTGACTAGGTAACTGCCCGACATCTCTCCTCATATTACTAGCCGCCAGTTGACCTATTTGACCTTCTAACTTAGCAATTGATTGTTGTTGAGAAAGAATAAGTTGTTGAAGTTGGTCAAATTTATCTTCAAAATTAGGCTGGTGAGGTTGAGGAGGCGGTTGATAAGGAACTTGAAACGGGGCTTGATGTTGATAACGATGTGATGGAAATTGATTATATTGGCCCTGATATGATGTAGCATGTTGATATGGGGCCTGAGCTTGATGGAATGACGATTGTTGAAATGGAAGTTGTTGTTGTTGATTATGTTGAAAAGGAGATGAAAAATTTTGGTGAGATTGGTTTGGAACTGGAAAAGATTGTTTAGGAATTGGGGGATTGACTTGAGTGGATGAACTCGCTTGAGATTTCCAAGAAAAATTTGGGTGATTTCTCAAGCCTGAATTGTAAGTATTGGAATATGAATCATAAGTGGGCTTGGAGACACCCTGAGCAGCAAGGACTTGCTCTTGGATAAATGGGGGAAGTTGGGCCGTTATAGGACAATCAATGACAGCATGATTTGGGCTAGAACATAAAGCACAAATTTCTTGAAGGTTTGAATCTGAGAGAGGCTGAGCAGAAGGAAGAGAGGACTCCTGTCTATTCATGGACAAAAGTTGATCTAGCTTTTGAGCCATTAAATCTACATTCTCTATCTTTTACGCCAATAAGTCCACTTTATTCAACTTTTGCGCACGCCCATTAATATCTAGCATATTCTTAAAATCTCCTTGACTTTTAACTTCATAAAGCCCACTCTTTTTTGATGGTCCAATCATTCTTTCATAAGAAGAAAGTGAAGCATGACTAATAGAATTTTCACTTAATATTTCAAACAATTCATAAGCTTCATCTTCACTTTTACTCATAAAAACTCCTCCACATGATACAACCACCATTTGTCTATAATTTACCGTTAATCCCTCATAAAATGCTTGCACAATTTGCCATCTTGATAGGCCATGATGGGGGCATTTTCTCAATAAATCTTTCAACCTATCCCAGGCCTCATGAATTTGTTCCCCAGGATTTTGTGTAAATCCAGTGATGGCCCTTCTCATGGTATTAGTCCTATCAATGGGGTAGAATTTTTTCAAAAACTCTTTCTACATCTCTCCCCATGTATCAATCGTTCTACCCAAGGCTCCCAACCAATATTTTGCTTTGTCCTTAATGGAGAATGGGAAGAGAGTGAGCCTAAGGGCATCATCAGAGAAATTTTGGATTTTGACAGTTGAACATATCTGGAGAAACTCATCTAGATGTTTATAAGGATCTTCATTAGGATTTTCATAGAATGATGGCAACATCTGGATGGTACTAGACTTAATCTCATACTGAACCGCCTGGTTCAGAGGTGGTTGAACATAGAAGGATGGTTGATATTGATTAGGCATAAAATAATCCTTCATTTGCTTAGGAGTTTGAATTTGATTTTGATCCGCCATAAAGTTAGGTTGAAGTTGTGGTCTAGAATACACTAACCTTTCAATTTCACTAATAGGTCCTATCAAATGAGGGTGGAGGGATCTCCTACCTTGCATGCAATGTAAAGGGCCCAAAAGGTAATGCTGATTTTTTCAAAATGCAATGAATCCCTATATGAATGGGTTATGGGTTAACTAGACTATGCAAATGTAAGGATTAATTATATAAATGCAAGAATGACGATTTTATTTATTTTATTTATTTTTTTATGGAAAATCTTCTAAGGGCACTCTAACTCCAAGGTGCTTCGTGGTATAACCGGTCCGGCGTCCGTGAGGGAATCCACGGCTGCGGGGACTTATGGAGGTCTTGAAGATAGAATTTCAAGTCCAAAGAGACGGAATGCTCAATGGAATGTCCTTCCAAATCCAAGAATGGTGTAAAGATCCTAATGCCCTTAAGAAAGGGAAATAGATGAGAGGAGAATTTTTTTTTCACATAATGATGCAAGTGAATAAGAAATCAACTAAAATGTAAAATGCATGAAAATAATGCAACTAAGATGAAGGTATGTTAGCATGAAATAAATTTTTTTCTGTTTCTCTGTTTTCTGATTTTTTTATTTTTCAGAGAATTTTTCAGAGTTTTTTTGAATTTTCAAAAAGAGATATGAAGAAAAAAATTATCAACTAAAAATATCAAACAATATGCAAAATTATTGTAAAGTGACATCTAAAATCATGTTTTTGGAGTTTTCTGAATTTCTGATTTTTTAGAATTTTTTAAAAATTTTCAAATTTTTTTAGAATTTTTCAGAATTTCACAAAAAAGAGATTTTCCTACGTATACTGACCTTTAGTGACGCTTAAATTTTTCAGCATTTCTGATTTTCAGCTTTCAGCGACAGATTATTTCCTGAGAATATGTAAGTCCGAATTTCGGTGATTTTCTGATTTTTTTATTTTTCCTGCAAAATAAAAAACAGAAAAATAAGTAAAACTATATACAAATCAAACACAAGGAATTTTTTAACACAAAAAATAATTTCTTCCCCGGTAACGGCGCCAAAAATTGATGCGCACCGACTAGTGTCGTTAAGAAAGTCATGTCACAATTTTAAAATAATCGCACTCACTTACTTTTAAATATTGGAAAATCAAATATATAGTGGTAAGTGGAGTCGATCCCACGAGGTGGAAAAATCCTTATTTGAGTAAATTGGAAAAATATCTTTATGCTTTGAAAATCGAATTTTGAGTGAGACTAAAACTAAAGGAAAATAAACTGCATGAAAATTATTTAAAGAATATAAGAGGGTTTAAGAAGAGAAATTGGAAGAGATAGAGAGAGAAACTAAGATAATCACAAATTTATAAAATTAAATTTTTATTGCTATGGGAGTGTCAAATACAACTGTAAGAAAAATGAAAATTACAACTTTGAAAATTAAAAGAGAAGGGGAAAATATAGCCAAAAGATGGAGAAGAGCGCCGCCCCTGTGCCAAGCCTTGGATGCCGACGCCACGAGAGGACCAATGGGTGAAGATCCGCCTTGACATATGAGAGGAAAAATAGAGAAAGGGGAAGATAGACGGAAGAAAAATTCACTGTGGAAACATATGTGTGTGTGGTGTATTTTGAAAAGAGAGAAAGAGAGGGTTCGGTGGAGAGAACATAATGGAAAATTAAAACAGAAATAGAGGGTGATTGGGAAGAGGATATCTTTAAAATCAGAAGGAATTGGGAAAAGTGGAAAACATGAAAGTTGTAGAGGTTGAAAAGACGAAGAAGGTTGGTGAAGACCTCAAAGACAGAAAACAAAAGGAAGATGGAGAAAAACACTAAAGAACAGAGGTTGGTCGCGGATGAACAATGCATAAAAAAAACCCAGGACAGCTTGTTAAAAATCTGAGAATATCTTTCAAACCAAGAAGAATTAGAAGAAGGTGAAGAAAGAGAAGTTGTAGATCTTTGAAAAACGAGGAACTTTGATGAAGAACACAGATTAAAAATAGGAGTGGAAGAGAGTGAAAAACTAGGAAGAACAGGAGGTGGTGCACGGATGAACAGTGAAAGCCCTGAAAATCTGAATTTTAGTAAACAGTAAATAATTTGAAAATGAGGAAGAATTGGAAGAAGAGGTAGAAGAAGAAGTTGAAGAACTTTCGAAAACGCACAACTTTTGTGAAGAACACAGAGGGAGATGAGGATAAAAAGGGGAAGAAAAACGAGAAAGAGCAGGGTTTGTAAAATCGGATGAATAGTAAAAACGCAGAGATATATGCTTGAAAAATTGAAAATAGATTAAAAACGGGAAGGAATTAGAAGAAGATGAAGAAGAAGAATTTGTAGGAGACTTAAAAACGAACAACTTTTCAGAAGAAAGAAATTTAAAACGAGAACTAGAAGTGCATGAAAAAGAGGCTAGAAGAAAGGCGAATCCCCCCTCATGGTCGCACACAACACCTATTTATAGTGGAGAGACCTTCCACGATCGTGGACTTACCAAATCCCCCCAAATCCGAATTTCCAGCAGTGAGGGTTGATTAAATCAAGACTCCTTCCAGTATTAAAGTCCTCCTTTTCACAGATTGATCATGGATAAGCTCAAAATATGGCAATCATGACGTTCTGTTACGTTTCTGTTTCAAATTGAAATAACGACCACCATCCGGGCGTTATTTGAAATGACGACCGCACAAACGGTCGATCATTCTTTTTTTTTCAAATATCTGGTAAATAATTTTCCTCATAAATGAATTAGCGCCCGCTCGCGTGGTCGTTATTTCTTTTTTTCCCTTTTTTCCTGATCTTCTTCAAATGAATTGACTCCTGGCCTTGTGTCGCCGTATCTTGAATATGCGCCCTCTCACCTTTTTTGGATCCATCTCACATCAATAACTCGACCCCTTCCGCCTATAGGTAATTTTAGTATAGCGCCCTGAGCTCGGTCGCAATTTCCTGAAAATTCAGAAAATTAAAATATCAACATATTTCATCCAAAAATAGTTTTCAAATAATTGTGCAATTCTTGAATGTTTCTCATATGGCCATTTTCACTCAAAAAGATGATAAAAAAATGCAAACTCAGAAAATGATGAGAATGAGATTTTAACCTTATTATATGCACAACTAGACTTATTAAATGCTCAAAGATGATGAATGTGATGCGAATTATGACATAAAATGAAGCACTCATCACCCCGCAGTACTTTTCGACATATTTTAATGAGTTGATGCCACTGCTTTTTGAAATTTGATTTCTTCTGTCTTCGCCCCTCCCTCCCTCCCTCTTCACGAGAGATCTCTAATTTTCAAGAACATTTTTAATGCATCACTCTCCACCCTTCTCTCTTTCCTACCTATCTCTCTTTCTCTCTCTTCTTTATTTATCCCTCTATCTGTCCAGTAGTTCGTATCTTAACCCGGATCGGAATATTAATATTGGATTTGAATTTGTATTCGAATCTATATTTAGTTTTATTTTTGAATTCAAATCAGATTTGGATTTAGATCTTTAAAGGTCTGACCTGGATCCAATCAAAATTTATAGTTTCAGATCCGAAAATATCAAAATAGAGAGGTCCTAATTTGCAGTTTTAGATCCAAAATTACAAACTTCTGAATTTGCAGTTTCATATCTGAAATTAATGTTTGCAGTTTTGGATTCGAAACTGTAAACTGCAGTTTCATATTCAAAGCTGCAATTTAGGGTTTAGAACTTCAATTTTGGATTCTGGCCCATTACCTATAAAAATATATATTGGGATGTCGGGTCAGATTCGAATCCAAAATTTCAATATCTGATTCGGATCAGATCCGGATTCGAAATGACTTTTTAGTTCGGATCTGAGTTGAATTCGGATCCTAAGATATCGGATCCGAATTCGGATCATGATAGATTTGACCCGGATCTGATTTGTTGACACCCCTATGCACATGCTAATCAATTAACTAAAATATGTGTATATTTATCCAAAATGGATAAATCAAATCGAAATGTTTTAAATTTATTTTTCGCGTCTTAAACAACTGTGTCAGACCATAAACCCATCGTCTTAAAGACTAGTCGGATGTTGGATAGGAGGTCCACTTTCAGGTCTTGAGAGGTTTTGGTTCAAGGAGGCAGACTTCATGGACATTGTCAGAGGATCTTGGAATACACAGGTTCTTGGTGGTTCTGCTATGGATACACTGGTGCTAAAGTTGAGGCATACTGCTCAGGCTCTCAAAACTTGGGGGCAGGCAATACCCTTTCGGGGAGGGAAGTTAAGAACAGAATTATGTAACAAATTGAGGGCCTGGATAGCTTGGAGGTGGCAGGACTCATGGATGTAGAGGATAGGAACCTCAGGGACTCTTTGAGGAGTTAGTTTGATGAGATCTTCTCTAGAGAGGAAATCTACTGGAGGTAGAGGTCGAGTGATTACTGGTTCTAGTTTATCACTTCAGGGAGGAGGAGAGTTAATATCATTACTTGTATCAGGATGGGTGAGTTATCTGCTTCTTCGGATGAGCATATTAGGGGACTGGTGAGGGATTACTATTCCAAGTTGTTTTCCAAGGAGGATCACTTTAGATCGAGGATTGCATATGGCCTTCCCCGCCTTTCTCCAGAGGAGAGGGAGGTTATTTCACAGAGCTTTACAGAGGAGGAGGTTCACCAGGTAGTTGTCTCCTTTGTAGGGGACATAGTTTTAGGACTAGATAGCTTCCCACTAGCTTTCTTCCAGCACTATTGGGATGTCATCATATATGATCTTATGGCAGCAGTTAGGGAGTATTAGGAGGGGAGGGCACATTTGAGGGGCATTAATAAAGTCTTCCTTATCTTCATCCCGAAAAAACAAGGAGTCCAAGACTTCCGGCACTTCAAGCCTATCAATTTGTTGAATGGCATTTATAAGATCATCACCAAGCTACTAGTAGAGAGACTGGATATAGTTATGGACAGGGTGGTCAGTTGCTTCTAGGGAGCCTTCATCAGGGGGAGACTTATTTAGGATAATTTCTTGGTGGTCCATGAGTGTATGTTTGCTAGGAAGTCTCAGAGAAGTAAGGAGTTGTCTTGAAGTTGGATTTTAAGAAGGACTACGATAGTGTCAACTAGCTATGCTTGTTTGATTTGTTGGAGAAGATGGGATTTGGTGATAAATAGATTGGTTGGATCCGGGCTTATATCTCTTCTGCTTCTTTTGTTGTCCTTATCAGTGGGAAGCCGTCTTCTTTCTTCTACAGTGGCAGAGGACTCCGGTAGGGAGATCCTATGTTGCTCCTCCTCTTTGTGCTTGTGGCTCATGTGCTTAGCTGGGTGTGGTAGAGAGCAGAGACTGTAGATCTGATCAGGGGTTTTTAGGTTGGGAGAGGGGGTCCTTCAGTTACCCACTTGTAGTATGCTGACGAAACTATTTTGTTCTTGGCAGAGGGTGAGCAATAGCTTTATGTGGCTAGATTTTTTTTGGAATTACTGTTGGAGACGATTGGTCTAAAGGTTAGTTTTAACAAGAGCATGCTTGTTGGGATTAACATGGAGGATATGGCTCTCCAGAGGGCGACGTGCATATTGGGTTGTTAGATAGGAGACTTCCTCATGTTCTATTTGGGTCTCCCTCTATCCCCATGTGCTCTGCGGTGTGCTGATTAGCTTCCCATTATTTAGAGGTATGAGGCCAGACTGGCTGGATGGACATGTAGATTGATATCTTATGAGGACAGGTTAGTTTTTGGCAGATCTGCCTTGAATAGCTTACCTATCTATTTTCTGTCAGTGTTTTGGATTCTGAAAATTGTTGTCAAGAAGATTGAGTCTATTCAGAGGAGAATCTTTCGGCATGGGAGTGGGGGGAGTTGCAGGGGATGACATGACATCAAGTGGAGGAGGGTGACTGCTAGTAAGGAATAGGGGGGTATAGGGATCAATGATGTTGCAGACTTTAATCTAGTTCTCTTGTGCAAGTAGTTGTGGAGATTAGGGTTTGGCAGGGGATGAGGGTCTTCGGGTTTATCTGATCAGGCAAAGATACTACGACAGGAGGGCTTAGGACATAGACACTGGAGCCCTGTCCCAGACTTCTCTCATTTCGCGTGGCATTTTGACTTATAGGGATGTCATCTCCTCTGGCATTCAGGTCTGTCTAGGAAAAGACAACTGATGCCTTTTTTGGAAGGATGGATGATGCGACGATCTCATTTTGGAGACATCTTTTTCTAGTTTCTTTGTTGTCTTTGCTGACCCTTTGGGGTCGATTGACCGGGCTTTCTGACCCCCAGATTTCAGGGGGCACTTGGGTGCCGATTTTCATAAGGGACCGTAGAGATGGTGATGCGGGACGGACCACAGACTTGACTCCAAATAGGAATATGATCCTTGGACTCTATGCAAACTCGCGATCGTCCCTTTTCGAGGGAAGCATCGGACGTGCGCGGTTGAGAAACCGGCAGTGAGCTAGGGTGGTCGGCTCTCTCTTGTGCCCGGATCGGGTCACGGGACGGTCACGCTCTCTCTCGTAGCAGCGATGAATAATAATATGAAGCGAGCTACGATCCTAGAACATGCTCTCTAGCAGCGGCATAAATAAGTATATATGAATAAAGCAAATGCCAAGTGTAGGAGCGGACACGATACCTCCACGCTCTCGGCGTGGGGAAGACGGACCCTGCCGAACTCGTACTCCCGGGACAATTAATACACAAATATTACGGTAAAGAACTACTGTCCACTCCACGCAGGGAGGTAAAGGGCTACACAAGTGGGCCCGGGAGGACCGATTCCGGATTGACGGGCAGCTTCTCGCTTAGCTTCGGCAGCACACGTACTCACGACCGTGGGGTCCACGTACTGGTCGGAGGGGCCGTGTGAGACCGAGCGGCACCGCTGTAGTGGGGACGCCTGGAGGGGTGCTCCCCTAGGGTGGCGGCGCGCTGGAACGTCGGTCGGAAGCCGGGCGGCTCCGATCGTCACCCGCCGGAATAACCGGCCACGGACCTGCACTTGCTATTTTCAGGCGCGCGACTCGGCGAGATCGCTCACTCTGACCAGCACTGATGTCGGAATGTGACGAAACTGGCGCCGTTGGAAAGCTGCTTCTAAGGGCTTCGACCCTGTGGGATCACAGAAAAATCACCAGCTCTGTATTTCTGGTGGACGAATTTTGAAGGCTGCTGTTCCCCATTTCAGATCTGCTCAGGTAGAAACTGATTTTCCTGAGAGTTGGCGTTGACCGGTAGGTAGACCTCCGAATCTGAAGTTGGGTTCTTTAGCAACGTTGTAGAGGTTCAAGAGAGGAAACCAGGGATATTTTTAGATCTGGAAAATATGGAAGTTTGGATTTTCTAGATAGTTTATACTGGCGAAGGGTCGGATCTGGACTGAGGCAGACAGAATAGATTTGGGAACTTGGACGAATTTTAGAAAATATGTGGAGGGTTGACGAAAAATCAAGAAAATTCGTGGTGATAGGGGAAGGTCGACAGAATCTCCAATAAAATTGGGGACTCCTGGAAAAATCAAAAAGGGGTTCGAAGAAGGTGTTCTTCAGCTGGCTGTAACAGTGAACAGAAAGTTGACAGAATTGGAAGGAGATGATGAACGAAAATGGAAAAATACAAAACGGGATCTAGAGACCAAACCAATTTTTCTGGAGGGTGGTGGGAACCCCTGGAACACACCCTAAAAATCCCAGATCAAGAAGATCTCGGATCTGAGAGCAGGAATTCGTGGAAGAGAGATCTGTCCTGGATGGACAGAACTGCAGTGGCGGCTTCGCGGCGGCGCAACGGCGGCACAGATCAAAACCTGAGGTAGAGGGGAGGGGATAGAAGGGATACCACTCTAGAAATGGGGTTGGGAAGAGGGAGAACCAGAGGAGAGGGAGAGGGGCGCAAGAAGCTCCAGCTTACACAAATGATTTTCTTCTTTCATTAATTCTATCAAATGAAAAATTACAAGTATATATGGTAGATGACAAATGACCTTGGTTTCCCATAGATCTAGGTTTTGGAAGGGTAAACTAGGGAGTTCACAAAGATTTCTCCCATGTGGTCAAAACTTTAACCCTTATTCTAATCAAATTTGGACCATTTCCATTCAAACTTACCTAATTTTCACCAACCAAGCCTAATAAGGCCAAAGAAGAGGCCGCCCCCTTCATGGGCTTCTCTTGGGCCTAGGCTGGTCCAAGGCCAACCACTCAAGTCCAATAACTCATGTCTAGACTTGGGCCTTCCAAATCTTGGTGGTCCATGAGAGGGGAAAGCCCACTTGGGCCTTAAGTGGCTATGAAGGTCCATAATGATGACCTTAAGGTCCAATATTAAGAAGCTCCTAATGGACTCTACTAATGGCAACCTAGCCGTGAACTCTACATTACAAGTGGCCCAATGGCTTGTTATAAGCCTTACAAGGAGTCCAAATGAAAGAAATCAAACAATTACAATCCCATACAAGCCATAACACACAAATATGTTCCACCCGTATAAGGAAACAACCGTTGATGCCCCATCAGATGGAGCAGCTCCTTGATCTCTTACTCCTCTGCGACTTTGCCTTGCATTTTCACTGGGAGGATGCGTGGACATTGAGTGGGGGGGGGGGGGGGGGGTAAGGAGGGGACCTTCTCGGTTCGGTTTGCCTACGTCATCATCTCGGACGGAGGGGTGCGTCATAGCCTCGTCCTGTAGATCTGGAGGCGGAGGAGTCCGCTAAAGGTGAAGGTTCTCACTTGGAGGATTTGCCACGGGAGATTGGCTGCTTCAGTTCGTCTCAGGCATATAGTCAATCTGCTGCTTGTGCGTTTAGGAGGATGAGACATTAGACCACTTGTTCGTAAGATGTTCCTATTCGCGGGAGGTGTGGGACGGGCTGGCCTTGAGAGCCCGTTGTACACTTGGCCGTTAGACAGAGGTGCAACCCTTCATTTGGTCTTGGGGAGGACGTGGCCCCTCAACGGAGATAGCATTGTGTGGTAGCTGATTCTGCATGCTACGTTTTGGTCCTTGTGGGGTGAACGGAATCTTAAGTTGAGGACTCTCTTGTCTCTTTTATTTGTGATAGAGTGAGGGAATGGGCAGAATTGTTTTAGAATTCCCTTAACTCTCATCTTTTTATTCTGTTGGGGGATTTTTTGGGAGCTTCTTAAGCATACTTGTACATCTCTTTCTCTTTTTACTTAATACAACTGTGGTACTATCCACCTTCAAAAAAAGTGATAGTTAGCTACTCACCATACTATTTTTCTAGACGCTTTATTTTTTTTTTGGGAAATTTGAGAATGTGATCTCCTCTTGTCTTTAAAGAAGATGGTAGAGTGTTGGTAGAAGATGAGTTGACAAATCAGAAGTGAAAGCAAATGGCTTGACCAATCATGACCGTTATGCAAGTGAACTTTTAGATTATTTATGTAAAAGTACAATTGTGTTTGGTTGGTTGAAGGTTAAATCATAACTTTGTGTTCTATGTAGGGTTTTAAAAATCGATTCGATACGGGGCGAACCACACGTACCAGACTGTATCAGAGAGAAATCGATACGTGCAGCGCATGATATGCAATCGGTTCATTACGTACCACACATAACCGTGTGTCTCGCTGCGTATCGGACCGGTTCAGGGCGGTACACTCATTGCTACGTGCGGGACAAGTGGTTCGGGTCGATTTGGTGTTAACATCTATATATTACTTAATATATTTTACATAGATAAAATATATAAGATGACTTCATAGCTTAGTTGGTTAGCATATTTGTGTAGAATGGTGAGGTTGTGGGTTCAATACTTAGAATGATCATATTTTTTAAAAAAAATTGGCTTCCATGTACATCATTTGGTAATGATTCTAGAGGAGAGAGAGAATAATTTTTAATGTATTTTTATTTTAATTAAAATTATTATATTTAATATAAAAGTAAATTTTGATAAAATTCATTAAAATAGTTGTTTTTATTTTCAAAAAAATATATGATCTAATAGACCTTCCAATTGGGGGTGTCAATGGGTCGGGCCGGCTCGATAGTCCTATGGGTTTGGCTTCATTCTGGGTCGGGCCGCCAGGCGCTTTTCGGCCCGTGGGCCCTTAATTGGGCCGGTGTGATCTAATAGACCCGTCAATGGGTTAGGATAGTCCAATAGGCCTACAACTTGGCTTTATTCTGGACCGCGCCGCCAGGCTCTTTTTGGCCCGCGTGTCCTTAGTTGAGCTTAAAAGTCCAGCCCAACTAGGCCTGCGGGTTGGGTTCGAACTTTAAATTCGGCCCGCTGGCCAACCCTGCCTATTCGTCTTTTTCCCCCCTTCATTTTTTTATTTAATTAGAAATAAAAATATCTAATTTTGTTTAATTAAAAAAATAAAAATCATTTTCTAAATAAATCAATATCTAAATTTTTAATTAATTTAATAATATTATAAAATTTATATTCATATATATTATTTTATTTAATTTATCGAGTCAGGTCAAGTCGGGTGAAAGTAAGGCTTGTGAAGAAGTTGGGCTCAACTCGGCCCGACATAGCTCGAGATCGGGTCCGGTATAGGGTTTAAAATTGATGAGTCGGACTTGAGTCGAGTAGACTTAAGTTGGACTTAAAAGTGAAAAATATTTTAAATGAGAAGAATTTTTAAAATTTTGATTTTTTACGGCATAAATCGAAGAATCCCCCTCTAGTATTATTACCAAACGAATTAAATCAAACACAAAAAAATATTTTAAAAACATGCCAAATGTAAGTTTCAAACATGAGATGTCACCCATTTAACCATACATCCTAACCAATTAAGCTAATGAGTCTTATTGATATGAATAATTCTATTTACATAGACATATCAAAGTTAAATATTTTTTTTATTTTTCTTGTCTCGATACGTAACGGTACCATATCGTACCATACCTGACTGGTACGGCCGGTATGATAAATCTTGGTTCTATGTTTGGTCGTGTCACAGAAAAATGAAGTAATCCACTGTCATAGCTTTATTATTGAAAATTCTAATAGTTTTACATTTGTGTGCTGTATCTTTTGAGGATCATTTGCCCTGTTACTTGTTAATTCCAGACTTGCTTTCCAACACTATGACAGGTCTGATTGATGAGATGATCTCACTGTACATGTGTCACAATCTGTTCAATCCATATATGTAGCCTCATTGGCTACTTCCTTCATTTGCAACTTTATGTCGAGTCTGCAGTAAAGCTTTTTAGCTTTATAGACTTTTATCTCTTAACTAAGTCAATCATTTTTTAGAATTAGTTATCTAGTTAGGGGTTATTTGTTATTGTACATAGTGGAACACTATTGTGTAGATAGTACCTAGGGTACAACCTATGTGTAATCAGGTATTTGTATTCTTTGATTATCTGTTTAGAGGATTGATGTGTTTTTTCACCCCCACAAACAATATGAAACCCAAATTATATGTAGGCTTGCCTAGGAGCTGATGTGGTTTCCCAGTAATCCATTGTTAAATTGGCTTTCATGAAATGATCGGATGATATCATGGGATATGACTTGCAACAAGAATGCTATGTCAGCAAGGGATCCAAACATAGGTTGGAATGCTGCATCATAAAAAAACATATTCATAAAGCTAATAACCATTCCTTGCAGGTTGAATATGGCATGTTTGGTATCCGTCCAAGTCATTTTATGTCATAACATGTTGTTGGTACTTTGTCTTGTAGATTGCTTTTTCTGATGTTTGAAATGATATCTAGTTATAGGGAAAGTTCCTCCACTTATTGTCATTCTGTTTGTGTTCACGAGAGAAAGCCTAGGTTAATTATGAGGAAACTCGGGGGGGGGGGGGTACATTTTTATCTCTTGTCCTTTGGCTGTTCCAATAGCTTTCCCCAGGTTTTTTCAATCTAACAAAATGAAGTGGATAGTTCAGTTTCACTGCTATGACACTGGTTGGTTTGCTTTTATATATGCATTTCATTGATGCTGTTGTGAGGTTAATGAAATTTTCATGTACAGGAGCTCTCAGAGCTTAAGAATTCCCTCAGTACTGAAATGGAGCAAATACGATCAGTAAGTTCGGCAGAGTTTGTCCTGTTCTCTTTTCTTCCTTTGTCATACATCGTTTTCTGATAGTGTTGTCACCAGCAATTTCAAGAGTTGAGGACCACTCTTCAACAGCAACAAGAGGATGTGACAAACAGTCTAAAAAACCTGGGGGTATGAAATTTTCCCTGCAATATACTGTTTGAAATTCCATTTTTCAGATGAGTTCTGATTAGCGAGGTGATCGTTGTAGCATAATTTGGTCTGATGATTTCTAGCTTCAGAGATTTTGGAATGCAATTTTTTTGGCTCGTGGATGTGGAAGGATCAAGTATTTGTTATCCAAAGTGAGGCCAGGGGGAAAAGGAGCAGTATGTATAATATTGCTGTCTTTTTCCAACGGGAGTGTTTCTTTTCTAGTTCGGTTTTAGAAAGTATAGCTCCTCAGGACGTATTATGTAATTTAGACCTTGTAGTTCCGCCTTAGTTTCAATCGTTCTCTTATTTTTCAAAAGAACTATTTGTCCAGACTTGCAGCAATTATATGTTTAGTGTCTTCTGTTACGGTGGTGTTTATTTCAGTGCAATTCTCTGGTTTTACAATCTTCGATTTTAAAATTGGTTTTTCATTTTATTTTAAAACTGGAAGTTTTTGTTTGGGTGGCTGTAAGATAAAGCAAGGTGTTTTGATGGATTTTTTTTTTGTAATTTTAACTCATTTTTTCTCCCGTTTTGGTTTCTGGTTGACATAGATTGTAAATCAAAACAAGAAAAATCTTTAGTGTCACATCGTCCAACGTAATCCCATTTGGCTTGTTTTACAGTCAAATGAACAAGCGGAAAATGCTGTAAAGTGGAACAATTGCAGAGTATTGTTATTGTTTTACCACGAAACAAACAAAGCCTAAAACAAAAAAGGAAACAAGGTGGACTTGTAGGTGACACCGTTCTTTGAAGTATAGAAATGGAGAGTCTATCGTTGCTGTGACATTACAGCTTTTTAACCTGCAGATGCAGGATTTGCCCAAAGATGTCACCGGCCCTAATAGTCCAAAGGCGGTGGAGCAAGAAGGGAAGGCTGAAGAGAAGCCAGAGGAAATACCGACAGCTGTGGCGGACGCAAACGAATCGGATTCTTGAAGTGGTGCCATGGCACCGATTCTCCTCTGTGCTTTCGTCATCCCTTCAAGAACTTGGCAGCACTGTTGGGTTGCGGTTGCTGTATAATGATAAGGGCAAGTATCTTCCCGTGTTTCTGTATTCGATGTTTCCATTTGGATTAGAGAATCACTTTTTTTTCTGTCCCGTTCACTGTAGGATGTTGAAAAGAAATCTGGCATAGCATGTTGAACACCGTTTAGGCTTACCATGTTTACTAAGTGTGATGGGGTGATGGAATTGCAGAACTGTGTTGTTAAATATATGTTTTTATGCATATAAAATTGATATTATGGTTTGTTATGGTCTGTTTATACTTATTTTATGCATATATTATCATGCCTCTAGGTTATTAAATATACACAGTTTACTGGAATACATAAGCTCATATGTATGAGTAAGTAATACTTGCTGCACACGTATGGTGTGCACTAGAATTGTAAACCCTCCTACTAAACCACATGGGGACCGAAGAGCCTTGAGGGGATAAAAAAACTGAACAAAAAAAAAATTAAAGAAAAAGATGTGGGGTTCATATATTTCTTTTGGTTCCTTCTTATCCCCCAAGTCATCAATCCCATGTTAACCATTGAGAAGAGAGTTTGTAATTCTTCTCGTGTTGAATGTGCGGCAATTCATCATTTCAAAAGTCGTTTGAAACAGCCCGACCGACCCTAGATTGAGTCCTTCGAATTCGATTGGGTTTGGGTCGACACTGCATGAGCTGACTTCAATTGGACAAAATCTAAGGGCACTTCACTTGAGTAGTACCTGTTGCAAATCCTGATTTTTAGAATTATTCGAATTTTAACATCCGTTTATTCACTTGATGTGGTGTGGTGTGGGGAAAAAAAAGTAAGAACCCTCGCATCATTTGTTCCCCCGCATGTCTTTTTCCCTTTCTTACATGTCAAGGCACGTGTACGTGAAGTTGGTTAAAAATGGCTTTAATCTAAAACTCGGTTAAGGTGATCGCAAACCTACTCGGTGTTGATTTATTTAAAGACACTTAGATAATAAATACAGTTTATCCGAAATTTATGGAAGAACAGATTATGAGCTAATAGGAAATATTGATAGTAAACAGATCTATGATAAACACATTTATGATTACATTAACCACATCTGCACTTTCATTAATTAAGAGCATATAGAGCCCGAAGTTTATGACTGGTACTTTAAAAAAATTCAAATAGCTTTTTGTCTGTTTAGTCCACCGCGACACCTATCTTGTCGTTGAGATGGCGAAAGAAATTATGACAAGAATGCGAAGGATCCATGCATATGGAGATGTAAAAGGTTACTTAATGATGAGGATAGTAGTTATATCTTTATCCTTGAAACTTATATTCATCTTTATATTTAAGAATTAATGGAAACGAATTCAAAAAGGTTAAATTATCAAACAATGTTATCATTCACTGGATAGTAGATGCAATGGTGATCCCCACTGGTCGGAGCCCTCGTCGACTCCCCCAACATTGGCAGGATCCTTTTCCCCTTCCTCCACCTCATTGCCGCCGCCACCGCTGTGCTCCTACACTACTACTTCGCTTTGCTCTCCATCCCCAAAGCCACTCTAACAGTGGAACCGTCGTCAAGCCCCCTCCGCTCCGCCGTCAGTCTACACTGTCGAAGTTAACGGAATATTACATTCAACATGTAAAATACAAGTTGTTAAAAGGATATTTACCCAAGAGAATATGAAAGATTGTAGAGATATGTTTGTCATCATGTAATTATATGAGAAAATAAAACAAGGTAGAATAGCCTTTTTTTCATCTTAATTTACTTAAAAAATAAAAATAAATTCTCATCGTCCCAAAATGGAGGAGTTATGTTATTCATGCATATATATATATATGACAAACAAAGATGATGGCGCAAAATAGGCATCACCAACTGGTGGTCGACGCTCGGACTGAAAACAAGTAGTCCGACCCAGTTGGGCTCTTCAATAGTAGGTTTGAGTAGGCCCATTTATGCGTTAAAAGCCTTTATAACTTCTACTTGAGTCAAAAAGCATCCAGAGTTGTACAAATATGGGCCTAATTCAGATCAGATCTATTTGTTAATTTTATGAAAACTTATGGATTGGCATACTCATTTAGAAGTTAAAGGCTACCACAACCATAGTAGCGATCAAAACACCACAAGAAACCCAAAAAAAACATATTTTTTCACCCAATTAATTCTCCCATCACCACCTATTTCCCATGCAATAAACATCTCCAGCGAAGTCCCAAGCAGCTCAAATTTTTTTTTTGCTTCCTCTCTCTTTACAAACTTGTCAATATCGAAAAGAAAAAGGGGAGAAGAAAAAAAGGGGGGGGGGCACACATCTCGCTAGCACTCCCCAGTCCCCACCTATCCATTTACACACAAGTTTACATTAATTACATGAATTTCTACTAACAAGTACTTCATCTTCTACATAAAATTCCCTTTAACGTATGTACATTCTACACATCACACTAGTCGATGTGAGTTGACGAAGGGATGAACCACATCTCAGGGTAACACCCCAGGGAGTGGTTGTACCTTCAAAGAGGGGACACTTTTAACAAGCAAGAACAGCACTTGCTCTTGCAGTAGCTCCCCTAGCTCCCTTGTTCATGGAGGGTCTCGCCGCCGCAGCTGCGCCATCTACCTCACATAATATGGCAAGCGGAGGCGCCCTCGTCGCCGACCACCTCGTACGATATTGGTTCGTCAGGAGGGGGTATGATCTCACCAGGCGGCGGCGGGTAGCGCTCAGCGGGGTGGTGCTGCTGTTGCTGCTGGTGGGAGGCGTAGACGTCGTAGTAGTCATGCACGACGGGCGCGGCGGCGTAGTACGCCACCCCGTGGCTCGAGGTGGTGACTGGCGCGGTGCTGTAGTTCATGGCATGCACCGGCGGCGGCTGAGGGTGCACCCAGAAGTGGGGTCGCAACCCCTGCCGGCTGGCGGCGCTGCCACTGGAACCCCAGGAGCCGTGCGACGCTCCTGCCATGTCGCCACCCTCGGCTGCCTTCTTTCCTTTGTTCTTGCCCTTCCTCTTACCGCCGCCGCTCCTCTCCTCGCCTTCGGCGCCGCCTCCGGATAGCAGCTTCTCCGGCGGCGAACTGGGGCTCTCTGCGCTGATCCCGTCGACAGCTTCCTGCCGGGAGCCTTCTGGGGCGTCCCCGTCGATGGCTGAGGGTGGGTTCCCGGCGCTGCCGTGGCAGGCGGGCGTGGGCGATGATGGCTTGGCGGTGTCGATGCCGGGGGGCGCCTGCTCGGATCTGGTGGCCTTGGCGTTACTCTCCGCAGGGTGCTTCTTGCCATCCTCGCCCTCGAGGCCCTTTTCACCGTCGTTACGGATGCTGTTGCTGTTGTCGCCGGGCTTACTGTCGCCACGCTCCTTCATCTTGGGCTTGGGAGGCGGATCTGGCCAGAGCTCGGCGTGCTTCCCGCTCTTGAGCAGCCTCCTGATCAGGGTTTGTGCGTCGTCGACGTCCCCCACCACCGTCACCTTATTCTGCCTTGCGTCCACCGCCGTCGTGTAGACGCCTGCTCCTCCAACCGGCCAGTAACAAAAGATCATGAAAAATCCAAGCTTGGTGGCTTAATTTACAGATATAGGAACCCATGAGAGGTAGAACCCAAAACGGGGGAATAAGAGAGAGAGAGAGAGAGGAGGTCACCTTCAATGCTCTGGAGCACCTTCTTGACCTTCCTCTTGCAGGCTTCGCAGTGGATGGAGACCTTCAATACCCATGTCTGCTCCCACAGTTGACGGCAAGTATCAGCTCTAATTGACTGCCTCTAGAAAATTAACCCATGGCGACCACCAGTACTGCCGCCGCTGTGGCCACAGGAGGGCAGAAGGGATCACCTGTGCTTGAGAGTGGTAGCAGGAAATTAAGGGGGAGAAAGGAGTGGAATACCTGGTATTTCAGCGGCTGCTGCTGTGCCGCTGCCGGAGGCGGCTCTTCTTTCTCCGCTGCCGCCATTACAACTAAACTTTGGTGGGGGGAGAGAGAGAGAGAGGCGAGAGCATGGGTGATGTGCCAGCCGAAATTTAGCTAAATATATATGGAAGCAGCTGAAGTCAGACGCATCTTCTTCTAGCTAGTGGACTTATTTTATTCTTAAAAGCTGAAAGTAAAAAAGCTAGGCCTTGTATTACTTTTGAATAGATAGCTACTTGACCATAATGGAAAACATTGATATATAGGACTATATGTAGAACGATCATTTGATCATTTAAGGAATTTTTTATATGTATAGATTTTTTTTCATAAGGCCAGGTTCTTAATTATATACAAATTGCACTGTCTTCTTTACAAATATGAAATTGTAAAGACTGTTAACGGTGGATGCCGGGATGACATGGGTTAATTAAGGTAGATAAGATTTTGGGTGAGTTAATTGAGAGCTAGGAAGGTTTCAATTGGTTCCCATTAATGTAATATGTCCCTCTAGCTTTAGCTGTGACTTGAGTTGAAGAGATGGGGCCGGGTTTTGCCAGAAACGAAGAAGAAGAGTACGTAGAAGATGGGAGTAGATTACTGGAAAGCCCTGTTGGATCCTTTTGTGTTAATTTGTTCATGGGTACATGACAGAAATGCACGTACGTACGTACGTACGTTTCCATCACCTCTAAAAACATGAGAATTAATGATTGTGTTGTGTTGAATCTTTCTTGTGTGCTTCACCGACAGGATTGCTCTCGTATGCAACAAATTAACCAAGATACATCATAAAAATGTAGAAGAGAATCTATAATAGAGAGAGAGAGAGAGAGAGAGCACACAAACTATTTCATCAAAACTTCACTATTTCACCGTCACCTTTGCACTATTATTCTCCAAGAAAACACGAGTCATAGAGAGAGAGAGAGAGACTGACTCTTGTGCGATTATGGAGATTATATATATATATATATATATATATATATATATATATAACCACTCGAAAATCCAAACCTAAAAATACTCTTGAATCAGACTTGATCAGATGTGGAAAAGCTTTATAGAGTGTCGACACTCCTAGTTAAGTTAGACACCCCTCCTACTTGATGTGTCGACATCTTTGACCGTAGCGTCCACACCATAGAACTCTGATTTTAGTCCAAACTCGAGGACATATATGACACGGGAAAACCTCCCCCACTACTCTAAAGTATGAGATACCTCCTGAATATGTAAGATATATTCTCAACAAGTAGCTAAGGCTTCGCTTGGGATGGCTTCACCTACCAAGTTCTAATAATTGAAACACTCTTTAGGGGAGACAAATGGATGATAAGGAGTATTAAATACTCCAAATGGGTGTTTTGATCTCAAAATCTACTTCCCCAAAATATAGAGAGAGATGGGCACTAAAGAGTAATTTTTCTGAATCTCCCCCGTTAGTGGCGGAGTGAACACCCTTCTCCTATGTAAAGGAGAGGTCTGTAAGGGAGAGATCTTGGGTTCAATGCTCGATTCTCTCTCTTCAGTAAAAAAAAATTCTCTTCCTGCACCAAAAGCTCATCTTGAACTTCTTTTGGGAGCAGAAAATGGATTCCCAAGAGTAGATGGGATTCACGTGTTGTAACGGTCAAAATCTCATGTTTCTCACTGATCTTCCCAAACTCGGCCTAATAACCCAATAAAATAAGTACATGGGTTCGTCTACTTAGGAACCCGATTACTCCATGAAACAGGAGTGAACTTATTTTGCAATTAACACAAGAGCCACTGGCCCACTGCACTTGGCCCCGCATGGTAAGTACCAATGCCGGTCTTCATGTTTGAAATGTTTGTCGCAAGTTTCAAAGGAGGGGGACATGGAAAATTGTGGAAATTAACCATTTTTTTATTCCTTTCAAACAATTAGATGGAAAGATACCTATATATATATATATATATATATATATATATATATATATATATATATATATATATATATATATATATATATATAACTCTGCCATGGCCGGTCCCAAGCCCGGGTGAGAAAAGAGGAGGGTTTGTGTTAGGTCGACAGCCAGCAGTAAAATTTTGTCACATCTCCAACATGAATTCTGATCCAAATACATTATGTGCTAATGCTAGGGTGTTCCCCGTAAGCGACGCGTTACATCGGAACCCGGATGGAATGACAAGTGAGCAAGGGCCAGCTAGGGCGTTCCCCGTAAGCGACGCGTTACATCGGAACCCGGATGGAATGACAAGTGAGCAAGGGCTAACTAGGGCGTCCCCCGTAAGCGACGCGCCGCAATGGCGCCCGATTGCGGTGTCAAATAGGCAAGGGTTCTCGTGTGGGGTTGGACGCACACGGGTAAAGAAGCAAGTCCAAAAACATAGGATCCGTCTAGCTACTTGGAATATAGGAACTTTAACGGGTAAGTGTTTAGAATTAGTTAAATTAATGAAGGACAGGAGGGTTAACATAGCTTGCCTACAAGAAACTAGGTGGAAAGGACATAAAGCTAAAGACATTGATGGGTATAAAATTTGGTATACGGGTAATAATAACTCTAGAAATGGTGTTGCTATAATAATAGATAAAAACTTAAAAGACAGAGTTGTGGAAGTAAATAGATTGGGGGATAGACTAATGGTAATTAAACTTATCTTAGGTGATGATATTTTGAATATAATTAGTGCATATGCACCTCAAGTAGGATTAGAAGAGAGCATTAAAAAGTAATTTTGGGAGGCTATTGATAGTTTGATCCAAAATATCCCTAGTGAAGAGAGAATCTTTATTGGAGGGGATCTTAATGGTCATGTGGGTATAGATAATAGAGGCTATGAGAGGATTCATGGAGGGCTTGGTTTTGGTAATAGGAATGATATGGGCAACACTATTCTTGATTTTGCTATGGCCTATGAGCTAGCAATTATTAATACCTTCTTTAAGAAGCGGGACGAACACTTAATAACATACAAGAGTGGAACACATATAAGTCAAATTGACTATTTTCTCATTAGGAAGGTCGATAGAGTTTTATGTAAAGATTGTAAAGTTATTCCTGGTGAGAGTCTAGCCCCTCAACATAGATTGTTAGTAATGGATGTCACTATCCCTAAATTCAAAAGAAAGATCATTATAAATAATTATTCCAAGATTAAATAGTGGAATTTAAAAGGTAAAAGTTTAGAAACATTTAAAAATCATCTATTAAAGGAAAATATTTAGAATTTAGAACAAGAAACTAATGTAATGTGGAATAATGTTACAAATTGTATAACGAGGGTTGCAAAACAACTCTTAGGCGAATCTAAAGGTAAAAAGAACTTAGAAAAAGAGACTTGGTGGTGGAGTGAGGAAATTCAAAATACCATTAAAGTAAAAAAGGAATGCTTTAAAGTTTGGCAAGCTAACAAAAATGCTCAAACCCTAGAAGCTTATAAAATCGCTAAAAAGAGAGCTAAGAAAATAATCAGCGAAGCCAAATCAAAGGCATTTGAAGATTTATATAATAAATTAGGAACCTGGGAGGGTGAAAAGGACATATTTAAACTAGCTAAATTAAGAGAAAGGAAAACTAGAGATTTAGATCATGTTCGGTGCATTAAAGGTGAAGATCAAAGGGTTTTAACTAAGGATCTTGAGATTAAAGGGAGGTGGCATAGCTATTTTCAGAAGTTACTTAATGGAGATTCCGTCAAGGATTTATCTTTAGAAGGTACCCAAGAGTCCACAATATTTGATAAATATCAATATTTCAGGTGTATTAAGATGTCAGAAGTGGAGGATGCTTTAAGGAAAATGAAAGTGGGCAAGGCCTTAGGACTAGATGGCTTACCTATTGAAGTATGGAAAGGCCTAGGAGATATTGGTATTCAGTGGCTAACTAAATTTTTTAATAAAATTTTAAAGGAACGAAGAATGCCAGAAGTTTGGAGAAAAAGTGTTGTAGTTCCTTTCTATAAAAATAAAGGAGATATTCAAAGTTGTAATAATTATCGTGGAATTAAGCTTATGAGTCATACTATGAAACTTTGGGAAAGAGTAATTGATAAACGCCTCCGTGGTATGACTACTGTGTCGGAAAATCAGTTTGGTTTTATGCCAAATAGATCTACTACAGAAGCTATTTTCTTGCTACGGCAGCTAATGGAGAAGTATAGAGAGATGAGAAAAGATTTGTATATAGTTTTTCTTGATTTAGAGAAGGCGTACGATCGAGTACCGAGAGAATTGATTTGGTGGACATTAAGAAAGAAAGGAATCTCTCAAGGATATGTTGATTTGATTAAGGATATGTACGACGGTGCTATTACTAGTGTTCGAACTATTGCTGGGGAGACTGGTGAATTTCCCGTTTCTATAGGTTTGCATCAAGGTTCTGCACTAAGTCCGTATCTCTTTGCCTTAGTTATGGATGAAGTAACTAAACAATTGCATGATGATATCCCTTGGTGTATGCTATTTGCAGACGATATTGTTTTAATTGATGAGAGTATTGATGCTCTAAATGCTAAGTTAGAGCGTTGGAGACTTGCCTTGGAGTCTAAAGGTTTTAAAATTAGTAGGAGCAAGTCAGAATTTATGCACTGTAATTTTAGTAATGGGAGAGTGGTTCAGGAAGACATGGTTCTAATTGACGGTCATAACATTCCGAAGAGTAGTAGCTTTCGATACTTAGGGTCTATCATACAAGAGAATGTGGAGATTTATGATGACGTTACACATAGGATTAAGGCAGGCTGGTTAAGATGGAGAAGTGCATCAGGTGTCCTTTGTGATCGTCGTATGCCTGTGAAACTCAAAGGGAGGTTTTATAGAACGGCTGTGAGACCTGCTCTGTTATATGATACCGAGTGTTGGGCAGTACGAAAGGAACATATCCACAAAATGTGTGTAGCAGAGATGAGGATGTTGAGATGGATGTGTGGCAAGACTAAGAAAGACAAGATTAGGAATGCGCGCATCCGTAAGGACTTAGGGATAGCTCCAATTGATAGTAAAATGAGAGAAAATAGACTCAGGTGGTTTGGACATGTGTTTCGTCGCCCTAACTCAGCGCCGGTTAAAAGATGTGATCAAATCTTAGTGGATGCTAGCAAAAGAGCTCGAGGAAGGTCTAAAATGAGATGGTGCGATGTTATTAGGAAGGACATTAGTTCCTTGAGTTTAAATATGAATATTGCACTTGATAGAAATCTTTGGCGGAACAGGATTCATGTAGCCGACCCCAATTAATTGGGATAAGGCTCTGATGATGATGATGATGATGATGATATATATATATATATATATCGAAGTATAAAAGAAAGTAGATCGATGATGTCAAGGAATGGCATGCAACCTCGCGCAAAATCTAGGCCATCTGTAATTTTATTATCATCCTCATTTAAAGATATTTTTTGTAACATGTTAAAATTAATTAACCATCATTTGCTTTTGTTTTATTATTCTTAACCATATCCTAAACTTTTCTTTGGATAAGAAAATTAAGAACGCTAGCACGCCATGCTACATTCCTTCCCCATGCATGGCCTGATCACATGAAAAACTAAATTGGGGGAGGCGGAGGACCTGAGTTCTATATATACTCCCAATTTTTAAAAAAACATCAAATTTAGGTTTAGGGCACCCCAAAACTTCTCACTATTTAATTTTTAAATTAAATGACATGAATATATGTCGGGAAGAGAATGCTAGCATGCACGTTACACCCAGATGAGACAGCAAAGAGAGAGTGTGCATGGCATCCGGCATTCCCCTTAATTTGTGTAATTGCACCGCACTGTTTATTATAATATTTCTGTGCTAACAAACTACAAACCTGGTTTACTCTCCTAATTGTATTTACAAGTGGCCATTATATATATTGGGAGACCGACTAACCTGAGGCGAGTCCCCCCCATCTCATCCTTTAGATTTAGATTTAATGTATTCTTTTTAAATTAAGAGAGAGCTTGGGAAAGTGATTGAGGAAGTTCTCATCTCATCCTTTCACATCTAATCAAGTATATCATTATTATTTGAAAGAAATATACAAAGAATTTTTTTAAAAGTACACTAAATCTAAGGGAAATTAAGCTTAGATTCATGGTCACACTGAGATGAGAACTCTCAACTACAAAGGGCGCGTTTGAAATGGATCGAGGGTGGAGAATTTTTTTTTCAAAATCTTTTTAGAGAGAGAAGAAACACATTTTAAGTAGATTTTAGAGATTTTTCAATTCTATTCCCGGTCTCTTTATCTCTATCTAAATCTCAAAATCTGTTATAAAGTAAAAATTGATAAGACATTGGGACATTTGAAAATATTTTTAGAGAGGAGAGATTCTAATGATTGGAGCGTCTAAAATCTCTCTCCTCAATCCGTTCCAAGCGCAGCCTAAATACAATGCTTGACACATGACATGGAGAGAGAGAGAGAGAAAGAGCCCAAAATCCCCCTCCTCAATCCGTTCCAAATACACCCTAATACAATACTTGGCACATGAGAGAGAGCTCAGCAACAAAAGGACAAGCATTGGCAGAACGTCCTCTATCATATTAGGTAAGATGGGTCTATTCTTTTGAGGACCACCTCTTATATATTTGCTGTAACATGGGGAAGCATTGGCAGGATGATCACCGAACTAATTTATTTCATTGAACCAAGTGTATGGCTCAATCTCCGGCGTGCTACCTTGTGCTAGGATTAGGCCCCAAGCTTAATTAATTAGCTTGATTGATACAATCTTTAGCGAACAGTGGTAGAGATGAGAGCTTGTGTTGGACAAGGTGATCGACACCCATGCCAGCATAACAATTAATTAAGAACGCTACCCGAAAAGATATATATAAAAGGACAAGCAAAGCTTCATTTCTACTTCATATATATTTTTGAATCTTCCCCGCAAGGCTGCGGGCAGAGCTCCCACCAAGTAATCATACACCCAAATGCATCCGTGCCTGCATGCCCCCCATGGATCGATGAGAGGAGACTTCCCATCATCATCGTCATGTTCAGAATCTTATCTTAATTATTTAAAATTAATTATTTTAATTCTGTTTCATCAAATATTTCTATCCAGTGTTAAAAGAAAACTTCCCATGAGAGAAGATAAAGCAAGCATAAGACGCCAGGCTACGTACGACTACAGAAGAGCCAGCATGCATGCATCTGGGTGAACTTATCAGCTGCGTGCATGCCAGGAGAGATTTCCACTACCTCGATCCAGGAAAAATAAAAAAAATAAGACTAGCTAGCTAGCTGCTCAATGCTAGCTGGTGGATCGTGTACTCGAAGTTTCTTATGGCCATAGTGCGCATGCATGCCCATCACTTCTCTCGCTTGTAAGTGGACAGCTTTGACATCTGCAGGCACCAAGATTTTAAGTGAAGGATAAATTAATATAGTCTTGATCAGAGTTCGGATTGATCCGCTCTGCCTGGATGCCTTGGAGAGATCATGACCGGCCAATCTTATAAAAATGCTCTTTAATGTTGATACTGTATATATATTGTTGAACAGAGATCGATGGAGTATGCTAATTTTCTCAATATATATTTCACTTAAACATGATGTTTGTTTGAGAGAGAGAGAGAGAGAGAGAGAGCAAAATGACTTTTTTCTCAATATATATTTCACTTAAACAAGATGTTTGTTTCAGGGAAATTTTAAAAAAAGTCTCTCTCTCTCTCTCTCTCTCTCTCTCCGGCCGGTGTCATACATGATCGAAGGATGGCCAAATTAAGACGACATGACAAAATCATCCACAGAGATGGCATCATTTATTATTTGTACCTCTGTGATTTAGAAATTTAAGAATAAAAATAAAGATATGTAAATACATAAAAAATAATATTGATTCCACCAGCCCCTTCTCATGAGATAATTAAGGATGCATGGAACTTCCCTGCAGCTGGCATAAATTGGCGGCGCACATCATCGGGGATGCATTTAGCCGCCAAGTACCAGTCCGTAGTTTAATTTAGGAGAAATGTTAGTTACCTTTCTAGACAGATAATAAAGTTATTCTTTTGATATACTATTGATCGATGTCATTAATACATAAATCTCACTCGTTAAAATTTTTAAATATTTCTTAAATATTTATGTACACTCTTATTTATTTGTCACCATTATTTATATATTTGTCATCTTTAAATAGTTATTTTTCACCTATAGATAGTCATTTGTCACCTTTATATAACATTGAAAATTTCATTCATCGTCTCAAAAATGCACAAAAGATGACAGGAGTTGACTAACTATCTGTCATCCTTAGATAACTAGTTTTCACTCATAAATAGTTATTTGTCACCCTTGTAACATTAAAAATTTTATTAGAAATACGTTTAAAATTGACAAAAAAATGAGATCCACGTGCACACTGCATATGTGACTCAACGAGAGATAAGACGGATAATAAACTTACCTTTCTACACGAGTAATAAACATTTCTATGAATTTATATGTCTCCCCAGCCCTCAATAAGGGCAGGTCCGGGATCAAATATTGTTTCTACTTGTAACGTACATTAAATAACTATTCTTGACAGGTTTTCTGGGCGTTCATATCATCGTATTTTTTTCATAAATAATATGTGGTGCCCTTCGTGGGGAAAAGACTATACTTAATTAATTTCCACACGGTAGATTAAAATACGTTCCAATTAGTTTGAAGTACGTCATTGCGTCGTCCAGGCCGTGGGCAGATATCAGCAACTTCAAAGGGGACGCAGTACTCCATGGAAGGCAAGCTTTTAGCTAGGGTTTTCAGACGAGAGAAAGGGCCGGGGTGCGTGCAGTACATATATATCTGGACCTTGTTGGCCGGCGTTTGAGAGCATATATATATATATATATATATATATATAAGAGCAGAAGCCATCGCGTCGATCGCCATATATATATACACACACAGAGAGAGAGAGGTGTCCATGCATGGCATCAGGGAAAAAAGAAAGGAAAGTTCCCGGAATTAAAAATATGCTTCTCTGCTTAATCTTCGGACGGGCGATTTTTCTGGGCTGTTGAATTGAATTGGTCGCGCACGAAAGCGTGGGCGGCCCGCGGTACGTGTGGTGGCGGAGGATTAATAATTTCTAGCTCCAGGGGGGTTCAGAAGAGAGAGAGAGAGAGAGAGATGTGAGACTTCGAGGAGCAGGGGTGGGTGGAGCTGGCTGGGTCTTCGCGATGTTGTAGCTAGCGGGGGGTCATGAGCTGCTGCATGGGGAGATCCAGCAGACAGACACCTCCGATCCAGGATGCATATACCGATATATGGAGATCGAACTGCACCATCCTCGAACCCAAACGACGCTTCGAAAATTTTTCTTCTCCGTTTCTGGGTTTTCTGAGATTAGGTTAATGCCATTCTTCCCGTTTGGAAAGAGTGCGCGAAGCAGAAGTTTCATCTACCGCACTTGCACCATATCTATACGATTCCATGCATGCGGCAACGTATACATGCATCTAAAAGTTCTCATCTCTGTATAAGAAAGACATGGTCATGTCCTAACCCAAGTCTCCCCTTAATTTGGTGAAAAAATTTAAGATCTTTTAATAATATTTTTAATGGCATGCATAGTTATAAGTTAATTGATGCTGATTTCTGGCCACCTAAGAGTGCATAGAATCTCGATCAGCTCCCTGCATCACTCCCACAGGTTCCCGTTTGCGAAAAAAAAAAAAAGAAAGAGTGCATAGAATCCACTTCCCATGTCGTAAAACCAGTTAGATATCCATTCTTCGTTCTAAACCTGACCAAACTATAATCTGCAGGTCTACTTCCTCTCCTATATATATCATAGAAATATAAATTAAACCAATGACTCGATCCAAGCACCGGGAAGAATCCATATCCATCTTATTAATTTGAGTTTATTATATTGGGAGGGGCATCTAACTCAAAATATTAAAATGTTGAGTGGAGATGACTCCACTGCTATAAACATGTTAAAATTGTTCGGTATTAAAAATGGGGTAAAATAAAATGTGATTATAATAGTGGAGCCCTCTCCACTCAAAATCTTAAGGCATTGAGTGGAGAGAGTTTCCCTATTATAATCACATATTATTTTATCTCGTTTTCAATATCGGACTATATATTCTAACACACCTACACATTATGATCACATGCATTCTTCGTTTTAAACCTAACCAAACTATAATCTGCAGGACTACTTCCTCTCTTACATGCTAGAATTTAAATTAAACCAATGACTCGATCCTAGCACTGGGTAGAATCCATATCCACCTTATCAGAGTTTATTGAATTGGATCTTCTAACTCAAAATCTTAAGATAGATGTCGAGTGAAAAGATCTCCACTATTATAATTAATTATGTTAAAATATTATCATATTAAAAATGAGATAAAATAAAATATATTTATAATTAATAGTATAGTCCTCTCCACTCAACACATTTTATTTTATCACGTTTTCAGCTAACAAACCTACACATTATGATATGGATCCTCGCTTAACACTCCGGATGGATTAAGTCACTGTCGCCGGGCATTGGCCACCTCCCTCCACTTATTTTTCAACGGAATTTTAGTTTCCAACCCTTATAATTAATCTTTCGTATTTAAGAAATAACTCTTTTAATATTAATGTTTTGTTATAATTCCTCACTCACACATTTATCTGATGGACATTTTTTTCTTCTTTTCTTAAACACCAGGAAAAACTTTTTCCTAATTTGCTAAAATATTTTTTAAAATAATTTGAGATCACAAGGAATTATAAATGAATATCTATACTGGAGTAACTAATCCATGAATATGAGCTAGAGATTGTAGGGGTTGAAAGCTAGAAACCCCTCCTCTCAAAATCAAGTAATCACATCCCGATGAATTTAACTAGTTGCCTTAATTTATGAGTCGTTCTCCAACACAGAACTTGGATCCTTAATTATTAATCAAGAACAATCTATATCTTAATTAATTACAACTCATGTACACTGATTTTCACATAGCATTTAATTAAAAACTACGATGTTTATTTACAAAAGATTTCAAGGCCGGTTCAAAAACGATGAAGGCCCCAAACAAGAGCACTTTTTTTTTCTATCGAGATCAACACGTTAAGCGGATCGCCGCCAGAAGCCCGCCGAGGAGCAGAATCGCCGGCCAGCGAGGATGGGAACCCGGCGCCGGTGGCGGCGCAGGGGGCTGCAGCGCCGGGTAGCCGTACACTAGTATCACCGTCAGCGGCGATGGCAGACGGCCGGCGAGGTGGACCACGGATAGGACAACGCAGAGCAGCAGCAGCAGCAGCGACGCCACCAACAGTACTACCGGCAACCACGGGACAAGTTTGCTGCCACTCCTCCGGGGCACCAACGCGCGGTCCGGTGGGCAGGCTTCTCTCTTAGTCACCAACGGTAGCGGGGCGGGCGGCGCCGAGGGGACTCCCGTCGGCACCCACTCCAGGGAGAGCGCCGCTGCGGTGGCACCTTCGCGCCGGGCGGCGGGCGCCTTCTCCCCGAACCGGACCCGGAAACGCAGCGTGCCTCGCTGCCAGCCCCACGGCGTCGTGACGGGAGAGCAGAACTTGGAGACCCACGGCGGGGCACCCTCCTTCGACTGGGCGGCCAAGACGAGGAGTTTCTCGAGAGAGACCCGGACGTTCCCCACGCCGTAGTCACCGCAGGGGGGGCTGCTGCTGCACAGGAGGGAGAAGACGAGGTCCTGCAGGTGGAGGTCTTCTTGCGGGAGGGCGAAGCGTACGGCGAAACCCCATTCGGGGTTGTTCCCCCCGGCGGCGTCGGGCGGCGTCCTCTGCATGGCGTAGACGTCGTCGCCGATCATCAGGTAGACCACGGCGTAGACCTCCATGGAAGAGGACGAGCAGGAGATGCCCCAGGGGTCCGTTTCGTCCAGGTCGAAGGCTGATAACAGGGTGACCTCCAGCGGGACGTACGCCATGGCGGGCCTGCAGGAAGGTCGATCGATGATCGAGGTCTCTAGTATATATGTATGGGTCTCAGAGCAGGTAGAGGGGTGCGTTTCCTGCCCTTCTTTTGACGTTGTTCTGGATCATATATAGAGCAGAGGGGGGCGGCACCGCCATTGACGCGTGCATGGCATCCGGGTTCTTCTTGGAAGATTAACAGGAGTACTTGCAGGGAAATTAATGCGTCGGCGGTGGCGCATGCAGGTGATGGGGATGTCCCGATCGGTAGTGGCAGAGGTGGAAGCTGCTGTTTAATTTCCGGGCATCGATCGCCTCGAGGCCGGAGAATGGCACCCTGTATCCATCCTCCAACTTGAGCTCGGAAGCATCTCTTCCCAGTTCTCTTCTTAGTTCTGGTGTTCTGGAAGTCGTTTGGACTCTGGAACCCTCACATCCTAATTGCATCCGTTAAGCAACTCAGCGAGAGAAGCCCCCTCGACGACACGCGACGCGTTGCTGGGGGGGTCTCTCACCACCTTTAGCGACGGGATTTGTAGCCGTCGCTAAAACGCGGAGCAATAATTCATTTTATAAAATAATATCAGCATTAATCGACAACTACGAAAATTAGATTAGAGTGTCATTCCCCAGTCTCTCCCGAATGACCTCCTTTATTTTTGAAAAGATTTTTTTGAAGGACATTTTAAATCATGAGAATAACTAATATAACACAACTTATTTAGATTGAAAATTGAGTCTCAGAAAAAAAAATACTTCGATTGTAACTGTAAGTAATATAACATAAATTATTGAAATTGAAGGATGACTAACGGCGGGGTTGTCAATGCTCCTCATGCCCAGGAAGACTCCGTTTTCAGTGAGATTTTTGATATTTACATGCATATATATGAGCTCCCTTTCGGCGTGCTCCACGCGTTGGCCCTACAAAAAATGTCAACCCCAGGAATAATTAAATCAATTTCTTTTATGGGGGAGGGGGCAGGTGAGTTATGATTAGCATGTGATTGCACTCCCTCGTGGTGCATGCCATAAATTGAGAGAGACGTACGGTAAGCAGATATTCCACAAAAGACACACTGTTATGGATTTTATATATATATATATATATATAATTCAAAGTTTGACATTTCAAGTCGTTCTGATTACGTATTGGCACGATATGATACGGCGTCGTATCATATTATACCGTAATATACTATTGATAAAAATTATATAATAAAAATTTATTATAATAAATATTGATACGATATCATGTGTAGTTGAATTAATTAAGATGTTATGCATTCAAGTCTGACGTGTTAGGTCCGTGGGTTATATTTTGACTTCTGTTTTTCTTAAAAATAATAAAAATTTTAACAAAAATCAGGGGAAAACAGGACACCGGTGAGTTTTGAACTTGAAACTATCGTGGAAGAGAAACATTATTAGTCAATTTACCTATCAAAATATGTTAAATATAAAATAAGAGATATAATATATGAATTTGTATCGATTGTGTATCACGCGTCGGTCACACCGATCTCTAAGTGATACGATTCGATACGTACAATTCGTCTCTTATCGTATCGATTTGTAAAATCTTGATATAATCTTGAGTAATAATGCCTCCACATCTACGATAATTGCACATATCTCAAGTGTGCACTGACATTTTTATTTTATATTTTTCATTTTTAAAAATTGATCTTGATCTTTGAACCTACCTGACTGACACATCCATACAAGGTACGTACATCCCAATCAAGCATCCCGAAATATAAATAAGTAAATAAATATATAATAACAATAATTCATTCTTTATCTTTTTAAAATTTTAATTTTTTTTATTTCATTTTTTTTGAAGATTTGAGCTACTCGATCAGTCGAGATGCGCCTTGAACGGACATATATATAAAGTCGAGTGATCCCCAAGATCATGCATGATGATTTTTTAAAAATAACAAAATTTACTGTACATCCAAAATGTGTAATTACCCCGGATGTGCAGCGATTAATATAACTCTGCATATTAGGAACGCAACGATTTCACCGTTATTGTTGTTTACTGTAGGATCATTGTTTTGAAAATAATTACCTGAAGAAAGCAAAATAGTCACGACAATAAAAATGATAATTTAAGAAAAAAATGCCGGATGTCGTTCAAAGTTTGGCAGATTTGGCTCTCTCTGTAGGCGTCTGTCATTGTCTGTCTATCTTTGTGTGTGTCTCTATGTCACCGTGTCTGTCCCTCTTGATCGGAGGTCCGTTTATAGGAGTTATCCTGACGATGGAGACATATCCTTTAGCAGGAAAGGACGTGAGTCGTGGGATAACATCTCCCCGCGATCGTGGGAGATTTCTCGTTCCGCGCTCGTTCATCCGGGACTGGACGATCTTCAGGCGAGTCCTATGGCACCCGTGGGACGTCCTCGCCTTTATTGGAGTGACGGTCGATGATGGCGGGAGTAACGTTCGATCGTCGGAGGGTCATCCGACGTCCGCTTTGCCTAGGTTGATGTCCTTCGTGGGTTGACGAATTCGATGTCCGCCCTTATTGGGCCGCCTACTGTGGGCCGTCGACTATCGGGGGTCCGCTAGGTACCAAGCGGACCTTGAGCCGACAGGGGCCTCGCGTTAATGGGCTGCACATGGCTGTATGAATTTTACCCTCCGCATTACACATATTTTTATTATATTTTACTATACGCATTACACATATTTTTATTATATTTTACTATAATATATATTTATTAAATAATTATTTATTCTTAACACGAGAGAGTATAAGGTGATACAGTATGGTACGGTGCCGTACTGTATCGACAAAATATCGATACAATCGAATCGACAAATCTTAATTAACATATATATATATATATATATCACTATTATTTTAAAAATTTACAAATATACTATATCCGATGATATATTTGTAAATTTTTTAAAATAATAATAGTACGTGTATTTAATTAAATTTATAAATTTTTAATTTTTAAAATAACATCGATATATATATGTTAATATATTTTTAGGAATGACATGTCTATAATTTTACTCCTAACAAATTACATTTATGCACACAAAAAACTATGATAAAACGCACTCCTTCTATCGATCATAAGCACTGTATAGGAACTAAAGTATTAGAGGGGCATTCATTATACATGCATTGTTGTCTCGGTTGTGAATCATATAAATCAATTACAATCGTTGACTCGTGATCGAGTGTTAAGACCAAATTATATAACTTGCAACATAACAGGCTGGCGGACATGACATGAGAGCATACTTGACCCGGAAACGGCCGTCCAATATGCAGTTGATATATATATGCTACCGAATGAAGTGAAGTGATGTGCCGCGCCCACCACTTAGATCTAATAGAATTGTCTCCTGTTAATGTATTTGGATTTAGTTTTTGGGTTTGGATCGTGGATCTTCCTGGGATCCTAGTTTGAGTTGATAAACCGAAGTTCGGATATTGGGTATAAGATCTATATAAATTTTATTTGAAACTCAAATCTGAATTCGTTCACGTATTCGAATTCAATTAAAATTTAATTTTTAAATATATATATATATATATATATATATATATTATTATTTAAGTGTATCCTTTTAAGTATGAAACTATTTATTTAAGTTCCTTTAATTATATCCTTGTCTTTTAAAATCTGTTAATATGTCATATATAGGGTCCGTTAAATTCTAAATCTTATGTCTATTTATTCTGGGTCTGTTTTGAGCCCATTAACATTTTTAAAGGATATAGGGTTCATTATGTAAAAAGTTTGGATATAGAAGTAATTTCTGTGAGTATATTTATAATTCAGTAGTTATTTCTACAAACAAAAAGGGATATTTATGTAACATCATGTTAAAACTTATATTTTACCACTTCTTCGTAGCGTCAGTAACCGTTGTGCCATCTCCAGGTTAGAGTGGAGCGGGCTGTGAGGCCACAGTGCGGGCAAGCGGCGCGGATGTTGAGAGTGCGTAGTGAACACGTGGGAGGGCTCACGCACCCGGCCAGATTCCGCCACAATGGGGGCTCTCCCGTTCTGGGGCAACTCCGTTGGGGTGCGGTCTTGCCCTGTAAGTCATTTGAGGAGGCCATGACACAACTCCGTCAATACTTAGAGCTGTCGTCGCATTTCTGCTAGCTCGTCAGCGGCGGAGTTGTTGATGGCAACGCTGCGTGACGGTCGAGTCGATGAGGACGCCTCCTGGATCCCTATCGGGTACTCGAGGCCTGGTGGGATCCTCGACCTCGGTTGCTAGTGTTGCGGTAGCTTCCACGGGGTGCCATGGCTTTCAGTCATGTTCCCACAGATGGCGCCAAAAAGTGTAGAGGCAGGAAAGTGGTTCCTAGTTCTCGTACCACACTTTTAACATTTGTTTGTTGGGGAAGGTCGTTCAGCCACCCGTGGAAGCCTACAAGCACTAGGAAGATGGCGTCAGAATGAGCCCTAGGCGTTATCCCAGTAGACAACCCTCCGATGCTTAAGTTAGGATCATACTGAAGGGAAAAATAGTAGGGAACATAGAGAGAGAGAGTATGTGTGAGAGTAGAATGGACAAGCCTAGGTGTGAGAACCAGGTCCTCGGAGGTGCTCGCCGCGTCTCGCAAGTGCTCGAAGAGTGCTCGGTAGGCACAGGGCATGCTCGGAGAGTCTGACAGAATGATGGGACTAGCTTCCCTGTGTGAGCTTCTGGTTTCGTCTGCCTATCTCTCTTCTTTTTCTTTGTGTGTGTCTAACTGTTTCCTTCCCTCCCTTGGCGTTTGATCGGAGGCCTATGTATATCGGGCGACCTAGCGGTGAAGGTTTATTCCTTATCAGGGAAATGCGTAGGTCGTGTAGTAATGCCTCATTGATCGTGGGGAGAGTTTTCCGTTGTGCACCGATTTATTCGGGAAGTGCGGTCTCGGGACGAGGATCTTGGCGTTGTGGGCGTGACATCATCCCTACCGAATAAGAGGTCTATAATGACAGGAGTAACATTCGGTTATTGGAGAATCGCCCGGCACTCAGGATGCCCGCGTCGATGTCTCCTATGGGCTGGCGAATCTTTTGTGTGCCTCTGTTGGGCCGCCTGGTCTGGGTTAGAGGCTATCAGGCAGCCTGCTTTGAGCCCAACTGGGTTGGGCCACTACAGGCCTAGTGCTCGTGGGCCGCAATGAGTTTGATATATTTTATCCTCCTTAGTGTGCAATAAGACAAAGTCAAACTAGATTTGACCATTTTTTATCCTAATTTATCTTGAACTAGCTTTATTTATTTTGATTTAGATGAGATATAAGTCATAATGCCCTGACCAGAATCATATTTAGTACGGATGATTCGCCTTTTTTGTCGTCGATTTTTTATGATACATTAGATCTATTTTGCTTACTCTATTTATTAGAAATGATTTATAAGATCCAATGATTATCGACATCATATATCTTTCTTTACTATTTACTAAAATTGTGTAATAATTGTTATGTTTATGTATATAATAATAATAATAATTTTACCTAAAGATGGTGGATAGTAAGATTGTAAAATATGAAAATAATTATTTTTATTTATCTTAAATAAATAATAATAATAACAATATCTATATTCTTATTTTTAAATTTATAATCTTATCTGTCTTATTCGTCCAGCTCTTCGTACCATTTTACTGGATTTTTCGTTATCAAAACAAAAAACTTATCTGTCTTACTTCACATAATCACCGATATTTGTTGATGACCCGAGACAATCAGCACCGTAGGCAAGTCCGACTTCTGTCAAAAAGAAATAAATCAAACCATCTGATGAGTGTAACTGTGGCCATCGCGTGCGCTCTCCCCTCTTTGTCCCACCGAGGAGGAGGATAACCAAAACAGCGAGCAGCACGCCATGGAGCTCTCCCTGAGCGGGAACGCCCTCAAAACCTTCGCCCGCTCCATCACTTGCCTCGCCCGCGTCGGCGGCGAGCTCGTCCTCCAGGCCTCCCGCGCCCAGGTACCCAATCTCCCCTCCTCTCCAATCCCCCCTTCTTCGTCCCCTCCATATCTCCATTACAGCCGCAGAAGCAGCAGCAGCAGCCGCTTCCTCTCTGGATCTCTAATGGTCTTCGTGTGCGCTTGCTTGTTTCAGATGGTCTTCCACACCATCAACTCCTCCCGCACCGCCTACCAATCCATCTCCTACAAGCCCGATTTCTTCGACGTGTACAACATCTCCTCCTCTGCCGCCGGCACCGCCCGCGAGGTCCAGTGCAGCGTCCTCCTGAAGGCCATCTGCGCCGTCCTCAGGACCCCCGTCGCCGCCGTCGACCGCCTCGCCGTGCTCCTCCCCTCCCCGGATGCCCCCAAGCTCCAGTGGGCGCTGCAATGTTACAACGGTAACTGCTGAGGACCTGCTTCCGTGGATTTCGTCTGTGTTTGGCATCGTGGGTTTCTCCTTTCTGGGTACTGAGCTGGATTCGGCGGGTGGGAAGTGTAGGGGTGAGGAAGACGTACTGGATCACCTGCAACGTGGAGCCCGATGTACACCAGCTCTCGCTCGACAGGGGGAGGTATCCGAGCAGCCTCGTGGTGAGGCCGCGGGACCTTGCTCGCCTGCTCGCGAATTTCCAGTCGTCGTTGCAGGAGATCACCGTCATCGCCACGGATCCCTCTATAGTGCCTTCCGATGCTAGGGATGATATTGGTGGGAAGGCGGTTGAGCTCCGCAGTTACATCGATCCCCTGAAAGGTGGGCTGGTTTCGCATTTCGGAGAGGGCAAGGGAAATGGGAGGTGTTGACCCCCTCCTACCCTCCTTTTCTTTTCTTGTCTAATGTGGCATATGCGGGTTGTCTATTGTGCGCGTCACTTTGCAGACAACAGCGACACAGCATTGCATACCCAGCTCTGGATAGACCCTGCTGAAGAGTTCTTGCAATACACACATTCTGGGGATCCTGTGGATGTGACATTTGCTGTGAAGGAACTAAAGGTAGTAAATGTTCTATTTTGTGATGATGTTGCTGTTATTCCATTGTTTAGGTTTGGTAGCTTACACAGAGAAGTTGGATGAGAATTAGTTTGCAGACACTAATGGGAGTACACAGATAAAAGGGTTTCTCGTGCCAGCTATCTTAAAGAAAGAGGGAAGGTTGATAGCACAGGTCAATACATTGGATACAAGAGCTTTGGGCTGCATGTATTCTGTGTTTATGTATATGAACAAAAATTTTGGATGTGTCAAGAGATGTTTTCTATGCATATGTTCGTAATAGTGTTGTTTTGCTTTCTTTGTCCAGTATCATTCGTTGAAAGTATAATGGTGATTCAAATACTTCATTCCCACCACCATTCATTTACAGTACAATATGCATGACTATTTCAACTCGAATCAGCTTAATGATAGTATTTCACCCTTGACCAAGGTATTGCCTAAGAACGCAAATATTATTCTAATATTTCACCTTCCAAAAGCAAATCTTTCCCTAATGCCTTCATGCTAAGTTTACATTTCTCTAATTCCTTGTTAAGTTTATGTTTATGTAGTGAATGAGTCAATGAGCCTTGTCTTTTATATTTAGGTCAGCTCTATGGTGTTCTGATTTTTATTTTGTCCAAGTTGTACCCTCTGGTACAAGTTTATTCAAGTTCTTTGCCACTTTGAAATCTGTACATCAATCTTACAGAAAAGTGTAGACAATGAGGTTCTAACCAAAATCCTCTACATCTTCAATATCAGAATGTGCATGGGTCTTCCCTTTGTACCATATGTCTTCTCTACTTATAGGCTAGTTACAGGCATAAAGCAGCAGTTCTATCCTCTTTTCTCAATTGTGTGCGTATGGGGGGGATGGAACCTTCTGTGGAATTATAGAATATTGTATAATTTAAGAGTTGAGCAAACTCAAAGTGAAAAACATCTTAGCAACTCTTGTTGTATATGCTTTTCCTCTCCTCCTCCCAATGAGCCTTTTAACACTAGCATTCCCCTTGGATTGAGTTTTTGCAACCTTGAATTCATTTGAGCTTTTACACTGACCCATTTAGAGTGTTGTGGTATGCTCTGGCCCATACTACTTTTTGATGCTTCTCTGTCATTGATTCCAGATCAAAGAAATATGATGTAAGAGATGGAGAAGAACTTTTCTTCATATATCTCTGCATTAGAATTCAGTAATTCTTAGGATCTGTTTGTCTCAGTTTCACAGTGATTTAGCTTTGTGCTACTTACATGATTAGTTGTTTCATCTGACTTGCTTATCTTTCTTCCTTTTTAGGCATTTCTTTCATTTTGTGAAGGATGTGAAGTTGATATCCTTTTATGTTTTGAGAAAGCCGGCGAGTAAGTAATTATTAGCTTCAAGATCTTGTTCTTTCTATTAGGTTCTATATAGACAATTAATATTAGCAGTGGGAATTTGCTTTTGTGTGGACAGACCAATTCTAATGGCACCCAAATTTGGTTTTGATGGTGGCTCCAATTCAGATTTTGATGCAACACTTGTTCTCTGTACTATGCTTGCATCACAACTTCATGAAGGGAACATTTCAGGGTGTCCACCAGCTGTTGCTGAACAAGGTGCAGATAGAATGAATTCTCAATCAGCACATGCCAGGACTGCTGCCCGAACTCCTGCTCCTGATCAGCCTTCTGAAAACACAAAAGTACTGTCTGAACTCTCAGGTGATTTTCTTGATGGAGACTGTTAAACCTCAGATTAGCTTTTGCTCCTGATAACATGTCTGGTTGACCAATGTTAAGCAGGAAGTGCAGTGAGAAGCTCTGATGCTGCCAAAGAAAGACAAGTTCATTTGGAAGTAAATCCAAGTTACACTTCACAGAATGGCATGCAGAGGCCCAATTCCAGGGATACTTCAGATAATCCCCCCGCGAGAGTCTATCCATCTCTCATGTATCCTCATTGTGGACATCAACTGCTCATTGTGACTAGCTTTTACTGAGGAGAGAACTGCATATTGCTTTTCATGCCTATTCATTGACCATTGTTCTTTTTATTTACCATTCAACTACATATGTTTTCTTCTGAAACACTGCCATGCACTCCCCTACTTACCAGACGGATTACATTTATACCAGAAGGAATTGAACACCATCTCCGAGGTTAGGCACAGAAAACCAATATTTTCAAATTTTTCCTGGCCAATATCATTTATTGAAAAGGCAACTTGCCTGCGAGGAGGGTCCATTTGTCAAACATGATTATGTTGTTTAGCATTTTTTCAGAAAAAAGGGTTGCCGCTTTCTGTGAATTTTGTTTCAGACGAGTTAATATAGTGCATTCATCATTTATTAATCGCAGCAAAGTGATGCAGTAAAATTTCAAGGACCAGGGCTTGAACAAGGCCCATGACACTTAAACGAGTCATGCATGTAGATCATTCAAGCATGAACTAGCAACTATTTGCAGGCATTAGTGTGATATGTGTTATTGGTGTTCGCTTGGAAGAAGTTAGCGAACTACTGTACCATATCTATTAAGCAGTTACAATATCTTTTTCCCTTCTGATGTCTTGTTGTTCTTCTTCAATGGCATTCCTGTTCCCACTTCTGTAGGAAATAAGGTCCAATTTAGAGTAGCTCAGGCAAGACCTTTTTCATAGAGGACTTGTGCATACCAAAGAAGAATTTCCTCTTCACCATTGAGAAGATGACAACTCATTTCCATTGGGAAGCAAGTCCTGCAGGGAATGTCACGGGAATCCATATTGAAATTTATTACAGCTGTTTTTATGTGGATTGAAAGCAGTAGTTGTAATGATTGGTTGTAGAAGTGAAGATTTTGAATTTATTAACTATAGGAGTATGCCAATCTTGAAAGTCTTGATCATTATACAGATTTTTGTTTGCTGATATGATTTGTATTCCAACGTTTTTTTATAAGGAACTTGTTTTGCCTTGATCAAATAGCAGTCCCCACCACATGGAAAATGATCACTTGGATGAACTTCAAGGTCGTTCTCAAAATCAGATGGTAGCTTATAAAATCAAATATTTTATTTTAACTAACAGATTATTGTTTTTTTTTGCTTTGCAGACAGAGCAGGGGAAGCTAATCGTGTCTCACAACACCACCCTAGTAATTGGTTGGATAGAGGTGATGAGAATGAAGATGAGGATGATAGTGGATTATGCATTCCATCAACACCTCCATTTTAAAGACATCTTCCTGTCTGTGGTTCCAAATAACTTCCATTCATTTGATGTAAGTTGCCCCATTCCCACATTTTTGGTTCAATGACATGTTTACTTCCAGCCAAAAGATCCAGATCCTGGAAAGTTGCATAAAAAACATTTCTGAACCATAGAATATTATTATAATTTTTAATTTTGTTCTTCTTTGTGCATTGTGGCATAGTGATCATCCTTTGCTTATATTGCTAAGTTATTCTATCTTCACACAGGTAAGTTAAGTTGAGCTTTGCTTATCTTAACTCACCCATTTCTTTTCCTTGTTGTCTGAGTTCCAGTGAATCTGAATGATGGTTCTAAGAATCATCCAATCCAGATCCATTTGGACAAGGTGATATGATAGTTTTCTCACATCTCCCCCCCCCTTTTCTCTGAAGTCTCCATCTTCCCCCCAAGAAAGAAAGGACTGTATGTCTGTGACTAGAATGTTGAAGATCACCTAGATCAATGTATGGTGTCATTATGCTAAGGGGCATGAAACCAGGTTAACTAAGATGAGAACTGACCAAAAGACAGGGCTTGAACCATCTGAAATAAAGTCCTTGAACTGGACTGAATAAACACCTGAATTGGCCTGGTCAAAAGAACCTTAATCTGGCAGCGGTCAAGTAGGCCTGAAGTAGATTCTGAGAGAAGATCTGAACTGGTTTAAATAGGCCTTAAAAGTGATAGTAAGAAAATGGCTTGAATGAGCTATGCTAAGAGGCAAACTGGTCTAAGTGAACCCTGAACCAACTCTCTAAGTCGGACCCAGGTCATCTAGGTTACATGATTAGAAGCGGTAGGCCCTACTCGTGGCACTAAGTAAAGCCCATATGCAGTGCAAATGGCATATTGAGAAGAAAAAGGATATATAGATGAGAGGTTTGATTAGGCAAACAAGCAGTAGCCATCAACTTTAGATATGCAAATCTGAACATTTCTCTCCCTTCCTGCTTAGGGGCATCTCTTCAGACACAGTTACCTTAACCTTCCTTTTACTGCCCCCCTCCCCCCTCTTCTTCAGTCCTTTGATTTTTACAAGAGTTTCGTTGTTTGGGAGGTGATGCCCACACTTTTTTTTGACAAGTGGGTAGTACCACTATCCTTTTTTTGTATGTACTTTTTTTTAACGGGGAGGGGGGAACCGGGATTGCACCCGGGACCTCCCCCTTGGAAAGTGGGAGGGTGTCCACTTTGCCACTGGCGGGGGACGGGTAGTACCACTATTGTATTAAAAGAAAAGAAAGAGAGATTTACGTGTGTAAACAGTTAGCTCCCAAAAGAATCCCTGTACAAAAGTCCCTGCCAAGATGGCAAGCCCCTATGCACCGGCAACAATGGGTAACGTGAGGAGTTATGCGACTCCACAAATATGCTTAGCCCACTCACACACTCACTCACAAACAAAAGAAACTCTTGCTTCCCATCTGAAAAGGGAGGTGATGCCCACACAGATTAAGGGCTTTGAAATGCGTCTAGTATGTAGTATCTTTAAGATAGATTTTGACTTTCTCTTTCAAACTCAAAATACCTTGGATTATTACTTCAAATTGGGCTAAATAGTTTGAAAATCTGGATTTTGAGTGACAAATTTAGTTTTCCATCTTCCTTCATCAAAACTACCAATACTATTAGTAATACTAGTGATAGTGATCAAGCAGAAGAGGTGTCTTTGATACATTACTCACAACAATCAGATTTTCGTCGAGATCTAATCAAAGGATTGATAATTTCCACAAGCACAAATTCCACTTTTTATAGGTCCAAAGATTCTTTCACAAAACAATCCGTCTTTTTCTGGTTTATTGGTTTTGTAATGAAAAGTCTAGGGTTTTGTTACCTCTCCGACTAGGATCATCATAAATTATTAAAGTATGTTTTCTGCGGTACATAATAAATTCAGCCAAAGCTGCTCCTGTATAAGGAGCCAGGTATTGTAATGTAGCAGGTGAATCCACCGTTTTCGCTACCACAACAGTGTATTCCATAGCCCCTCGTTCCTGGAATGTAGTCACTACTTGAGCTACGGAAGATGCTTTTTGACCAATAGCTACATAAACACATATTACATTTTGACTTTTTTTATTTTGTTGTCTTCTAGCTGAGCCATTAAGAAATAAGAATAAATATCTTAGAATTCCATAGAAAAAAATTATTGAAGGGCCTACTTGCACATTATTACTTTGGACATTGGTAGAGTCGGATATTATTGGCCATGGTCTCATCCTTATAGCTGGCTTTGATGAATGGAAGTGCCTCAGCGAAGCAGGTAAAGGTCAATTATCTGGTCAGCTATCCGCAAAGGAAAAGTCGGAGTACGGATTGGGGTTCCAATTACTCATGATCTGAAGGCAGTGCAGTTTTTTGCTCATGGAGTATGGTTAAGCTTTTCCTATTTTGATCCATTAAGTATTACATTTACTTGAGACTAATTGAGCCTGCAATACGAAGTGGGTTTCAATCTCAAGCATCACTGTAGTTAATTGGACGTTGTGCAGGCTGAGTGCAAAAGGATTCCAGGGATTTTACCGTCTCAAAGATGAGTTGAGTGATGTAGAGCAAGGTTTGCAGAATCGGATTAGTATCTGCCGATCCGATCGGTTTTTGGGCTTACCGATCCGATCCCGAGCCGACCTTTCCCGATCCTTCACTGGGAGTGGCCGGATCGGTTGGGATCGTCTTGACTCGACTAGGATCGGGTTGGATCGCCCGATCCCACCCAGTTCCAGGCGATCCCTATGGCCGATCTGGACTGATGCTAGGGTTTTTAAAAAAAAATAGAGAGGGGAGAAGTAGAAGATCAACGACGAAGAAGAAAAAGAAGAAGGGTTGAAGAAGAAGAAGATGACGACGACGAAGACGAAAATGCTTACCATCGCCGCCGTCACCACCGTCGGTACCTCCTCCTTGTTCTCCTTATCCTCATCTTCGTGATCATACCAACAGTAGATGCCGCCGCAGCAGCAGAACAAGGGCGGCGCATCCTCGTCCTCGCGATCGGATCAGCATGGCCCTCATCCGCCCCATCGACGTCCTCCTGCTCCCCCACGAACGAGGGCTGCTGCGCCTCTTCAGATTTTACGCCGCAAACAAGGCTGTGAAGGAAGAAAGAGGTCAAGTTATCACATTTATGTAAAACCCCCTACAACATTGTGGACATATTAAACTAACCGAACGGGATCGCTGCGGGTATCGGTCGGATCGGCCGATACCACCGATCTGGATCGGGTTTGGACCGACAAATCCGATCCCGATACTCGAGTCTGCAAACCTTGATGTAGAGACTGTAGAGGTGCATGAAGCCAATATCAAGCAATGTATTGTTCCAGATTGATGTCGTTACCCTTCGCTTCTGATTGACAGCTCGTGCACTTGGTTTTTGTTTTCCTCTCTTCCTGTTTTCCCTTCTAAAAGTAGTGTTAGAATAGTCCCATATTTGAAAGAGACAAAAATTACAGTATGTTTATAATAGATTTCAATAAGCAGCATTTGTATTATTCTTCATTTTCACATAAAAAGGTCCAGTAAGCTCATGATTACCATTTGAACCTAGGTATCAAGCCCCAGTTAAAGGAATTGCAAGCCATCTGCAGGAAACCATCTTGCAACGGTTGCAGAAGCTTGTGATTCTTTCAGCCCCAATTCCACAAGAGTTGAAGTATCGAACGGATGCCCTTGCTGGCAGATGGCATTCTGCAAGATGCTCAGGACAGCTATAGCATATCTCTATGCTTATCACCCTCATCCTGAATGTGATTTGTATTGAAGTATGTGTCATATTCATAGTGGTTGGCTGATCACCCTCAGTAGGACAAGCCGTCAGTTTACAAGCTGTAATGTCATTTTAAAATCAGCTTAAGAATTTCTCTTTGGAAGTTGGAACTTATAAATGATGGCATCTTAGCACAGGATATCCAGGGCGTTCTCCCACTATGGCTCTTCTTCGCTAATGGCAGAAGCTACTCATCCAAATGGCAATGTAAGTTCCAAACGGTTGCTTTGTCATGAGCAAGCGACTTCCTCTTTCATTGGTCTCAGCCATCCTTTCGACAAGGAGGGTTTGTGGTGGGGACACCACCGGGTCCACTATCGGGCCCACTACTCGGAGCCGACGTCGCATCGCACCGACTGCACCGAGCTTATGGCTCGGAGAAGACTCGGCGTCCTGAGTACGTATCCGTTACGTATCCGTACGTATGTGTGTACGTGTGTATTTTACTATGATGGTATTTTGAATTTTTAAATCACCATAATATTTTATTTGGGTCAAAAGTTATTGTATTTTATTGTTATTTAACCCCCAAGTCAAATAAGGGTTGTTGGATGGTTGGTGGGGTTTGTCTTGTTAGGCTAAGGATATATCTACAAATAAAGATAGTCTTAAGGGTTTTTATGTATTGGCTCTTTCCTATATAAAGAGGCCATTGTATGTTACGAGAGATATGAACCATATGAATGAAAAAAAAGTTGTTTTGAAACAAGTGTTAAGAGATTCCTCTCTTGCATTTCCCTTCTTTCCCTTCTCTTTGTGAGATTCGAGAGTCGTCCGGTGTGAGACCGTCCGGCGCGAGGCCGAGTTGCGCGAGGTAGCAAGATATCTGTTCCATCCGTGCCGACAAGAGCCGTCGTCGATCCGTTCCCCGACGTCCGTCCACGTCAAATTTGGTATCAGAGTCCAATAACAACGTCTCCGACATCCCCGACGTCTCCGACGTCTTTCTCTTTCTCTCTCTAGATTGTGAGAAGTGAAAAAAAAAAGAAAAAGAAGAATAGCAGAAGGATATGTGATTGAGAGAAAAAAAAATATAGAAAATTTTTTTTTTGGTGTTCTTTCTCTCTTTTTCCCCCTCTGTTCTCTCTCCCACGCTCTGTCTCTCTCTCCCTCTCTCTGTCGGTTGAAGACAGGAGAAAAAAAAACCACTTCTTTTGCGTTCGCGGCACGGGGCCTCGTCGCCCGTGCCGAGTTCAAAAAAGGGGAGCGTCGCAACGGCAAACTCCCTCCCCCCTCCCGGACGCCGCGCCCGGCCCCGTCCGCACCGCACCCCGCCCGGCCCCGCCCGCGCCCCCGCGCCCCTGCGCGCCAGCTCCCGTGCCCTCCCACGAGCCAGCGGCCGCCCGAGCCCCACGCCCCTGCGCGCCAGCCCCCGTGCCCGCCCACGCGCCAGCGGCCGCCCGGGCCCGCATGCGCCCCGCGCCCCTGCGCCCGGCCCCGGCTCGCCCCCGCACGCCCGGCCCCGGCGCCCGCGCGCCCGGCCCCGGCGCCCGCTCGCCCGTGGCCCCGCGCCCCTGCACCGGCCCCGTCGCGCACCTGTGCGCCCACCCCGCAGCGCCTCGTGCGCCAGCCCCGCCTGCCCCACTCGCCGGCTCGCCCGCCTACCGGGCCACCCGCGCCCACGGTCGCCTGCGGTCCCTGCCGACCTGAGCGCCCGGACCTGCTCGCGTCAGCGACCTGCCCTGCCGGGTCGCCTTAGCACGTTGACCGCGCCCACCGCCCTGCTCCCCCCACGTTTGGCCGCCTGCCAGCGTGATTAGCGATATATATATATATACATAAAAAAAAGTGTGGAAAAAAAAAGAGAGAAATAAAAAGTCAAAAAAAAAGGGGTTGAAAGTCAGAGAAAAGAGTTTGAAAATTAAAAAAAAGAGGTTTTCGAAAAATAGTTAGATATATATAATATATATATTTGAGATATATATAATCTTATATATATATTATATAACTTATTATTCCTTTGGCACCCGAGTCCACAATCCCGGCTCGATCAACGGTTGAGTCGCCCGATCGCCGACACACAGTCCGTAATTCACGGAGTGCGGGCGCCTAAGTCTCCCTGTGCGGAGAAAGTCTGGCGTGATTTATTCCCCTGCGTGGGAAAATTTTAAGTCACGTGATTTTGTAATAATTCAACCCTCCCTGCGTGGAGTGAATGCTTTGTAACCGCTCAAGCTTCGTCGACGCCGTGCGGGCCCGCACGTCCCCGCTCGCCTTCGTCTCCGGTCGGAGCTAGACTTTTCAGTCAGCTAGGTACGTGCTCCAAACTTGCTCATTTAGTATCTTTTTAAATTGCCGCGCGACGAAGTAAGAGAGAGCCCGATCCATGCAGCCAGTTTTCTGAGTGCATCGCTGTGGACGGTGAGAGAGTGCTTGCTTGCACCTATCCTTTAGGCCCTAGACTGTCACATTAGGGCACCCTAATTGTCAGGAGGTAGTTCCACAACTACTTCGCCTACGGGCGAGCAACTCCCCCTGACCGGTCCCTTCAAATTGGCCCTTTGCCAATTACCCAACAAAATTTGGGTCATAGCTTGCTAATTATCGGTCCCAGGACTGCATCATCTAGGTCCGAGGTCGTGCATGCCACGTTGGTCTAGGAATTTATCTGGCCGTCTAGAGCGCCCTTCAACACTACAACCAACGATGGATCAGAAGAGCGTGAGTGTTATGTTGGCTCAGCTCGAGCATAACCTTCTGACCCATTTTGAAGAATCCATAGGCCAACTACGAGCAGAGCTAGATGAGAGGATCCGAGCCTTAGAGGATCGACTAAAGGGAGAGGAAGGACGAGTGAATGGCCACGGCAATCCCGTAGCCAATTCTAGGGAGGATAGAGAGCAAGCCCGCCCGAATCAGGCTCCCCAAGGTAGAGAACAAGAGGATCGTACACCTCGAAGGAGGGACTACGATGATGAGGAGATCATCCTACGGAACGTCAAAATTGACGCTCCCAGTTTCGATGGGTCCCTCACTCCAGCCAAATATCTTGAGTGGGAGGCCGGGATGGATCAATATTTTGATTGGCATCACTGCATGGCCCCTGCCACTAGGGTGAGGTTTGCCAAAATGAAACTCTTGGGTCAAGCCAAAACCTACTGGTGTAATGTGGAGAATCTCTTAGCCAGGAGACGAGAGGAGCCCATAAATACATGGGAAGAAATGAAGGAGAAACTGAGGGAGAAATATCTGCCACCCTCCTACCATCAGCGTCTTCTAGACCAGTGGCAGAAACTCACCCAAGATGGAAAGTCCGTGGACGAGTACATTGCCAAATTCGATGACTTCTTCCTTCGGAGCCAAGTCATGGAAGACGCCTCTGTAACCCTCTCTCGATTTAGGGCTGGCCTACACGAGAGCATCCAACGGGAGCTTTTCTTGCAAGAGGTCAACACCCTCGAGCACGCCTACCAGGTTGCCCGAGATGTTGAGCGATTTCAAAGAGTGGCCCCACCTCGGGTTCCCACCTACCGCCAACCTGAGTCTCGGAACCCCATGGTCCGTTACACCGAGAGAGTTGGCCCCTCCACTTCTTATGCCCCTGCGGCTACCCCGCTACGGGTCGTTGCCCCTACCGTTCCTTTCACAAGGAACCCCTTACCTGCACCCGCTGCATTGCCCAGGCTGGAGTATACTCCACCGATTGATAAAAGGGATGACAAAGGAAAGGGACCCGCCCCTGGCACTTCCCAACCAGCCCCTATCTCAGGAGTCCGTTGCTTTAGGTGCCACAACCTAGGACACATTGCCACCAACTGTCCCACCCGAGCCTTGGTCATCACCGACCCTCAGCCTATGGAGCCTCCACCTCAGGAAGGAGAAGACACTGAGAGATATATGGCCGATCCTGACCTCATAGCGCAGTTTGAGGAAATGGATGCAGGGTTTGATGAAACGCATGTCGAATACATGCAAGTGGGAGATATTGCCGAGAGCTCTAGGCAGGGTAGACTAGGTGTAGTTCGCTGCATCCTAACACACCCCCAGGAGGACGACTGGCGTCGAAGCTCCATCTTCCAAACCTACATCATGGTGAAAACCCAACCCTGCAAGGTGATCTTTGACAATGGGAGTTGTATCAATGCGGTCTCTTCAGACTTTATCTCCTGTCTAGGTCTACCTACACACCCTCATCCTAGGCCCTACAACGTGGCGTGGGTTGACGACACTTCGATCCCAGTCATCACTACATGTGTCATTCCCATACAATTTCAGTCCTACCAAGGACAGATTTTGTGCGATGTAGTGCCTATGAAGGTCGGAAGCATCATCCTAGGACGACCGTAGATCTATGATGTAGACCTCACAACTTTCGGTCGATACAACCAATGTTCCTTCTCCCACAATGGGAAGAAGATCCAGTTGTACCCGACACCCCCAAAGGTGACCTCGGGTAAGAGTCCCACTTATACTCCAGGTAAGAGCTCCACCTCCTCCACCCCCACCGGGACCCCCAAGGTTCCGGAGAGTCCCCAAACTCCCAATGAAGGGAAACTTCTCATTCCCTATTCCCCTACACCTATCACGCCCGTTCCTAAGGCCCCCAAGGTTAGTCATGACCCTGTTAGGCGCCTTAGCTTCATAGGTGTCCGTGAGCTGAATAGAGAGGTTGCCGAGGGTGCCCCTGTTTGGGCTGTTGTCATCACCATCACACCTGAGGAGTCCCGAGTCTCAGTCCCACCCGAAGTCCAGACAGTCTTGCAGGACTTCGAAGATATTTTTCCCGAGGACTTGCCCTCTAAACTCCCACCCATGCGTGATGTACAACACGCTATCGACCTTGTCCCCGGGTCCACCCTCCCCAATCTCCCCCATTACCGGTTGAACCCCAGGGAGCATGCTGAGCTCCAAAGGATTGTCGAGGACCTTATCCAAAAAGGTTTCCTCAGGGTGAGCAAGAGCCCGTGTGCTGTCCCTGCTTTGCTCACACCCAAGAAAGATGGCACCTGGCGAATGTGTGTTGACAGCCGCGCCATCAACAAGATCACTGTCAAGTATAGGTTTCCCATTCCTCGCCTAGATGACATGCTTGACATGATGAGTGGGGCCGCCATCTTTTCCAAGATTGACTTGAAAAGTGGCTACCACCAGGTCCGAATCCGACCAGGGGATGAGTGGAAGACGGCCTTCAAAACAAAAGAAGGTCTGTATGAATGGCTCGTCATGCCGTTCGGGCTATCCAATGCCCCTAGCACTTTCATGAGACTTATGACAGAAGCCATTCGTCCCCTTATTGGTCGCTTTGTTGTCGTCTACTTTGACGACATTCTCATCTATAGCCACAACCCTCAGGACCACATCCATCATTTGAGGGAAGTCTGCCGGACTTTGAGGAGAGAAACCCTGTATGTCAACTTTAGGAAATGTGAATTCATGACCGACCGGGTTAGTTTCCTCGGATTTGTGGTTTCGAGTCACGGAGTATCTGTGGACCAATCCAAGGTCCAAGCTATGGTTGACTGGCCTGAGCCCCAAAACGTCCACGGCGTTCGAAGTTTTCATGGGCTAGCCACCTTTTACAGACGCTTCATAAAGAGTTTTAGCACCATTATGGCACCCATTACAGACTGCATCTGTAAAGGGAACTTTGAGTGGACCCAAGCCGCCTCACATGCTTTTCTTGCTATAAAGGAGCTTATGACCAAAGCCCCTGTCCTCCGCCTGCCAGACTTTTCCAAAGTCTTCGAGACATCCTGTGATGCATCTGGCGTAGGAATAGGAGGAGTACTTAGCCAGGAAAGCCACCCTGTGGCTTATTTCAGTGAGAAGCTTTCTGATGCAAAGCTTCGATACTCCACATATGATAAGGAGTTCTATGCTGTGGTCCAAGCCCTCAAACACTGGAGACACTATCTCTTACCTCAAGAGTTTGTCTTATATTCGGACCACGAGGCTCTGAAATTCCTTAGCTCTCAGAAGAGCTTAAACCCAAGGCATGGTCGGTGGGTAGAATTTCTCCAGTCTTTCACATTTGTCCTAAAACATAAGGCTGGAAAAGAAAATAAGGTGGCCGACGCCTTGAGTCGAAGGGTCTCCCTTCTTTCCACTGTTCGGGTAGAGGTCACTGGATTCGACCCCATGAAGGAGCTCTATGGAGAGTGTCCTGATTTTGGTCCTGCCCACTCTGCCTTATCTGCTGGACCCTCGGCAGCCTTTTCTGACTATCTACTCCATGATGGTTTTCTATTTCGAGGACAGCAACTCTGTGTCCCAAGGACTTCTGTTCGGGACTTTCTGATTTGGGAAATACATGCTGGAGGTCTTGCTGGTCACTTTGGCCGTAACAAGACTATCCATTCTGTGGAGGAGCACTTCTATTGGCCTGGCCTGAAGAGAGATGTGGCCAAGATTGTAGCCCAGTGTAGGACATGCACGATGGCCAAACAGGTCAAACAGAACACTGGTCTCTACACTCCTCTCTCCGTTCCCGATCGACCATGGGTTGATGTGAGCATGGATTTTATCCTTGGATTACCACGCACTGCTCACAAGCATGATTCCATCTTTGTTGTCGTTGATAGGTTCTCTAAGATGGCCCACTTCATTGCATGTTCCAAAACATCTGATGCATCTAGAGTAGCCCATTTGTTCTTTGATGAAGTCGTGCATCTGCATGGTCTTCCCCAAACCATCGTGTCTGACCGGGATGTCCGGTTCACTAGCTATTTTTGGAAGACACTTTGGCACCTCGTTGGCACCAAACTGAAGTTTTCCACTGCCTATCACCCCCAAACTGATGGGCAAACTGAGGTCGTCAATAGGAGTTTAGGGAATCTGTTGAGGTGTCTTATAGGGGAACATTCCGGCACTTGGGATCTTCTTTTGCCCAGAGCCGAATTTGCATACAACAGCTCTATCAATAGGTCCATAGGCATGAGTCCATTTGAGGTCGTGCATGGCTACAAACCTAGGAAACCTGTGGCTCTCATTCCCCTTCCCCTCGAGTCTAGGATATCCAAGTCAGCTGAGGAGTTTGCACAGCATGTCAAAAGTCTGCATGAGTCAATTAGCAAGCAAATTAACCTCAGTAATGAGACTTATAAAAAATTGGCTGATTCGCATAGGCGTCACCATGAATTTTAAGAAGGTGACTTGGTTATGGTACGGGTCCGACCCGAACGCCTCCCCTCAGGAGCCGTTAAAAAGTTGCAGGCCCGTAGTGATGGACCCTTCCCAATTCTGCGGAAGATTGGCTCCAATGTTTATGTTGTGGACTTATCTCCCGAATATGGGATTAGCTCGACTTTTAATGTGGCAGATCTAGTGGCCTACAAGGAACCCACAGCGATTCCTAGTGACCCTTTTGAGCCTTCTCCTCCCATTGAGAGTGAGCCCACCCCTGTGCGTCCCACAGCCTCGAGAGTACCGCGCGAGCACATTGAGAGGATACTGGATGAGCAGGTGACCACTACACGGAGCAGGGTGTACCAGCGCTACCTTGTCCGCTGGCGGGACCATCCACCTTCTGATGATTCCTGGATCAGCCGGGAAGATCTCCAGCGTCTCGATCCAGATCTGCTGGAGCACTACCACAGTAGTGTCCCCCCTTACTCGACGGAGTCGAGTTCCAGCCGCCCCGGGAGGGTTGGTGGGGACACCACCGGGTCCACTACCGGGCCCACTACTCGGAGCCGACGTCGCACCGCACCGACTGCACCGAGCTTATGGCTCGGAGAAGACTCGGCGTCCTGAGTACGTATCTATTACGTATCCGTACGTATGTGTGTACGTGTGTATTTTACTATGATGGTATTTTGAATTTTTAAACCACCATAATATTTTATTTGGGTCAAAAGTTATTGTATTTTATTGTTATTTAACCCCCAAGTCAAATAAGGGTTGTTGGATGATTGGTAGGGTTTGTCTTGTTAAGCTAAGGATATATCTACAAATAAAGATAGTCTTAAGGGTTTTTATGTATTGGCTCTTTCCTATATAAAGAGGCCATTGTATGTTACGAGAGATATGAACCATATGAATGAAAGAAAAGTTGTTTTGAAACAAGTGTTAAGAGATTCCTCTCTTGCATTTCCCTTCTTTCCCTTCTCTTTGTGAGATTCGAGAGTCGCCCGGTGTGAGACCGTCAGGCGCGAGGCCGAGCTGCGCGAGGTAGCAAGATATCTGTTCCATCCGTGCCGACAAGAGCCGTCGTCGATCCGTTCCCCGACGCCCGTCCGCGTCAGTTTGACTCTGTTTCTCAGCAAACTTCACTTAATTGAGGCACAATTCCGGCTGTACTTGTCTCATTTTGACATGTTGGGCTATTGACGTAGCCTGCCCAAATCCTTCTTCATAGGGCTTGTATCATTTAAGCTCTGCTATGGTGAGCGCACAACTGGACGATAGATAGATGAATTCCCGAGCAAGACCTCTTCTTCGCTCACTCTCTCTCCCCCTTGTGGGCATGGTTTCCTGACTCAGTCTGACTTGTCCCGACTCGAGTGACATATGGATGTCGTAGAGTCGTTCCGAGTCAACTTCGAGTCCGGCTAACTTGTATCGGATCAGGAGAAACACATTTCGATACAAATCCCCGAGTCATCAAACCCTGCTTGGGGGATGCCGTCCGAGCTTGGTGACGAGGCCAAAAGTTAGATGTGATATTGTTATGAGCACGCAAATGATCAGAAATGTGCACAACCCAACAACAACAAGAGCAAGTACTAACAACTCGGTCGGTGGGTGTCGTTGGGAGGTGGTGCGCATGCTGATGGGCAGGATCAGAGCAAGTGAAACGACCAAATGCGGATGGATTAGGAAGCAGGAGAGCTGGGAAGAAGACACTGGCACCGTAGCTTGAATGGGAGACTACACTTGGATTTGGGAAAATTACTTCTATATCATTAAAATCTTTCGAAATTATCTCTACACTCTTACATTTATCATATTCATATTTATCGTAATATCTCTATGAACTTTCTAGTCTTAATATAAGTGTGGCTAGAGCTCATGCTATAGGGAGGGCTGCCTATGTCGACAGCAATGATTTTTGCTTTGTAATTGTAGTCTTCTTCTTACTTTTACAGTCAATATAAATGGTACCTTTCGCCGTAAAAAAGTTACATGTGTTTGTGTTTTATTGCAAGATTTACTAAAGCGAGACGGTATAGGTCAAATCGTTTGTCCCGTCTCAGTCATAGATCAAGACGATAGATATGTAAGATATGTGAGACGTAATCGAGATATTTTATATATTATTATAATTTGTTATAATAAAATAGTTTTATAAGTCGGCTGGTTAAGGGTCTCACAGTTAAATGTGAGACTCTGAGTTTGAAACTCGCTTTTGCCGTCTTTTTAGTTCTATTTTTTGAAAATTTAAAAAAATTGTTTAAAATAATGTTAAAGCTGGGATTCGAATCGGGGACATCCATTTACATCGCATAATAACTAATCAACAAAACTAAAATCTCATTTAAATTATATTATTATGTTATATATATATATATTATAATTTACCGTCTCAGTACATAACAGTACCAATCTCTACCGTCCCATCCTGAGACGTGATCGGGATGACTTAGACGGTAAACCCTATTTTATCATACTTAATCATGTCATCAGAATGTATATACTTCAATTCAAGTCCACGCCCGCCACTTTGAGTGAGTATAAGCTTAAAGCAGCAAATTATGTTAGAATATAAGAAATGTTTTTTGTCGATATACCTCTAAAATTCAAGTGGTATGCACACTACATCTGAAATTCACTTAGGCCCGATTTGTTATTACAATTGTCGGGAGAATGTCGGATTCGACAAGAGAAAAACGAGGGGGGGTCTCACTCTCTCCCTCACACAATTGGCTTTATCCGAGCACGAGCGACGTGTTCGACCTCTTGGGGTCGAACACGACGTCCACATTCGAATAATAAAGAGGGCCTTATTCAGTAGGATAACTTGTAGAATAGGTATTCGAGTTCAGGGTTAGAATATCTTACCCGAGATCAGGTAAGAGGATTGTGTGTGAGATGTGGGAGTGCGACCCATATTTTCTCTTTCACGAGTTAAGGTATCTTACTCCAACTTATTCTAACGTCAAACCCGACCTAATTTTATTTCCCAATGTACCCCTGAAATAGATTATGCTTTCACTTCCCTACTATAGCTAATGTGATAGTTGACCCCAATATCATCTGATAAGTATAGAAGCGGCAACTTATTTCCGTTAATACTGCTGCGGCCTATTCTTCTCTTGAGCAGGGGGTATAACATCAGGGACACAAAATCAAATACAGGACTCCATGGGGGTGCACAGTGAAAATGCCAAAGGTGGCTTATAAGAAGCCATGGCCTCTCTCCCCTTTCCACACACAAACCCAGCACCCCAAGGAAAGGAGAAGTAAGAGAAAGAGGGAGGAAACGAACAAAGAGCACACAGCAAGAAAGAGGAAGAAGCTAGCTGCAACCAGCTGCGAGGCATGGCAAGCCTCCTCCGCCTCCTCCTCGCGGCCTCCCTCGTCCTGGCGGCCGCCCTGCCTTCCGCCCGCGCCGGGGGTCAGCACCAGCTGGGCCTGGCGGGGTGGATGCTGATACCCGGAAGTACCCCGCCCGACCTGGCCGGCGGGGACGACGAGGAGTTCGCCCTCGACTCGGAGGGCAGTAGCCGCCGCGTCCTGGCCGGCACCGGAAGCTACATAAGCTACGCCGCCCTCCTCCCGGGCAACATCCCCTGCTCCATCCCCGGCAACTCCTACTACACCAACTGCAGGGCCGGGAGAGCCGTCAACCCCTACACCCGCTCCTGCAGCACCATCAACAGGTGCCGCTCCTGATGATCGATCGACGCCGTTCGATCCACAGGTACGTACCCATACCCTTACCATATCCGTTGTCCTCTTTTTCGTATCTCCTTCTGGAGTCTGGTTCGGTGGACTGTGTGTTGTTCTTGGGGCTGCAAGAGGGCTCTCTAATCTGGGCACACTCTGATCTTCCAGTACTGCCAACTTCTACATGGTTGTAATAAACTTCTCCGACCTTTTCTTTCCCATGCATGTCGTCGTTCGAGTTATAGAATAATATATATATATATATATATATATATATATATATATGTATATATATATATATATATGTATGTATGTATCTTACCTTATACTTATGTCATAAACTTACGATCATAATTAAGAATGATATATTTTATGTGTGTCATAATTTTTGAAGCCTTGTCCCATGTATGTCGCTCAGTGGACACTCTCTTTGAGGTCTTTCTCTAATCTCCGATGTTTTTTTTTTAATTTTTTACGATACTCTTTGAGGAGGGAGAGTATTTCCGTGCAATTTATGTTCGTGCGTGCATGCAAACCGAGCAAATATATACATATGAAATTATACATACATATATACGTACATACATCCTAACCCATATATATATATATGGAGATCATTCAAATTAACAGGAGGCAGACACATTTTATCAAGAAATTAATACTCAGTATAATAACCGTAGGACAAATGTGGGCCATTTTTCGGTAGGTCGAGATTTAGTTCCACGTTAGATAATTAATTTTTTACATAAAAAATATTTTTAAATTAGAATTTATAAAAAGAATCTTAGAAATGTGTACGTCACTGTGTAAATTTAAATTATGTACAAATGTCATTTTTATTTATAAACATATCATTTATTTTTGTCAAAAAATTATTAAAAAATATATTTAGACGACATTTATATACTATTTGAATTAACGTAATGATATGACTATTAATATATTATTAAGAATACTTTTTTATAAATTCATCTCTAATAATAATTTTCATGCAAAAATAATCAGATAATTTGTAGGCGTCTCTATATTTACGTGGTGAGGATTCTCTGAACTCAAAATTTTAATTTAGAATTCTAATCTCTAATCCCTGTTTGACAATAGGGTAGGGTAACGCATGCTATCCGATCCCGAGTAATTTTCACGTGTGTGAGGAGGATGTGGAACTCGTATTTCTCTCTCATGGGATAGCGTATCCTAATCTATCCTAACCCAACAACAAAGCGAGAGTGACAGAAATCACCAAGCGGAGCTTCCTTGAGATCGGGAGTTGACGTTACCATTTCTCTTCTCTTCGTATGCATCCACTCGCTCAGCCAAATGTGGACATATATATATATATATATATATATATATATATATATATATATATATATATATATATTATATACGCGTTTACGAATTTGTGTTGTGCAAGCATGCATACATGTATACGTCCACGCGTTCACGGGGATGTGTATGTGTTTTAATTGTGAATTTGATAACAATTTTAATATTAAGGTCATAGATAATAAAAGCATTAAGTGTCAAAAATAATAATATTGCATCAATCAAAGCTAGTATACCAACCAAATGAGACAAATAGTACTAGAATTAGGTTAAAGTCCCAACTAAACCGTGGAAGGAACAACTTTGCCACCAGAATAACCTTAATTAAATCTACAGTTCTTTGCCACGCATCTTCTATTTGCTATTGCTTTTGTTCAAAAACGTCGAAGTACATGACAGTTAACACATGGTGATTTTAGGAGTGTACGATCAAATTATACATGAATGATCTTAGGGATCGATATATTAGCAAAATAATAATTATCGTCTTCTTCTAGTTATCAACTTAATTTTGATCAGTACCTATATATATATATATATATATATCGGATCATTTTCCCTGATCGAAATAAGGGGCAGCAAGCAGATGGATAGATCGAAATTGGGTTAATCCGTCGTTAGAATCGGTTTCTTAAGTATTGTCACCCTTTGATGAGTTGTTCCTTTTCCCTTGTTTGGCCCTTTTCCTTCTCCCACTGATCAAGAAAGGCTAATGAAACGACTAATTAATTAAGGAAGGGAGCTAGGGATCTCTCTCAAGCTTCTTTAATTACCCCGGAAATTAAGTATTGTGCTCTCAAATTAACTTGCTTAACGCATATGTTCTTAATTACGTGTCTATACATCTAGCTAGCTAAGTATCATCGCATGAAATATATTTGTATATATGTCTGCATCGTGTATGGTAGCATATGTACATATATATATATATATATAGTTACCATTTCTTTAACACGTACGGCCATACAGTATTTATTGAGTCAAAGTCTGGTTTAATTATGACACAGATTTTAAATTAGAAATGTTCTTGTGCGAGAGTTGTGAAATGGAAAGACTTGCTCTTTTTGGGAAACAAGGTGTGTTATTAAAATCGGATCGGATCGGTCCGATCGTGAATCGGTGTAGGAATCAGTCCGATTAAGATCGATCTGATCTGATGCTAAAAAATCGGACGAACCGGACGAACCGCGGTTCAACCGGTGAACCGGTCCGACCTAATTTATCATTTAAAATAAAAAAAATAAATATAAAAATATTTAGATATTCAAAATGATATTTATATGTGAACCAAATTATCTTATTATTATTGATCTGTAATTATTTATCACTTTATTTTAGATATATTTGAAATTTAAAAGTTTAAATGAACGTGCACGTGAATTGTGAAGAGTGACGACCAATAAAATATTACAAAATTTTAAAGTCAATTTATTCAACTATGTTATTATTAGTGTTTTACTTATATAGTTACATAATCATCACTAATAATTATACATGTATGTTATTGTATTTTAATCATTATATCTTATTTTTTATTATCTCAGACTATAAAATCATGTCAGACTATGTATCAATATTATGATGACATCACGGTTTAAACCGATTCGATTGAACAGTCTAACCGGTTCGAACCAAACCAATTTATTGACCGATTCAGACACCGATTCAGTTCTGATAACATCTATATATGTTATATATATATATATATATATATATCTCCGAGGTCTTATAACTTTGTTCTTCCTCACCGCCGTTTGTCCCTAGATCTAACTGTGCCGATTTTTCTGACATCACGGTAAGATACGGTACCATGTTAATTAAGAATAAAAATCTTTTATGTCAAAAATTATTTTTAATTAAAATTATATTTTTATATTAAAAATAAGGGTACTATGTCATTTATGTATCAACGTGTCAAATTTTCATTGGCACGATCCGACAAAACAAGTCATATAGTTTCAGTATTAGAAGACTTTCCATTTTATGTTTGAAATAGTAGTTGAATCCATTAAATAAGTCCGAAGAAAATAAGGGTCAGCAATTAATAATTATCGGTGCAATCTGACAAACCTTGAACGAGACTATACCATAATGATGATGACGATGGGGGGCATCTCAATCAGCAATTCAAAATTTTGTCTACTAAAGAAAGAACATTTTAGTTGAACAGTTGCTAAATGCTGGCGTCGACATTCAATTCGAGTAACACTGATGATAATTTTATAATAAATCTAGAACGATGTTATCCTTGCAAAGTACCTTGAAATGAAATTATGGGTTTTCCCAAAAGATGGTTAACTTATCATGGTTTGTTGATCCGGTGCGGGTCACCTCGACCCGCACGACTCGATCTGACCAAGGCGGTGGACGGGATGCCCGGGTCACGAGTCGACTCATTAATTTAATATTATATTATATATATATATATATATATATATATATTATCTTTTTTATTTTATTTTATTATTTTATACATATTATATATATATAACCTTTTTTATTTTAATATGGAACGAGATAGATCGAGACGGACCGAATCAGAATCGACCTGACCTATCCCAACTAGGCCTGTCAACGGATACGGATATTATCCGGATCCGCTTCGATTCGTATTCATTTTTTCGATACGGATAATATCCGAATTCGAATCGGAGCGGATACGGATATTATAATATTCGCTTCGAGAAATATCAGTTCGTAAATTATATATCATATAATACATATTTTTAAATAATGTATTATAAAATAAATGATATTATAGATAAATTTAGATATTTTATAGTTATATTTTAATTTAAAATTTATTTTATATATTTTTGACATTTTATAATTATATTTTATATATTTTTAATATTTTATAATTATATTTATATACTTTTAATTTTGAATCGGATAATTTGAATTTTAAAACGGAACAGATACGGATAGTCAGATATTTACTTCGTATCCGAGTCAAATCAGAGCGGATCAAAATCGAATAATTCGAATCGAAAAACGGAGCGGATACAGATAGTCATATATTCGCTTCGTATACGCTCCGTTGACAGGCCTAATCTCAACTCGTGACCGGGACGGACGGGTTAGTCGAGACGGCAAACCCTGATCTTGACACCTTCTCCAACTGGACACCGAATTTAACACACCAATCAAATGAAAACTCACCGCAACTCCCCTCGATGAAATCCCTCAACCAAATTTGTTCTCGCTATTTGATGATCATATGACTTGCTTTTGTTTGATTGTCAAATTTTACGTCGAAGAGAGAGGTTGGTAACCTATTTTTCTTTAAAAAATGGGAGGGAGGACCCCTGAGCAGCGCACAGGCCAAGGAGCGGCCCTGCCCCCACCTCTGCTGAATTCATAGTTTTCCTTTGGTACGAGGATTTGGTTCTAAGGTCGCGTTTGACAATCCACGTAAGTTTTGACTTTTTTTTTAAATCATCGGAGAGAGAGAAAAGTTAGTATAAAAGAGATTTTAGAATTTTAAAAAAGTGGGTTGTTTTCTCTCTATCTCTTCTTACAATCAAAAAATCAACTCTCGAAAAAGATGATGTTAACTTAGATACATTTGATTTAAATTTTGAGAGGTGAGATTTTCGGATCAAAAGTCAAAACCTAATACAAATGTCAGACGTGACCTAATCTTGATATCCTTCTATTCATTTTACCTTCTCCTGCTTAACTTGGTCAGTATGACGGTGATGTCACACCTATAAACACATTTGACCGTGTTTGACAACGGGGTTGTCCACCGGTTAGCCGACATCGGTTAACCGGTGGACCCCGCCTCCGCCCACCCTCTCCCTCACAGAAGAAGCTTAACCGAGGTCGGGTACCGTAACCGACCCTTCGGGTCGGTTACGGTAGCCCGATACTCGATTCTCAAAGCCGCCCAAAGAGTCTTCGGGGCCCCTCCATACCAGACGGGCTGCTGGATCAAACTACTCAGACAAGGTTAATCGTACTAGGTAAGCAATTTGAGGGTTCTTTTATAAGGAGCCAACCATCAGGCTCCTAGAAACATACATAGACTCCCCTTTCTTTTCTTTTCTTTATAAAATTTTATAGGGATATGATAGGTGAGGCAACTTAAGGGTTCTTTATGGAGCAAACCACCAGACTCAAAAATTAACACGCCTTTCCTTTTGATCTTTTTTTGCTTACAACATGTTAATGTTTAAATATTTATATAGCCAACTTTTTAAAATGAAGCAACTATTATCTTCACTTATTCGTCGTTTGCTCAGCTGCATATTGACCTTTGAGTTGTATTACATCCGAACACATAAATGCCATATATTTAACTAAGGTCCTCGATCGGGTTATGGAACTAGACCCAAATCACCTATGCTGGAGGATCCCTTGCTCGGGATTGAATGGTTTAGCACCTCTTTCAACATTTTCTAGTGGAAGCTGCCCGCTAAAGATAGGGTGTTTGAGAGCACTTTTAAAAAAAATTATTTCTACCTCAAAGATTATATTATATCAATTTTTAATTTAATTTTTAAAATTGACAAAAACAAATATTTATAGTTTGGTAAAAATATTACAATTTTTAAAATTTATGTCAACATGTTTGAAGATCTTCCTCCAAGTTTCGTTGCCCATGTCCGAACACGAGCAAGGGGGGGGGGGGGGGGGGGGGGGAGAGGCCGGCGTAGGGGGGACGCAGGGGGAGGGGGAGAGGTCGGCGCGGAGGGGGGAGAGGCCGGCGTAGGGGGGACGCATGGGGAGGGAGAGGTCGGCGGGGGAGGGGGGAGAGGCCGGCGTAGGGGGAAGGGGGAGGGAGAGGCCGGGGGGCGACGGGGGAGGGGGGACGCAGGGGGGAGAGGGAAACGGGCAGCGCAGGGGGAGGGAGAGGTCGACGGGGGAGGGGGGACCGGCAGGGGAGGGGGAGGGAGAGGCCGGCGGGCGGCGGGGGAGGGGGGACGCGGGGGGGGGGGGAGAGGGAAACGGGCAGCGCAGGGGGGACGCAGGGGGAGGGAGAGGTCGGCGGGGGAGGGGGGAGAGACCGGCGGGGGAGAGGGGACGCAGGGGGGAGAGGGAAACGGGCGGCGGGGGAGGGTGGACGCAGGGGAAGGGGGGAGAGGCCGGCGCAGGGGGAAGGGGGAGGGAGAGGTCGGCGGAGGAGGGGGAGGGGGAGGGAGAGGCCGACGCCGTTGGGGAAACGCAGGGGGAAGGGGGAGGATGGCGCAGGTGGAGGAGGGAAACGCAAGAGGGGTCACGATCATGGGGGAGAGAGCGGCGAGAGAACAATCTCAAAAAAAAATAAGTAAGAGTTATTTTTTTTTGAAACAGATTATAACATGACAAGATCCTCTCCCTAAAATTTAAGAAACGAACACCAAATATTCTTAGAGAGTCTATTACTCTTTTTTAAAAATTTGAGAGAGAAAAGAGAGTGAAAATAGCAACCAAACACCCTATAAGATAGGGATAGATAGGGAAGAATCCCAACGCCTTGGATTTTCATCCAAATGATGTCTCCATTATCTACTCAATCTTCTCCATCTCTTCCCACCGATGGAGTCCACCCCTCCAACCTACCGGTACTTGCCAATGGCTTTCTCTCGGACCCCATGTCCTTCATTCTACTGTCTTCTCCTTAGTGCTACTATTTAACTGTTGAAGACGAATGAGAGAAACAGAGAATCTCAAATAGCATCAACTCGAATGTAACATGAGAACTTGTAAAAGTCAAGAGTTTTTATTTCAACCGAGGGGCATAAAGGAAACAACAAATCCTTACAAATGCTCCATATTCCATTTTGCTTAGCCACTAGGCTGGAGCTATGGATGATGTTTCACGGCTTGTCTGATTGTGCAAGTTCAAGCCTTCACAAGGGGTCACATGCTGCCAAGAGTTAGCAAGTGTAGCAATCCACAGTAGGATGATCAAGGATGAACCCTTTCACCAGCCAAAGTTTCCAAGTCCGAACTCCGATTTCAATAGTTAACTGGATGGACAGAGCTTGCGGAGGGTGATGGATGTCCTCTTCCTCTGGAGAAGCTCTTCCCCCTTCCACACTTGAAACCCTGGTTTTCGATTAATTTCATGCTTCCAGAGATATCGAGCCTCCCCAGACATGATGACCAGGGAACCTGGTGTCAACAAGACGGGGATCCTTGTCGGAGGAGAGTCTGTATGCCCTTCACCTGCTTCAGCATCTGAGAGTCGCTGCTCGACAGGTGTGAAGTGCATAACGCATTCAGATTGTAAGGAGATGATGGCAATGCCATCCTCAAAGCGCATCAGGTCCACATGTGCACATATTCCCTGCACACAGACGGCAGGTTTAATCTGTTGAATTGCAGAAGTGAAGTCAAAAGGAAGGAAGCCAGTTAGTCAAGCAAAACCAGGTTGCTGGCAACTCTAAGCTTGCTCAAAATCTTAACAGTTGAAAGTCCTGGGTCCTAAGGTGATCCAATGTCTATGTAAGAAGGTTGGGCGATCTTAAAATGCTGCTATCAAGATATTAACATTGGTGAGAGTTTCTGATAAACCACTCATCAACAACAACGATGTATTCAACTAAGGAAACAGATAACTATGTTCCAACTTCCATCTGAGAAAACCATGCAAATGAAATGCGTTTGTGTGGCAATGAACAGAGGCACCAGATGATTGGGAGGAACTTGGCAAAGAATAACATAGTTAAGAGCAATAACAGAAAGCAGAAGCAAGTATTTGAATGTTGACCGCACCTCACCTGGTTCGTAAACATTCACAATCAGTTGATCAAATAGTGGTTCCCTCCACAGCAGGTGTGCTGGCATGGGATACACATCATCTTGCTCCCCAATTAGTGATTCATCAAACATCCCAAAATTAGAACCATCTAAACAGGCCACCTCTTGAATCAAGTTTGAAAGTTCAGTTGCCCACTGTGGTAGATCTCCAAACCTCATTGCCTGCAACAAAGCTTGCATTTCTTATTTTTCTTTTTGAAAATCATGCCAAAATTTACGAGCAAATCTGTAGAGCACAGTCCAAGTAAAGATGACAGAGAACCCTCATGTGCATGAACATTCAGGCAAATGAAAATTTTAAAAAAAAATCTCAGCACGATACAGAAAAATTGAAAGCCCAAAAATAAAAAGCAATATCAAAAGAATGCATAGAATCCTCATACAATAATGCAATAACCTTGTCTCCTGTAATATCATCATCATCATCATCATCATCATCATCAGAGCCTTATCCCAATTAATTGGGGTCGGCTACATGAATCATGTTCCGCCAAAGATTTCTATCAAGTGCAATATGTCTCCTGTAATATCAGAAACATAAAAAAAGTGCATCACGCCATACTCTTCATTAGCTCCACTGATTCAAAGAGGACAGCCTTCACCCACCAACACGCACATACAGAGCTGGCTGTGCATTATATCAACCCCCCCTCCCCAACACACACACAAGTTTGGTCAGGAGGCTTCTCATTTTAGTCACACGATTGCATGCACAGGAAGCAGTGTGCGGGTGGAGAGGAGGCATCATGGGACTAGGGGAACAGATCCTAAAACTTTATTGCTTGCCATGGAAGGGACAGGGCCATTGCATCAGGTTTGATGGCCCCACCTGGAGCTGGGCATGATTTCCTCCCATCCACTGTCAGGGAAGGAGAAAATCCTGGTCCTCAGCACGAGGCCATCAGATTAGAGCCAGGTAAACTCAGGGGGAGGAAGGCAAGGAATACCTGTGAACCCTCCCTATCATTTCAATCCCAGGCTGGCCTAACTCACATCCTTTGCTTCTTAAGGCAAGCTTTGTGATCAACAACACTCCTGGATGCATAGAGATGAGTTTTAATATTATAGTCAAAAGGGGTTTAATGTGCAACAAAGATGAACAATAATAATTGAAAGTGTGCCAAAGTGATTACAGCAAGATAAGGAAAGTTTGTCATAGGAAGTTACAAAGATACAAATAGAATCAGAAAAGATACAATGCTCAAGAATAGAAAGAAGAATCAGTTACCTGATTATGAGTTTTCTCACTGAACCATCCTTCTGCAAACATATGAACAAATGAAGATATGTGAGATTTTGGGAAATAAATGGATCACAAAGTAATAATTATGCTTCAAAATACATATTTACTTTTTATGTGCATTGGATCAGCCAACTCACTCAAGGTAAGCCACACAAAATGCACAATAAGTGTAGTAATACACTAGAATTCGATGTCATACATCCTTCGACTAGTTACCCAAAAAAGAAAAGCAACAGAAAAATCAACAAAAACACAACCATATAAAGTAATATCTAATACGGTTAAGCAAAGACAATGTAAGCCACAATACAATTTAAAGAAGAGAAAAGGTCTAACAAAAGTCTTGCCAATCTTGTAAAGATCCTCTATGATACTCAATGTTAAGATAGCAACATGCAGTTTCCATTTTACCGGATTTTTTTTTTGAGTCACCCACTGGGGCCTGGAAAACCCAGGGCCTTGCACTCCCCCAAGTAATGAGGGAGCCAAGGTTTGAACTGGGGACCTCATGGTTCCCCATGAGGTGAAGAACCAACTGGGCATTTTTCCGGCATTTATGACTCTATGTGAAGCATATTGTTGAATTCCCCAAAATGTTATCATTATCAACAAGATTTGCCAGCTGGTAAAAAAGAAATCAGTTTAACATAAGTCAACCCAGTTTGCTGGGAGATGCAATACAGAAGAACATTTCATCAATATCCTGAAGTAGACAGTGTCTTGGCTCAAGCATGGTTTGAAGTGGGAGATAGAACCACAATTAGTTAGAATGTCTCTATATTGTGTGATTAATCAAAGGAAGTTGTAAAAAGAAGTGCTCGATACTAAGCTATAATGTGGACGACCAGGTGGTGTTGTCTCTTAATGGGAGACAATCCACTCTTGAGGGCATTAATAGAGATTGGGAAAATTGCAGACCTGCTCTCTTGGATGCCTGAAAGACAAGTAAACCCCAAAAGTTTGCGCATCACCAAGATGCCTTCAAGAAAGCTTCCTCCAAAAAATAAATCCATAAGTACACCGGGGAACGCATGCATTATTGCTTCTGGTCTAGGTACATATCCATGGCAAAAGTTGAGCCAGTAGCCCAACTGCATCCATTTCTCAGTCCAAACTTAAATAAACCCTTTACATGTAGAACTTCCACTCTTTACAGTTGACAATGAAAGTGGTGAATCAATGATGGGACCAACTCGTAAGGATAAAAGGGTCATCAGATATAAACCAGCTGTTGCGCTTATGCACGCCCCAATTCACAGAATTACTAGGCCCATCTATTGAAACTTCAACAAACAAATACTGTGCAAACAAGAGGGGAAAGAAAGCATCTGACCAGAGGAAAAAGCAATAGACTTTGAAGAAACTCCTTCCCCCACACAACAAAAGATTAATTATCTGATCCCTTCTTGGAGCTGATAAACATTAGAAATCCAGACTCCGCATTTCGGATCACAACATACAGAAGCAGGAGGATCCCCAGAACACTAATATGTACTGAAAAATAAGAACTTGATGCACCTTGCTCAATAGCCGCGAGCAGACCCTCCTGGCGCGCCAGCGAGAGGAAGTCCCTGCACAGCCACAAGCCTCTGATCCCTGCCACCCGTTCCCACCTCGCCGCCTCCTGCCCCTACCCAAAACGCCACATCAACAGACCGAGAACGGGAAAGAGAAGAAGCGAGAGGGCGCGGGCGGCGGAAGACCCACATGGATGAGAGTGGAGGCATCAGAGGAAGGGAAAGAGAGAAGCTTTCTGTCGCCGTCGTCGTCGGAGGACGTCTCCCCAAACACCGCCTCCAGGGCGCGTCGCTTCTCCACGTCCAGGTCCTCCAGCTCCAATTCCTTCCGTCGTTGTTCTCTCTCTCCCTCCATCTACGAAGCGCCGCAGTTTGAGCTGCTCCAGCACGTTCCCGATGACTTCATTTCGTTAATTTATCTAAATTTTCCATCACTTTATAATTTAATTATTATAAACATAGATGTACATGAGATGGCGTTGCATAAGTTTTTTTAAAAAAATTTAGATATATATTTAATTTATATTTATATTACTTATAAATTTTTTATTTTGAATATACATCACGTCAATCAAATGTTGAAGTGACGCCTCTATCAATATGATTTGAACTAAATTTTACTCAAAAAAATTAAAAAAATAAAAAATAAGTGGCATCGCCGGTAATGGTGAACAAAATATTTTTATGTATATAAATATAACCTTTAAAGTCATAAGAATTTCATCTATTAGTGTGTAAAATAGTAATTTTAAAGTCACCCATTTTAAAATCTTTAAAAATGTTTTTTATTAAGAAACTCATCGGATTTAAAATCTATACTTTTGATTTCTAATGATTTTGAGATGAAAATTAAAATCGATTTAAAAGGTGGCACATGAATTACTAAGTTCTGAGACTCAGCAATTTAAAACACTCCCAACATAAGTGAAATAATGTAAAATAGTTTATTATATTTTAAATATAAAAATACATCATTTTATAACATTTTAAGCATTTTAGGACACGCCGAATCACCCTAGTTTCTCCTTTAAATGGAATTATATCGTCATCAACAACGACAACGGACTGAACTCTTTAAGTCATTGTGATCTATCAAGAAAGAAGTCAACTCAAATATTTCTTAAGCCCAATTTTGTTTGGGATTTATCTCAAAGTTATCTTCACTTTAACTCAAATTTAAGTCATTTTATTTTGACAGAAATAGATTTAGATAATTCAGAATCTAACTTAAGTCAAATTAATCTATCTCACCTCCACACGTGGAATAACTTATTCTGATACTATGATAAAATAAAAATAATTAAAATAGATAAAAAAATCACTTAAATTTAATCCGATCATCTTTAATCTCGAACTTAAGCGGCGCGGACAGGTCTTGTTGATCTAGAGCCACTTAAGTCGAGAAAGAAGGTAAATAACTTTTTGACGAGACGATGTCATTTCAATGAATGTCATTTCAAGGATTGTCGTTTAGTTTTCCCCCACAGTTGACACTGGAGATATCAAAATCTCATCCATAATCCAATATGCATCAATCGATATACCATGATGGGTCCACGTGATTTCGATCTTACCATGGCCCATATAGGCCAAGCGCACGTCCTGTCTGCAACAAATGTTTCTCATAATTTTAAGATTACTCTGATTAATTGGGCTTACATATCATATGACCTAACTTTTTTTTTTTACGAGGGAGAATCTAACACAGTGATACTCGAGTCTACACAGAGTGTGAGATACCTATGTTTAGACTCGCATCGTTCCAAAATTAAATGTAAGTGAGGTAAACGAACTCCCCTAATCAAATTTAAAACCTCCCTACTACGAGATAAAGTCCAAATCAGCCTACTCACTCTAGATACTCTCACGCGATCCGTCCTCACTTTTTAAGATCTAACAGGTAAGAACGTTTGAAACACACTGGAACGAAGAGGTGTAGGAGAAGTTCCCAATTTAAGCTTTTCTTTGAAACTTAAAAAGGTTCTGGGAAGTTCTAAAGGATGTAAAAGAAGTAAAATCAACTTTTAAGTGACCTGTTTAGATGGAAGCAGATTGATCCATTTGATTTGCTGATTTTGTTAAGCTCATCTGTTTGAAACGGGGGATCTGCCAGAAAAAATGTGATAAAATTGTCACCAACAGGTTCCATTTTGCGCAATCAACGGATCTCTTTATATTTCAACAGAAGATCAGACATTAGTGATCAGAATAGTCCAACCTTGCTCTACATTTTTTTAGGGTTTAAACGTCAGCTCCATGCACGCAAAAACCACCTCGAAACCCTAGCCATTTACTTTGTAGCATACTTAATTTCATGTTTCCTTCACTGCATCCAAGATAAGTAATATATGAGACGGAATTTTCTAATGAAATTGTTTGTATATAATAGTTCTGCAAAATTCTGAAAAGGAGGGGTTCGCATCCATCCAAAACAACTGGGACTGCACATCCTCCCAAACTAATGGCAGCATACTTCACTGCCATCATCCATGCTGCTCCTACGTAAATATCCTGACAGCAGATGCAGTTCATGAGTAAAACTTGAGCTACATATTTTCCTTCATTCTTTTCCTTCTGCAGAAGCATGCATCCAAAGTTTTAACGAGGGCAATTTTTCATACAACTGACTACCCCTGTGCTGGTCTAACCATGTTATTCCATTGCTGCAAGATGCTCACTTCTAAGAACCGTCCCATGTATTTAGAGGATCCTGCTTCTAGAGTGCTGTATCTTTCTTTCAGAGTCCTGCTGCTAATTACCCACCCTCTAGCAGCAAAGCCCATGAGCTCTGTTGGGTTCATGTAGCCACGGATTGTCGAAACAGCGCTCTTGTCATAAGAGAAACCAATTGTTACCGAGTGAGAATGAGTCTCAGGCACCTTGGTTTGGCCAAGGATTCTTTGTCGGTCAGCATAGATCTCAGATCCAAAAGACTCAGAAGCTTACTCTTTCGACAAGTAGGTTCCCATGCCAAATGCCTCCCAATCTGCATGCTGCCACAGTTCATTTGCACATTCAATTACACGATAGTCATGTTGTAATTGTTGTGCAAGAGCTAATTCTTCAACTTGCGCTTTCAACTCCCGAAGTCGATGACCAATCCTTGATGATACTGCATCATATAGCGCTTCCCTTGAAACAATTTTCGCATCATGTGAAGAGAGAAATAAATCTTCAAAATGAATTGGATCACCTACCAACACAGTAACCTGCGAGCACCCAATGGGTTAACAATGAACTGATCTAGAGAGTATCGCCTTTCATTTGAAGATGGGACTGACTAATGTAAAATTGATTAGAAAATATTTGGACTTTTCATGTTAATATCAAGCAAATGTTATGAACTGAGCATTATCAATCTGCTACCTCAGTCAATATTAAATTGCAAATGGGCCAAGAGTGATAACCAGTAATTCATACCCTTTTTCCTAGCCTCGGGATGTGACTGCCTACAGGCATTATTTCCTGCATTCCCGTGTGCACAAAGGGAATGACTATAGGCATGTCATCTGCATCCATGACCAATCTGCATAATAAAAAGCATGGATCAGAGTTTGTGATGAAAAGGCGCATGATGGCATGTGGAGGAGGGGGGCTGTGGTCTCGGAACCATGGTCCTATATTATATCATGAAAAGGAAGATGGAACAAACCTTCCAACTCCTCTTTTAGAAGAAGCTATTGTTCTTCCACCATCTCTGGAGCGGGTCCCTTCAGGAAATATATGAACCCAACCACCATTGTTTAGCTTCGAAAGAGCCATATCCATTCCCTGAGAAATTAAGTTCATAGAATGCAAATATCATATGACTTTAATTTGAAACAGATGCATCAATGTGGAAGCTTAACCTCTTTTTATTTTTTCCCTCAGTGCAAATTGATTATTAACCATAGAGCCCTCTCCAAATAGCAGAAGCCATAAAACTCTATTCCACAAAACAGGTTGGTGAAGTAGATCGGCCAACCAAACAGGTTGCAACGAGATGATTAATGTCCAAGTTTGCTTCGTTGGTGTACATTCTCACTTGTGAAACTCTTTAATCATTATTATTTGTGCATACTTGTTAAAAGAAGATGATTCCTAAAAGCTTACAAATAGCTCGCCTCTTACATTGACCATCTGAAGTACCCCAGCTTGCTTGAATGTCATTCCAAAGTAGAGAATAGCTGCTTGCTCTCCATTAATGAAATGCTTTTCTTTTTCTCCAGTCCAGTGTTGACAACAACAAAATGCTCTTATTCACTCCATGTGGTTGTAAACATGAGTTTTGGACATGAGACAAGAAAGTATGCTAAGCATACCTTTTGGTAGACACCATCACCACGTGATACAGGCAATACTTTGCAGCAACAAAAGAATGCTGACAACACCGGATTGCGGAAACAGCGATCAGTTGCACATAATGTCCATCTTAAATTGCGTGCATCAAACATAAGATTTGGTGGCAGCAAGGAAGCTATAACAAATGGGTCATCTACAGAAGCAACATGATTGCTTACCTATAAAACATAACATATAAGAAATAAAATGAGAAAAAGGCCACCAAAAACCTCAATCTGGAATTTTATGCTATTGTGGTTACACCAAACAGGCTTTTTCTTACAGAAATATAATATAAGGGAGGAACGGTTCAGTAAGCTAGGGAGAGAACTATCCACATGCACCAATTCCAGTCTTCTTTTCCTTTTCGTTCCTTAAGAGATGATGGAATTAAAGAGTCTCAATGGATAAAACCTAGAATCCCAGATTTGCAATAGTTGATCAAATGGATTTGACAATTCGTTTCCCAGCGTACATGTATATATCATTACAATCAAATACAAACCTAGGGAAAGAATCTTTACAAGTCTACATCTTTTAGTTCTGCATGAAATCTTCCCTAACTTGTTGCAATCTTTCTAATTGCCATGGTGGCTTCTGCAAATTTACCAGCTTCTTCCCATACATGAGATCATTTATCACCTTCCAAGTATCCTCAAATTGTGGTAACCACATGTTTGTCATGAGTTTTCTCTTTTCCCCACTCTCACCTGTTGTTTTGAAGATTCTACAAAGCGCCACTAGCCCATGGCTTATCTTGGTTTGCCATGTGTTTAGCATGTTGCATTAGTCATCACCATACATGCTAAAAGAGCAGGTCGGCGGTATAGCGATACTTACGGTCTGGATTCCAGATAACTGAGCAATCACCGAAAGACTATGATAACCTACCGTTAAAAGAGCTTTGCCTTTGGGTCTCTCTAATAATGCATGATGTAGCTTTTCTGCACCATAAATCTGCAAATTACAAGGATCAGGCTTCGTCAGAACCCAATTCAAAAGCTTCTAGAAATTGAATCCATGAAGTTATAAGATCATGATGAGTTCCAGTACCCGAACATGGTTGAACCCATGCATAAACACATGGCAGGCATTCCCAATAACAGGAGCAGCCACAGCTTGAAGCAATCGAACAATTATTGAGTCATCAATTCCATCCACATCCTCACTGACTCCTGTTTTTTGGAGACACTGTTAACTCCATTTCACGAATACATTATAGAAAAAGTCATTAAAATAAACAAGAAAATGACCATGTGCATAGATTCCAACAGAAACTACATTTGATCGACCGACGTTTTCTACCTCCCATCAGGCCACAGGAAAAAAAAGAAAAGAGAAAAAGGCAAGATGATCATATCAAACCTCCAACAAAATAATTTCTTTAACTATCATATTACCCCGTCAAAAACACAATTTGCTACAACATTGGGAGCCATAACACACCAGACATCCACACGTCTCTAGACTTAAATAAGCCTAGCTACTATGTCGGAGTCACTATGAGCATCAGCAGAAAGATCAAGAGCAACCGCATTCCCTGGGAGCTCAAACCCTTCACTTAAACAATCTAATTACTTGGGAGAGGAGGGGATTGCAGAACCCAAGAGCCCTAGCAAACTGCAGCCGCAAAGCCGACCTCTTTTCTTGTAGAACCTGGATGGCGGCGACGACGGCGACCTCCACAGGGAAGCGTCCTCGAAGAGTCCCAACGCACGGTGGACCAGGCGCTGGAGCGTGGGCGAATAGTAGGAGCCTGACCCTTCAGGGGGGCTCCGCCACCGACCGGGCAGCGCCTCCGCCACCCGGAAGCGTTCCCGCAGCCGGAGCTGCAGAGCGCGGGCCTTCTCCCGCCAGAGATCCCCGCTGCCCGCCCATTCCTCCCCCTCCATGATGATCGGAAGAAGGGATCCTTCCGACGAGCCTGAGCGCTCGGGTTGGGATCGCTACGACGACGAGTCTAAAAAGATCTGGTTTTTGCTTCGAAATGGATGCCAAGCCTCCCGGTGGAAGCTGCTACATAATTCTCTCGTCCAACAGCTCAGGGTTTCTTCGGATATTTATAAAACTCACTAATTTACAATTTCCATTGAGCGAAGTTTTCGATTTTTTTGGTTTGATCCAAAAAAACTCATATTTTGGTAGAGTTTAGAGGAAGAAATTAGAGGGAGAGTTAAAGAAGGTATCTACATATATTGCATCGCCTGAGTAAGTTTTTGTTTAAACGAAAATTGATGATTAGCTTTTTAAGCCTTTATCTATGTATTCTAGAGTCATCTCGTAACTTTCTTTATTAAAATGTGGCCTTAATTTATCTAAATATTCCTTCCCACTTCATTACTAATCCTCTGCTTCATCTTTTTCCCAGGATCATTCCTAGGACTGGGCCTCCTCTGTCTGCGTCGGGCATCATCTTGTTCTTCTCTTTTCATTGCTTTGCTTTGCATGGACGGCAACAGCTAACCAGGGAGAGAGGTTTTCCTTCACCACCCCCTCCAATTTCTACATTTTCTGCTCTCTTTTGGGCCCTTCAGATAACTCCCCTTGTCTGGGATCCCTACTCAAGTGGCTACTGGCTGGCTGTTTACAAGACTTGTTGAACATCACCTCATGGGGTTAGATGGGAATCCACTCAAAGCAAAGTTTCAAGTTGCAAAATTCCTCACTGCTTCACCCTTTCTGAAGACAGCACTACACGTGGGGAGGAGAAATTCTTTAGAAAATGCATACATCCACCTTACAACATGTGTATACTTGATTCTAGTATTCTTCACTACGGTGCCCCTCGCAATGTTTTGGGCACGGCTTTACAAGAGAACTCTGCAACAGCTTTACAAGTTTCTCATCCTGTATGGAGAGCTTAGGCCGATAGACAATCAGAGATCGGCCTGCAGTGACTGTAGGCAGTATGGAATCAAAATTGCTTATGCCTATGAAAAATAGGCATCTAAATAAATCAACCAGAATATTTGGAAGTAAACTAGTGTTACAAAGAGAAGAGAACCCTCTTCTTTATCAGCATCATTCTCCCATTTCTGTTGTTTCAGTCCAACATGGAGCGCAATTGCATCTCAGCTTCAGCAAGTGGTTGCCCCGCGTAAAGTTGAAGCTGCCCCTTTCTTACAACAATCACCTTCAACGTCCTTGACTTGACTGCATCATGAACTTCCTGAAACACATCCATTTTGCATTAATCATGACAGTCTAGTTGTAAAATCTCCGGAAGCGGTTTCATGATAATATAAGAGCCTACAATAGAACATTAAACAATCTCAGATTCGCAGATGAATGCCATGGCATCACCCTCTTTTCCACTCTCTTGCGGACGATTCGTGTAAATACATGTTTTACAGCGACGTAGAATTGTTCAGAAATATAGATATAGGTGCAACTTTGTAACTATTTAAGTAGCGTGTGCATTATTAATTCCGAAAATTTAAGTTTATCAGAAGAATTAAGGTTCAGATGCTGGACACTTCCCCATCAACCAAAGTCGGTGTTTATTTATATCGGAACGAAATCCGAACACCCTTGATTAACTGTCAAAGAGGTCACCGACCTTCGCAATATTGGTCGTGATATTGAGAGTACATTCGCAACAGCGTTAACAAATGCACCTAAAGGGGTGAGATCCTTCGTGCCACTATATCGAGATGATTTTGACCCAAGCAAGGGCTTTAGGTAGGGATGTAAATAGATCGAGTTCAGTTCGGATAGACCAATACCATATTTCATTCGTGAAAATTTTACAAATACCATACTCAGATAGTACGCTATTATTTTTGTGGGTATAAATACGGATATATCCGTCACGGGTTTAGATATATCTGCAGATATTCGTATTCGTCTAAAAAACATGAGTCTGCATCCACATATACGAAGGAAGGTGGAATTCGTGACAAGTGGGAAAAGAGAAGTCCAGTCGATTCCTTCCTTCTCAAAGTAATTTTTATATTTTACAAAATTATTCTTGCAATTTTAACAAGAAGGCCAAACTCATAGACCCAAAAAGACGAGTAGCAGGTTGAGTTCATGCCAAAATCATAAGCGTAACATACACAATGAGTTATTAAGAACGGGTTCAAATCGGGTATACGTTCAGGTGTACTAAATCTATAGCCGATCTAAATATGTAACGGGTATTTTAAAAATACCCGACCCTGAATTTATATCCGTTTATCTGGATATTATACGACTCATCATTCATCACCGGTTGAGTGATGCGAGTAATCGGATTTGCGAATATTTATGACATCCCTAACTTTAGGGATAGCTTGATGCTAGTGAAGGTTTATTTGCAGTTTGATATTAACTGAGGTCTTGGCACAGTTTGACACTGACTGGGATTTGAGACGCAATTTGGTATTGGCTAGGGTTTTAGGCTAGTAGCAGACATTGGACCGTGTCCCAACTGGAGGGCGGGGGACTTGACTCCATCAATCAGCCAGGGGCCGAAAGGCCGATTTTTTCAATTATCTAGAAACTCGGGGTATTTTTGCAATTTTCTCGATAAAAACTTTACATGATTTTACAAAGGCTCATTGAGGTTAATTACATGACTATAATTCGCGGGACATTTCTGCAATTACACAAGTCCCCGAGTCTTCTTGCAACTCTAGGGGCATTTTCGTAATTTAAAAATTATAAAACTTTCTCCACTGAAATATCATAGTTGTCAAGGCGACAAGGCGACCAAGGCAAACTTGGGATCCTCGAGTGCCTAAGCGACACTTAGGCGTCAAGATCATAAAAAATATTATCATTAATATACACATAATTTTTATATATAAATTAATCATGATTATTACAAATATGGGAAACAACACTAGTATGAATATAGAAATAAAAATTAATAGAAATGACATTGCAATAAAATATCAAAATTTATTTTGAGATAAAATTAACAATTAAGACATACAAAATTCTAATTAAAATTTAAAATACTTTATTAACAAATTAACCCCATTATTAATTGAAAGGGGGAAGGCAGGACAGAGAGAGGGACTGAGAGAGATAGTTGCGAACTGTGTGTGAGAGAGAGAGAGAGAGGAGGAAGGGTGGAGGAAAGAGAGAGAAGGGGGCAAGGGGAGAGAAGAGATAGACAGACAGAGAGAAGGGGTATGAGAGAGAGGGTGGGTCTCACTGTGAGTGTGAGAGAGAAATAGAGACAGAGTGTTAGAGTGTGAAGCCCGAACTCGCCATCGTGCGTCCTCGCACGAGGATCGACCTGCCCGATCAGGTCGCGGGGGTCAAGGGGACAACGCCCCTTGCGGGGGTTTCCGGGGGCGGAACCCCTGAAAGAAAATTTTTATTTATAACAGGGGAGCAGAGAGAGACGAAGGTAACAGGGGGGCGCCTGGGCGCCTAGGCCGCCCAAGCGACGCCTAGGTGGCGCCTTTTTCAGGGGCAACAAGGCGTGGGGGCGCCTTGCTCCCAAAAAAAGCGGCGCCTAGGCGGGCTCCTTAATAACTATGAGAAATATCAAGAACTTTGCATGACCCGAGGGATAAATTTGCCTAAGTGCCGTTGCAAGGGCGTTTTTGTAACATACCCTCGCTTGAAACACTAGGAAGCACAAAGCCAAAAGAGGAAATCTCTTAGCGCCGTAGGTTGCTCCCTGTTCATCCTTGGTGTGTTCCTTGCTCGTGCCTTCTCTCTTTTTTGGACCCTTGGGGGGATATTTATAGGATTGGATTTGAGAATGGGCCACTTGATCCCCATCCGGACCGGATGGGGATGCGAAACACCCACCCGGACCAGGTGGTAGCTGCAAGCACCCCACCCGGATCGGGTGGGTGCCGCCCAGGCCCCATCGGACCGGGTGGGGGCTACGCAAGCCGCACCCGGTCCAAGTGGAGGCTGCGCAGGCCCACCCGCTCTAGGTGGGTCCTCTGCGGACTCCACCCAGTCCGGGGTGGCCCGAGAGAGGGTGGAGAGGGGGCGGCCCTATAAAAGGGCCCCCCATTTTTATTTTTTTTGGTTTTTTTGATGCTCTTGCCACGTGGAGGAAAGGACGACGTCTCCGGGGTTGCTTCGTGCTCCGTTTCTCGGGCAATTCGTATCGGCATTGCTTCCACTCTTCGCATGTCGGGATTGTTTCCGCTCCTCGTATGACCACTCTGTAATTACAACGAGACATCGCTTTTGCTCGTCCACTTGCTGTGAACTTTGCCTTTTATGCCGTAAACAAGGCAGGGCTTCCCGGGACTCAAACCCAATTCATGTTCCCCGGTGGCTTCGGCCCTGTGTCGCCCTTTAGCCCTCGTAGGGCTAAAGTATTGTTGAATTTGCCTCGATTTCTTTGAGAAATTGCCGGGTTCAACAATACATAACATAGTTAACCTTATTTTTGTTTTTTGCAAGTCACCTATAACTGGATCTTCTCTCTCCGTCTCCTTCCTACATAAACCCATCAGCCTCTTCTCACCATGACTCCCTCGGCCCTCACAAAGCATTCAGTTATCTGCATTGGGAAAAAAATGGCACATCCTGTTCCTATGGTTTTCCCCACCAAATGGCCAGCATTCCACTTTGAAAGCAGCCATTCATCCTCTTCCAACTCGTCATCCTCACACATTGTGTTCCATACATGATGAACCTACTGCAGATCTGATGTTATGCGCCCTAATTATCTTTACAATTGGATTGTGACTCAACATCAATAAATGGACATGTAGCCATATGGCTTGCCATAAATTGAGAACCTAGGAAGGACTGACGGTGGTTTAATAGTGGGGATAAGAAGGTTTTGGACTATGGAGGGACAAAAGATGGTCATACAATAGCATTTCTCAGATATCTAAAAGTGCTTTTAGGTAAAGTAATGCTTCAACAAAATTTATTGATAACTGGCATGACATGGAACGGAAGTGCTGACATGAAAATTAGATGACAGTGTCGCCCAGATACTTGAGCAATGCCAGCTTTTGCCTGCATATGTGTACCATTTGTAAATGTTGTTCAGCACTATTTTGTAGTGTATTATAGGTACCACTCGTCATAAGGAAACTTGAATAATGTCACACTGATCAATACAAAAAGATGGAGACACACAGACGCAGTACTCCAGAGTGAAGGCTTACTTGGATCGACAAGGGAACAATATCAGCATAGAAGTCATCCAGATTTCCAAAAAATGATTCCAGTAGATAACAGAAATTTGTTGCATCTACACGATCTTCAAAAACAACAGTGTAAGAATGACATCCTTCTTCTGAAGATGAATCCAACTTCAAGGAATAAAGGCCCTTGAACTCTTTGTGGTTGGACCCTCTGTGTAAAAATATACCCTGCCACATTATTCAAGTCAAAAATAGCATCTGACCCACATAGAATCTATAAGTGGGTTAAAAAGAATGTATACCAGCAGCAACCCAAGTCCAGTAATATCAATGCTTAGATTGTTACTGTGTTGGATTCCTAAAGGAATACAGCTTACACAGAATCAACAGAGCAAAAGAAGTGCAAGCATTTGTCTTCGGGTACGGTCAAAGAACTTTCAGCAAATCAGAGATTACTTACCAGGAGATAGGGAAGCTTCAACCACCATAACTGGTTTTGAGCATCAGACTGTGAATCTTCTGCTTTTTCATGTGGATCATTGTGCTCAGTTTTCTTGTCCAACATGATCCCAGAGTTGGTGTAGCCGTTCCCATAGGTTGAGGAAGAACTATGTTTTTCACTTGGGAAACTTTGAGAGTGTGGTGTCCCCACTTTCTTGGTCTGAGATGCCACTGTTGATGCTTTGTTAGAGCTATTGGTCTGTTTGTGATGAATAACTTCTTCAACTGAAGAATTGTCTTCAGCTATTTCCTGGGAGTTCCATGTCCTGCCATTACCAATCGTATGATCATTTCTGGATTGTTCAGAAATCCCTTGATCAGATGTATTTAGATCGCCAGAAGTACGAGAATTTTTTAAGTCTGAAACTAGTGGATCTCTTGAACCGGCATTCTGCTTCTCAGGAACATTGTAACCATGTGCATTTGAATTCCTTCGTGCATGTAATTGTGAAGGTTTCTTGGAATGGCTTTTGCGGTCAATCTGCTGAGAACCACCTAGTATAACTGAATTGATAGATAGAATTATCTGAAGCTTTCCACGTGCTACTTAAGCTACTAGTAAACCAACACTTAACAAGAATGAGTTCACACAGAGATGGAGGGGGAACTACTTAGACCCCTCCCCCACCCCCCACACAAATAAAAGATCTTCCAGATTCATTCTAGCGATTTCAAGGAAAACAGACAAGTGCACTTCATGAAAAATTAAGCGGACGCTTCGGAGGGGCATAATTCAGAGAATTCGGCAGAAGACTAGATTCCGAATTGTCTTTGTACATGAACTTTGTGTTGCACTATGCTTAAAATAAAACAATTTTAGACAAGAAATCAGCAAAACAGGAATTTTGCAGTAAACTAGAAAGCTCGTACCATTGCTGAGATCTCTTGTCGATGCAGCAGAACCCTTCGAGCTATTAAAACCCTTTGCCGGAGTTCTACGCGCCTTATTGGCATTCCCTTTCGCGAGGGCATTCGACAAAGCCTTCATGTCAAGGTAGACTCTTGGCGTTTTCTTCGCCAGCCTCCCCAGCCGCCGGTTCACCTCGTCCATGATGTCCCCCCTCAGCCCCGAAACCCCATCCTTTTCCAAGGCATCTCTCACCTCAGCCGCCCTGGCCTCCCGAGCCATCGCCTGGATCGCCACCACCGTCCGCTCGAACTCCACCTCCCTGTCCCGCACCGCCGGCCCTGCTCCCTTCACCTCCCCCACCATCGCATTAGCAGCAGTCCCGTCGCTTTTCCCCTCCTCAGCAACGACGCCACCGAAGAGCCACACAGCACACAGGGTCTGTACCGCGAGAAGCCCAACGAGGTACACAGAGAGCTCGAGTAGCATCCGGGGGATGTCGCGCTGGCCGTGCGCCTTGGGGAACAACGGGCCCTGGTCTCGGACTTCGTGGCACAGCAGGACCGACGACTCCCTCTCCTCCACGACGAGGGCGTAGCCGTCGGTGGGATTCTCATGGGAGAGAGGCAGAAGCGGAAGCTGGAGCTCCCGAGGGTCGCCCTCCTCGACCAGCGCGTCGCTGGCTTCCCCTCCCCCTCCTCCTTGTTCTAGCGGAGCTTGTGGGGGTTCCGGAACGGAAGGAAGCGGTGGCGGGGTAAGGGTCTTGAGCAGCTTGGGGCGGAGATGGTTGGGCCGCCTGTTGGGGGGACGGAGAGAGGGGAGAGGAGAGGGCGGTGGAGCGGCTGCTCGGGCAGGTCTGGGAATGGCGATGCTGCTGTGCTTCCGACGAAGGGGGTGAGGAGGAGAGGGGAGGAGCGCGCCGGAGAAGAAGCGGGAGGAAGGGGGGAGGGCGGGCGCCGGCGCCACCATCTGTCTCCAGAACGGAATCGAATCCGTGTGGTCCGTTTGGAAACACAGCGATATGGGTCGGAATGGGGTATAAGGGGATTGTTTCGGGAGTCCGGATCCTGACCCGACTCAGACAGCCTCCAATAGGAGACTGCCACCTGTCGTATCCTTCCCTCCCCACACTTTCTCGGTCGGCTTCCCCACCCGGCCCAGCAGCCGCGAACACGCCGCCCAACCAACGGACGGCGCAGCGGACGCCGCCGGACTCGACCCGGAAGCTGTCGGACGCCGTTAGTAGTCACCGGACCTCATCCCCCGTCCCTCTTTGCAACAGGGTGGGGCACCGGACCGCGACGGAGAGAAGCAGGGCAAGGTACCGGAGGAGGGCGGCCGGAGGGGAGGGTGAGGGGCATCGGGGGAGGAGAACGAAGGCACCGGAGGGGAGAAGGATGAGGGCGCCGGAAGGGAGGACGGCAGCCGGAGGGGAGGTGGGTGAGGGCGCCGAGTGGAGGGGGGAGGCCGGAGAGGAGCGCCGGGAAGGGAGGTGATTGGCCGGAGGAAAGGAAGGTGAGGGCGCCGGAGTGGAGGAAGGCGGCCGGAGGGGAGGAGGGCGAGGCGCCGGATTGAAGGAGGCCGGCCGAAGGAGAGGAGAGCGCCGTCCGGCGGCGTTGGCGGCGACCAGCGCTGTCCGGGGTGGGGGAACCGGCTCGGCGGAACCGGCTGAGGGGAGGGGAACCGGTTGAGAGAGGTGGGTAAGTGGGCTGGACAGGCCGCAGTCTCCTATTGCAGACCCCTCTCTCACTCTCTATTGAAATCCGCTCTCTGCCTTCTTCACAGAACCACCTCAGGTATCTTACATATTCGAAAACTACATTGTGAAATTTTCACCCGTATACTTTTGAAATCCATGCTCACATTGTCACGGGAAAGATCATCCTATTACCTAATATATTCTTGGAATTGACCATACTTTGTTGTTTAGAGAATTTAGTTTTTAACCCATATAATATTTCATATTTATAAATTAACCCCTCTCATTTAGATGTTTTTATAAGCTCTCATAATTACATATCTATCTGTTAAATACTCTTTCTATGAGATTTTTTGTAAATACACGAGGGACTTTTTTGTGATGTTCTAATAAATAACTTGAAATTTTAAGGATTTATAAAGAAATAAATATGAAATCTTATAGGGGTCAAAAACTAAAAATCATTTTTATAAAAATTTTCTTGGTTGTTGACTCCTTGTATAACAAAAAATTATATATAACTCATTATCATGGTTAGTGAACTCTTACCGTACCATACCATACGTGAGAGAACTTAAGTTGGTCCAAAACTCTAAATCAGTTGAGCCAATCCATGTCACTGAAGGGAGTCCGCCAATCTTGATTAGTACAAGCATATTATTAAATTAAAGACGAACAAAAAGAGTAGCAGAGGACGAAGAGATGAGTATAGCTTTTTGGATATTCACTAGTATAAATTATAGTTTATTATTTAAATAGGTTTTCTATTTCCGTATTTCTAAAATCTCATGTATGTCATGTTAAACACCTAAAATCATCATATTAGTTGCTGTATCTTTGAAATTCAAATACAACTTCATAAACATACTTTGGGTCTACTGCTGCAATTCCATCATATTTTTGTAACACCGTTAACAAACATAGTAAACAAAAATCCATCCTTTTAAAGTTAAAATGAATCTCTCTCTCTCTCTCTCTCTCTCTCTCTCTCTCTCTCTCTCTCTCTCTCTCTCTCTCTCTCTCTCTCTCTCTCTCTCTCGAAATATATCATTTCACAATTCAATTAAATATTAATTTAATTGTATTTAAAATTTGCGAGCCCAACGTGGACAAAAAGGGCCTAGAGATAAGAAATAGAACCTAGTATAGGGGTCTTATGACAAATTTAAAGACATGTATATCTTAAGGTTTCTCTAGGTCGTGGTATTCGAAGATTTGGCATCAAAGGAAAATTAACTCCAAAGTTTACAGGCCCATTTGAAATTCTTGAAAGGGTCGGTGAAGTGGCTTATAGATTGGCCTTACCACCACAGTTAGCAGGAGTTCACGACGTATTTCACGTCTCTATGTTAAAGAAGTACATGTATGATCCAGATCATATTATTACTTATGACAATCTGGAGATTCAGAAGGATTTGACTTATGAACAAACGCCAATAAGGATTTTGGAACGGGAAGAGCGTCAACTCAGAAATAAAGTCATTCCAATGGTTAAGATTCAATGGAAGAAGGCATGGCCTTATGAAGCAACCTGGGAAACTGAATCAGCTATGAAGAAAAGATTCCCGGAATTATTTAATTGTAAGCACACTCTCCTCAATCCATGAATTGAATTTGGGGACCAAATTCTTCTAAGTGGGGGAGGATGTAAAGCCCCCAAAATTTATAAAAGTAATTTCTAGTTATTTAAATAATATTTTGGCATTAATTGGGCTAAATAATCAATATAAAGCCAAAATTGTGTTAATCAATTAACCCAAACCACTTAATTAAAGTCTAAAATATTTTTAACTCAGGCCCATTAAATTAGGCCCACATTCTAGAAGGTAATTAAGTCTATCCACAGATATTAAGGATAAATATTAATACTATAAGATAATGATTTGGATAATTAACAAAATAGTTTTAATATTTTAAAAGTCCTAACTACGAAGACTGTAACGGTCTATCGCGAGACCGTCACAGACAAGTAACGCAGGGTCACTCGACCGTTACACGCCTGTCAGTTCCGTGAAGAAAGGAACTCGTGAAAAGATTGGAACTTGATGCTCCTATCCACTATGGATCGAATAAGAAGACTCATAATAACTCTAAGGACTCTTAGGGATAAGGATTTAGTGGAATAAGGACTCTAGAATCGATCTAATCCTCAAACCCTAACCTAAACTCTATAAGTAGGGCATAGTTTTGAACTGTGCGACCCTTACTTTTTGGACGTAAAGAAGCAAGGTAAGGAGTCATTATCTCAGGTAAGTTCTTTAGAATAATTCGTTTACAATACTTTAGACTAACTCCCCTCCGAATTTCACATCTTTAGGTCAAGAGGTCGTGGAGTTAGAGCTCAAGGAAGTTGCTGAAAAAGTCACAAGAGAAGGAAGGGATCTAGGGCAAGGTTCTCAACCAAATTCAGAAACTACAGTCTAAGTAAGAGGTAGGTGTAGACACGCTATTTTCACATTTTTCACGAGTAAATCTCATATTACACCACGATGCCCCGGAGTGGCTCACATAATTAATTTAAGTGATTGAACCACAAGGGCCACCTTAGCATTTGTTTGAGTTTTATGTAAAAATACAAAAAAATCTAAAAGAATTGAAAAGGGTTATAAAAATTGAGAAGATGTTAAAATACAAAAAAAAATGGGTTAACAAATAATTATAAAAAAAGAGAGGGTCATAAGAAAATAAAAAAAAATTTAAAATGAGAAAATGTTTTAAAATTCTAATAATACATAATCTTATTTATGTATATATGTGTATATAAAGAGATATCAATAAAAAACATAAAAAAAATATATAATATATATTTTTAAATCCTATCTAATCTTTATTAATCCTTAATTAATACTAATTATCTTACTTTCCTATTCACTTCCCTCTCTCTCACGACAAACACACCCCCACACACTATTCCCTCCCTCACTCTCACGGCACACAGATACTCACACACTCACCTCATTGCACTACACAACACACACTCACGGAACTGACGCCGACTCTGGAACTCACTCCCACTCTCCACTCTCACCCTCCCAGGACCCAACTCTCCATCTCCCATTTTTCTCTTTTCCTTCCAACCAACACATCGCAGACCACGCCGGCAGCTCCCCTCCGACCACCACGCCGCTTCCCTCTGACCACCGTCAACCGCCACTGCCACCTCCGGCGACCACCCTCACCTCCACCGTCTCCCCTCCCTCTTTCTTTGTTTTCTCCACGGCAGCCACCCAATCGCAACACCACCTTCCTTTCCTCTTCCTTCTCATCCCCCTCCACAGCCTTCTCCCTCCACCCAGCGCCCTCCTCGTCACCGTTGTAGAACCCTCACTAAGCCATCCGCGACCACCACCTTCGGCTAGCCGCTGTCGCCACCACCTCCGGCTAGCCAACGTTGTCCTCCACGACCACCCCCTCCGACCGCTACTGCAACCTCCGCGGCCACCTCCCACGTCACCCGTGAGCATCGCCACCGTCTCCACGTCGCCACCACCTCCAACTGCCGCTGCTGCCGTCACCGTCGAGCTCACTCCACACCCGCAGGACGACCGTCGCCGAGCAGCCCTCCTCACCCGCGACCGTCGCCGTCGCCACCGGCCACCCACCGCCGGCCTCTGTTCTCTCTCTCTCCCGTGTTCTATCTTCCTCTCTCTTTCTCCTTCTCTTTTCTTTTTCTCCTCCCGTCTCTCAGTTCTCTCTCTTCTCCTCTCTCCTCCCCCTCTCCCTGTTTCCACCTCTCTCTTTCTCTCCCCCTCCGTTTCTTTCTCCAGGCCGCTTCGTCTCTCTCTCTCCCCCTCTCACTCTTTCTCTCTCCTCCCTCACCCGCTCTCTCTCTGTTCTCACTCCCCCTCAACCTCTCTCTCTCTCTCTCTGCGTTTTTATTCTTTTTTTTTTAAAAAAAAAGGCTTTCTTTTGAGTTCGCAGGGGGGGGCCTCGTCGCCCGTGCCCCCCTTTGAAAATCAAGGGCCGCAGCGGCCCTTTTCTCCGCCACGCGCCGCCGCCGACTCCGCCCCCCGCCGCGACCGCAGGCCCCGGCTGCCGCCGCCCCTGCCGCTCCAGCCCCACTACCGGCCGCCGCCCGCCTGCACGCCCGACGCCGCCCCCCTGCTGCCGCTGTCGCCCCCGCTCCAGCTGCCCCGCCGCGCCACCGCACGCCCCCGTGCGGTTGCCGCCCGCTGCACCGCTGCCGTCACCGCCGACGACCCCCTTCCTCCTGTCTCTCTCTCTCTCTGTTCCCTCATTCTCTCTCTCACACCCCCCCTCTCTCTCTCTTGCCGCGACGCGGCTCTCTCTCTCTCTCTCCCTGCATCTCTCTCTCTCCCTCACTTTCTCTCCCTCTTTCTCTCCCTCTCTCTCTCCGCTCGCGACCGCCACGGTCGCGTGTTCTCTCTCTCTCCCCTTCTCTTTCCTCTCTCTCTCTCTCTCTCTTTTATTTCATTTTATTTTTTATTCTTTTTAACTCCCTCTCTTCCTCTCTATCTCTCTCCCTCTCTTCCTCTCTATCTCTCTCCCTCTCGATCTCCTCTCTCCATCTCACTTTTTTTTCTGTTTTCTTTTACTTTTTTAATCCCTCTCTCTCCCCAACCGATCTCTCTCTCTCTCTTCTTTATACCCTTTTTAATTTTTTTTAACTTCCTTTTTTTCTCTCTCACCCCATCGCACCCCCCCTCTTTCTCACAGTTTCTCTCTAATCCCCCTCTCTCTAATATCCATGCACACAGCCCCTCCTGTACATATAATCTTATTAATATAAAATCTTCATCCACTCCTTTCTTTATATTTTTCTCTCTCTATTCCTAGTATTTCTTTCTAAACTCTTTCACCCCTCACCATTTTTTTCTATCTCCGTTTGAATTATCTTTTCTTAAATTTCTTTCAAAAAAGAGTACTAAAAAAAAAAGAGAGTTCTCTCCCTCTCTCCCCATCTTTCTTTCTCTAGCCTTCTCCTTATTTGTCTCTCCTTTTGAATTATCTTTTCTTAAATTTCTTTCAAAAAAGAGTACTAAAAAAAAGAGAGAGTTCTCTCCCTCTCTCCCCATCTTTCTTTCTCTAGCCTTCTCCTTCTTTGTCTCTCCTGTATACATATTCCCCTGTCTATCTTTTATGATTTTTAGTACATGTCCACTTGTATTCTTGTTAATTTCATCATTTTCTCTCCATAGTTGAATGAATAACATATAGCTACGTATACATACGTATGCATGTATGTATGCTTGTATGCTTGTGCGCGTGTGCGTTTGTGAATGTGTGTAGGGGTTTGTTCGAATTGAAAAGAGAGATTCCGATTCGGTCTATGTTGAGGCCCGTGAAATAAAGGGAGTCGAGTTCCTGGGTGTTCGAATACAGAAGGAAGGCTGTTCCGGCACGCCGTCTGCCCGCGTCGTCCTCGTCCTGAAGGAGCTCATTCAAAGCCTGTCAACAGCTTCCCCCAACAAGTTCTTGCGTCTCCCTTCGCCCTGCTTTGTCTTTATTTCATTTGTTACACTGTATGCATGCATCATCCATATTACATTTATCTCCCCGAGGAAGTCTTGTTTACTTATCCATCATATCATTCCACCACCCTTTAGTTCTAAAAGGGGTTTCAAACACCACCAGCAAGGTGCGTATTCGTTTATATTATTTTCGATATCATTTTCTAAAGAATTGATACTACACCATCGTCGTTCTCATTTAGTTCTCTTTTTTTGTTGTTTATTCTTTGTGCAGGGTTAACCAGTCCGGGAGCCCGCTTCTTCAGTCGGCCGAAAGAGGAGGAGGAGCAACTCGCGTACCCTCAGTTCGGGGCTATAAACTTGGCCATCCCTCCTACTTTTGAGGTACCCGACCATCACCTTCACCATTCTATTCTTGTTCTCTCCCTTATTATTATTTGTTGTTAAATTTCCACCCTTATATATCTTTCTCTATTTTGTCTAAAAATAAGTCTATCTTCTCTCTCTTCTTGTTATCACATATCATTAGATCTCCATCCCCGTTCTCTTCTGTTTTATCTAAAATACGTCTCTCACCCTACCTATACTTTTCTTAGTGGTTTTTCCTTATATCATATTATCTTATTCTATCATCCACCTCTCGATTTCTTTCTTTATCTTCTCACGTCTCTCTAAAAGACATAAAAGCATAAAAAGTAATAAAAACAATAAAACCTCCAAAAAATATAATAACAAAAAGTAAAACAAAAAAAAAGGATAATAAAATCAGGGTAACCAAAGCAAGGCCCTCTTCGCCGGCCGGCCGATCGAAGAGGAAGAGAGGACCCGCACTGCTCCCGCTTCGGCGGCGAACGCGATCAGGACATTTCCTGTGGGGTTCTCAGCCCCTGGCGATCACACTTCCCTTCCCCTTCCCTTGTTATTTACTTTCTGTTTAAACCCCGTTGACGGAACCAGTTCCTCGCGGTGGTCTTATCTAACTGGTGCGGTGGGTTATCTCCCGCGACCATTTTATTCCAGTAATTCAATTTCTGCACGCTAACCTCCTAACCCCTCACCATTTAATTTTCGTATCCCCCTATCATCGTTCTAAAACCCCGCGGAGAGTAACATCTCGCGGCGGTTTATTTAATCCCCCTTACTTTCGTTTCAACCCCGATCGAGGAACTCGTTCCTTGCGGTGGTTTAACTTCCTGTACATTTGTTTCAACCCCGATCGAGGAACTCGTTCCTTGCGGTGGTTTAATTTTCTGTACATTCATTCCAACCCCGATCAAGGAATTCGTTCCTCGCGGTGGTTTAATTTTCTGCACTTTCAATTCCAACCCCGATCAAGGAACTCGTTCCTCGCGGTGGTTTAATTTTCTGCATTCTTTTAATCTGACCCCGATCAAGGAACTCGTTCCTCGCGGTGGTCTTATCTGACTGGTGCGGTGGGTCATCTCCCGCGACCATCTTCATTCTAGTAATTCAATTTCTGCACGCTAACCTCCTAACCCCTAACCATTTAATTTTTGTATCCCCCTATCATCGTTCTAAAACCCCGCGGAGAGTGACATCTCGCGGCGGTTTATTTGATCCCCTTTTTCTTTTCTCGTTATATACATATAGTTATTATAATAAAAATCCCGTGGAGGATAATACCTCGTGGTGGTCTTTTGTATATAGTTATACTTATTACTTATATCGCTGCGAGAACCCCGTGAAGGCCAATGTCTCGTGGTGGTATGTACATATAATGTTTATTATTTATGCTGTAATAAAACCCCATAAGGCCAATGTCTTGTGGTGGTCTTAATATGCACATATATATTCATTAGTTTTGATATTATTGCATCGCTGTTAGAACCCCACAAAGACCAATGTCTTGTGGTGGTATGTCTTTGTTCGTATTGTCTTTGTAATGCCATTCCGTTACAATTTCTGAGTCTTCGTGCCTCTCCCTTTCTGTTGCTTAGATTCTCGGATTTCCTGGTATATGAAAAACTGCTCGTGGAACGGTAAGTCACGCTTACCGGGAAGGGGTCAGTTTGCGTGAGAGGGTCTTCCGACCCCTATCTCCGCCACGTACCGGAGTTCGTTTCGCATCCCTATTTTCTTTCTCTCCTTGAGTTAATCTCGTCATTTCCATCTTCTAAGACAGACGAGGGTAGACGACGACTTCTGCCGTCTATACCTCTCTGGCGATCACCCTTTCATCATTGTCATTGTTCATTTTCTGTCCCTCGAACGTCTCCTTTCCATACTTGTTTTGTCTACTATTGTTCTTCCCCCGAGGGTGGACGACACTCTTCTGCCGTCTACACCTTATTGGCGATCACGGTGGGACATCTTTTGTTTCCTCTGGTTACCCACATATTTTCGGCACCCACGTGTGCCCCTCCATTCGGCACCCACGTGTGCCCCTCCATTCGGCACCCACGTGTGCCCCTCCACTTGGCACCCACGTGTGCCCCTCCATTCGGCACCCACGTGTGCCCATCCAGATTGCGCCCGTGTGCGCTACATTTGTGTTCCCAGTAGCACTCCATTCGGCACTCACGTGTGCCCCTCCATTCGGCACCCACGTGTGCCCCTCCACTCGGCACCCACGTGTGCCCATCCACTCGGCGCCCACGTGTGCCCCTCCTGATTGCGCCCGCGTGCGCTATATTTGTGTTCCCGCTATCACTCTTGGCATTCCAATTTCACCCCTCGTGCACTACGTGCATTACTCCAGAGTCCCCTTGAAGTCTGAAGAGATTCGCATCATTGCAGAAAAGGAGTGTTGTGATGTTTGTTTAATTTCTTTTATTGCATATATTTGTTGTCTGTTTATATATCTCCTGTTAAATTCAGCACTGCATTGCATATCATCTCCCTTTTATTTTTATTTCTTTTGTTCCATTTTTTTTAGGATCACCTTTTCCTGGTGAAGGAAGGACTCTCCGTCGGGAATTCCTCTCGACGGACTAGGATCTCCTCCACTGGGACCTCCGTAAGTCCCCGACATCGAAGGATTCCCTCTTCGTTCACTGGGCTGGTTGTACCACTGAAGTTCCCTGGAGATAGTTAACCCATTCGTGGTGAGTCGAGTGTCCTTAGATCACACGGCGGAAATCAATATTGCAACTAAGGTCCCTCTTGTGGTGTGAACATTAGATTAGAAAAGAAAAAAAAGGGGAAAACCAAAAGAAAACGAAAAAAAAGGGCGTTAAACATCAACTTGTTTGTTAATCTTTGCTAATGGTTTGAGTATGTATGTTATTACATTCTGATTAGAAAGAAAAAGAAAAAAAAGGGGGAAAACAAAAAGAAAACACAAAAGGTGTTAAATATCAACTTCTTTGTTAATCTTTGTTCTTGGTTTGAGTGTGTATGATATTGCGTTCTGGCAAAATCTCACGTTCCGAAAAAGATCAAGAAATGTCCGGGAACGGTCAGAATCCGACCCCAAGTCACCAGGGGACACATGTCTCTGCTGAGGACGCAGGTTCCTCCCGTGAGCCCTCATATGAGGTGCGAGCCGCCGTCGGGGAAGCATCCCCGCCACAAGATATTTCTTCCTTGCTAGGTGTTCTCGCGAACACACAGCTCAATTCCGATCAGATCCGAGCCTTTCAGGCCGTCTTAAAAGGGAAATCTGTTGATTCTACTCCTCAAAATCCAACACCAGTTGCTCTCCCTACTCAAGAGCCCGCACAGGCAATCCCTTCCTCATTCCCTCTTGCGCAGACAAGTTTGCAGCCTCCCTCTTTCCAATTACCTCCCCAGTCTCAAGTTCCACCAAATCCTCATCCAACATTCCAGTCAGTTCCATTTACTGACATGCCACGTCTGCAACCTCCCCCTTTTCAATTACCTCCCCAATCTCAAGTTCCACCAATTCCTCATACGACATTTCAGTCAGTTCCATTTGCTGATATGTCACAACGTCTCTCTCATCCGGAATTCCCTTCTCAGGCTTCTGCAAGGCCTCAGTGGCCACCACAACCTCCTCCTTACAATGAGGTCACTCAATCTCTCCTTCATAGGATGAACAAGATGGATGAACAATTCCGAGATTTCAAAAAGATCATGGATGTCAAATCCGCGCCTGAGATCTCTTTACCAATCCTTCCAGTATTCCATCTCCCTCCTTCTGAAATGCCAACGTATCGACGGTACACTGGCACAGGCAACCCCCTCATTCATCTGAAGGACTTTATGTATGAGTCCTCGTTTTGGCAGAACGATCCAAGATCCTTGGCATATCTCTTCAGGAGATCATTGGATGGTCCCGCCTTAGAATGGTTCTATTCATTAGAGCCGAGTGAGGCTGAGAACTTCGACGTAGTGCAACGGAAATTCACACAGAAATATCGGGATAGGATCGGTCCCTCCTTCTCTATTACCGACCTAGTGGCTGAAAAAATGAAGCCGGACGAAGATTTCACCCAATTTGCCGATCGATGGAGATCCTTGGCAGAGAAAGTGAGAGACCCCATTTCAGAATCGGAGCAAGTAAAGATGGTCGTGTCTAATGCCACTCCACAATTTAGACACGTTCTGGCAATGAACAAGCTCACCACTATGGAGGAACTGTATGAGAGAGCTCGATATATCCAAACACAGCTGAAAGATTCTCCCCTCATGCATATGTTCGAGCCACCAAAGCCAAAGGTGTTTAGGAAGCCGGGCACGGGTGCCCAAGGTGGGGTGACAGAAGGGGTTGTAACAAATGAACAAGTGGGCGCGGTTGGCCATCCCAACCAGCAAGCTAACCTTAGGCCCCCACAAGCTCCGCAATTCCCCTCTCATCAGGAGCAACAAGGTCAGCAACCCTATCGTCCTCCCCCACAAAACAATCTCTTCCAGAACAATATGCCTCAACCGCTCCATCTCCAACAACAACAGCAGCGACCTCCTCAATATAATCAGGTTCCACCACCCGGGGATTATGGCCTCCAACAACAGAGAAGGCCGATCGGCCCTAGGAGAGCTCATTACCCACCTTTGCCGGAGTCGTTGCCAGACATCTTTAATGCTCTCATGGCTGCTAATCTTCTCACCTTGCCTAAGGAAAAAGCCATATGGCCCCCGAACATCGACACCTCCAGATATTGTGTCTTCCATAGACAGCCGGGTCATACAGTGGAAAACTGTTTCCATTTCAGAGATTATATCTATGATATGAACGATGAACATCAAATAGATTGGGATGAAATGAGGCGATGCGTCACCATGATGAAGGCCAGGAGACCTCCTCTTAGACAACAACAACAACAACAACAACAACAACAGCAACAGCAACAACAACAACAACAACAACAACAGCAGCAACCACAGCCTCAGCAGGCACCACAACAACAGCCAAATATGGGCATCCTCCAAAATCCGTTACCGGTGCACCAACAACCTAACCACCAAGTCAACCCCGTCTCTTCCTTCCCGGAAGTTGGAAGAGGGCAAGATTGGCATACGGAAAGCGGCTCTGTCCTTGTCACCAATCACGTTCATATCCAATCCCCACGCCTTATTCGTCCCGCACCTGTCTATCCTCCACCTGCAGCACAACCCGCAGTGATACCTCACTCATTTCCACTGCTATCACGTCCTCTCATCCGCGTCTCTACTGATGACCTCCCTTCGAGTCACCAGCAAACAACCTCCACTTCCACCATAACATCGTTACCCTCGAAGCCTCTCATTATTTCTCATGTCTCCACCTCGACATCCACCTTCATTCCACCTCCACTAAACAAACCTCTCATTGTCCAACACCCTTCCGAGGTGCCCTCCACCTCCACCATAACACCGTTACCCCCAAAACCTCTCATTATCTCTCACGCCTCCACTTCATCATCCGCCTTCATTCCGCCTCCACTAAATAAACCCCTTATTGTCCAACACCATTCCGAGTCACCATCTACCTCCACCACAACCCCTTTACCCTCGAAACCCCTCATTATTCATCACCCATCCGGGGCCCCATCAACCTCCACTATGCCTCCACCTTTTAAACCCCTTATCATTCACCGTCCATCTGAGACTTCATCCACTCCCACCATGCCCCCACCTAACAAACCACTCATCAGAGCCCCTAGACCTATTATTGCCCCCGCTTCATCAATTGTTCCTCCACCACTACCCCTCGAACCCCTGCTAAACCCCATATCTAACTCTATAAAGGTGCCGCCAAAACCGCAAGCCATGGTGCTCCGTAGTGGAAGGATGTTCCATCGGGTTTTTCCCCAAAACAGTCAGGTCCCCGAGCAATCTCAGCCAGAGAAAGACACCGAAGAACAGCCAGAGGAGTCTATTCCCGGGACACAATATGACCTGTTGAAACATTTGGATAAAACACCAGCTCGGATCTCCATTCTCGAGCTAATCAAGAGGTCAAAAACCCATCAAGACGCCTTGATGGAGTATCTCCAAAAGGTCATGGTAAACGAGGATCTCCCAGTGGAAAAAATCTCGTCAGTATTGACGCCAACTGATACGCAACCGGCCATTATATTTCACAACCATGAGCTTGCCCCCAAGGAGGCTCGAAAATATGCTTTGTGTATTGCAGTCAAGATCAATGGGGTGCCTGTAGACCCATGTTTGGTGGACACTGGTGCGTCTATAAATGTGATCTCTATGATCACCCTCCAATCATGTGGGGTTGACACGGAACAGATAAGGCCTTCATCAATCACGGTTACGGCCTATGATAATAGTAAAAAGCCGCCAATAGGGATGGTCATCTTGAATGTAGAATTGGGCCCTGCATCAGTCTTCACGGAATTCCATATCCTTGATATGGATCCCACATTCAAGGCCATACTGGGCCGCCCTTACATTGAGGTTATGAATGCGGTGCCTTCCACCAATCATCAGTGCTTGAAGTTTCCGTACAAGGCTTGGATTATCAAGGTAAATAGCATGCCCATCTTTTCTACAGTGGACACTATTAATACCTCATTGCCTTCTGTTTGGCCAACTCACCGGCCAATTCTTTCACTGCTAGATGTGTGTGACCCTCGTCGCTCCCATTTTACACAAAAGTCACTTCCAATACCAAAGTCATGTCACCCTCCCCATGCTAAGGGATGGGAGATCATGAGAAACATTGGCTACCAACAGGGCAAAGGTTTGGGGGCACAATTACAAGGGAGACTGAAGTTGCCAAAGAAGATAAAGTTAACCCTTAGAGCTGGCCTAGGCTTTGAAGGGCCGCTTGAAGCATCTGAGGAACCTCTTACATGGACCTTGTACTCCCATTTCAGAAAGGGGCCAATAATGCAGATGAGGGATTGTCCGCAAGAATCACATGGGAAATTGCAAATTGCCTACTTAGCTGAAGATTGCTCGAGGGCTGCAAAGAAGGGGAAACACTATGATCCGGACTGCGAGTGGAACAAGTGGTTTGATATACATGATATTTCCATTGCGCTTCGCTACAGCAGATGTTCTCGTCTCTAGACTTAGAGGGGCCACTTTTGATCTCCGAGATACCAAAAGATGTCGCTGACATTGCCGAAATTCCAAGTTTTCCTCGCCTAGAGGAAGTTGCCACTGACGGATCGCTTTCCGTCATTCTATCTGATCATTCTCTTCAGCCGTTGCTGCTGACTCTTTCTTGGACCCGACGTTTATCTGATGATATTCCAGGTCCCCTTCTATGCTCACATTCTTGCGCGGGTTTTTCAGCCCCTGCCAAATTTTCAACCATGATCTGCTCAATGAGCCATGCAACCCCTAGCTATAGTTCCCTCCTCCCATTCTCTAATTTCTTTCAATTGTTTTGTAATTGAAAATGAAAATGAAAAAAAAAACGTCGATTTTCAAACTCCTCAACAGTGTATCTCCTTTGAGGAGACCTCCTACATCTCTCACGAGTGTGCCCCGACTTACGGGCCACTCATTCAAGGTCCCTTGAGCGACCTTCTTTACCCCTCTATCGAGGGGTCTCTTCCTGTACATTCTTCAACTTCTTCTTCGTCCGTAGAACAAGTCAGTCAGGTTAGGAATAGTGAGTCAAGGGTAGTACCTAGAAGAAAATCCAAGGGCAGGGAAATTCCTCGTCGATTCCTTCTAGATCTAGCCAATAGGTGTCAAGCCTTTCTAGCCATTCCTCAATTGCTAGAAAATCCCATCCATCTGCCGGAGTTAGAATGTGAGGAGGATTGCACAGTTGATGAGGGATACGGAGTTTATGAGCTCACAGATGAAGAGTATCCTATTGAAGAAGGGGACGAAGAATATGAGGACGCGGCCGACGCATATGCTAGCGGAATGAGGAGGTTTGATGAACCATCAGCCGCTATAGAAGAACCCACCAAAGAGATCAATCTGGGGACCGATGAAGACCCTAGGATCATCCTCATAAGCGATAATTTGCCGACATCTGAAGAGGAGGAATTGATCAAGGTTCTAAAGGAGTACAGGGACACGTTCGCATGGAGCTACGAGGATATGCCGGGATTGGATTCCAGCCTGGTCGAACATCGCCTAACGTTAAAACCAGGATCCGTCTCAGTAAAGCAAAGGTTAAGACGTTTCCACCCCCAAATGGCTTTAAAAATGAAGGAAGAGGTCGATAAGCTCCACAAAGCCAGGTTTATTAGAGTCGTCCTATATCCTCAATGGGTGGCAAACATTGTCCCGGTCATGAAAAAGGATGGAAAGGTGAGAATCTGTATCGATTTTCGGGACCTTAACTGTGCGTGTCCAAAAGATGATTTCCCCTTGCCTCACATTGACGTGTTGGTTGATAATACAGTAGGCTATGAAACTCTCTCGTTTATGGATGGATTTTCGGGGTATAATCAGATCTGTTTGGCGGAGGAGGATCAGGAGAAAACGTCATTCACCACACCCTGGGGAACTTACTGTTATTTAGTCATGCCATTTGGTTTGAAAAATGCTGGAGCTACTTATCAAAGGGCTATGATAGCAATATTTCATGACATGATGCATGTATATTTAGAGGTGTACGTGGATGATTTACTGGTGAAATCCAGGACTAGGGCAGAACACCCAAGAGTTCTGGCTAAGGTGCTGCAAAGATCAAGAGAGTTCAATTTGAAAATGAATCCAAAAAAGTGCGTATTTGGTGTTTCGTCAGGCAAACTACTTGGTTTCATTGTGAGTAAGAGGGGAATTGAAATAGATCCCAACAAAGCTAAAGCAATCAGGGAGATGCCACCTCCGAGAAATCTGAGAGAAGTTCGAGGGTTAATTGGAAGGTTGCAATTCATTCGTCGATTTGTGTCTCAGCACTCACAAAGGTGCAAACCTTTCTACGAGTTAACTAAGTCAGGAGTAGAATTCCTTTGGAATTCTAAATGCCAAAAAGCTTTTGAAGGATTAAAAGAGTATCTGGCCAATTCACCCGTTCTAATTCCACCCACGCCAGGTAGACCTTTAATCCTTTATGTTTCAGTCCTAGACGACTCCGTGGGAGCTGTCCTGGCACAAGCCGATGAAGCGGGTAAGGAAAGGGCGGCCTATTACTTGTCCAAACTCCTCAACTCATGTGAGCAGAAGTATACGACTATGGAGAAAACTTGTGCCGCCCTCGTCTGGGTAGTGCAGAAGTTGAAACACTACTTCTTAGCTCATGAAGTCCATCTGATTGCCCGAATGAACCCTATCAAGTTCCTTTTAGAAAAATCTGTCCTTACGGACAGATTAGCACGCTGGCAAAGCTTCCTTTCTCAGTTTGACATCGTTTACATCCAGCAAAAGGCGATTAAGGGGTATGCTATAGCTGAGCATCTCGCTCACCATCCTCTTCCCAGATTCGATCCTGTCCAATCAGAGTTTCCAGATGAGGAACTAATGTCCATCAATCAATCAGATGATTACATGTGGACATTACATTTTGATGGAGCTCTGAATTCCCAAGGGAAAGGAATCGGCATTGCCCTCCTATCGCCTGAAGGCCTTACATTCCCACTGGCATACCAGCTCAAATTCCCCGTTACCAACAATATAGCTGAATATGAAGCTCTTCTAGCCGGCCTGGAACTCGCTCATTCCTTTCGTATCACCGAATTACGAGTCGTAGGTGATAGTCAACTCATTCTTCGCCAGGTGCTCACCAAATATCGCACTCGCGATCCCAAGCTCAAGCCATACCAAGAACTCACTGCTGCCTTTGCCAAACTGTTCACCAAATTGATCTTTGTCCATGTCCCTCGTCATCAGAACATTCTGGCTGATGCCCTCGCCTCGTTGGCATCATCTTTAAGGTTCCCTCTAGGAAGATGGTTTGATACCATTCACGTCTACAAGCGTCACGCCCCTGCAATCGATGACGCTTCATACGTAAATATCAAGAACAGGATAGCGAGAAAGGCCCTACAGGAAGAAATCCTTGAGAAGAGAGAAGTCTTGTTGGCAGAATTAGAAGAAGAATTGGCTGATGAAGAGAAGCCATGGTTTTACGAAATTGCCAAGTATTGCAAAGATCAATCCTACCCTGAAGAAGCCACATCGGAAGATAGAAAAGCCATAAGGAGAGTTGCACAGAGATACATGCTGGTCGGAGGAATGTTGTACAAAAGAAGTCTCACTGGTGTTCTTCTAAGATGTCTCGACGAAGAGGAAGTCTGGAAATGTGTCGAGGAAGCACATTCTGGTGTGTGCGGTGGCCATGTAAATAGCCAAATGCTTGCCAAGAAAATCCTTCGGCAAGGTTTTTACTGGCCCACCATGGAAGAGGATTGTGCCGTTTATGTTCGCAGGTGTGTCAAGTGTCAACTTCACGCCGATAAAATTCATTCTCCATCCTCTTCACTTCATCCAGTCTCTTCCCCATGGCCTTTCTCTATGTGGGCTTTCGATGTTATTGGTCCTCTTGGTAATCCTTACTCCCTCACTAAGCAAAAATCATTCATCCTTACTGCAACGGAGTACTTCACCAAATGGGCCGAAGCCGAAGCTTACGTGGAAGTTAAAGCATCAACAGTCTGCAAATTCATCATGAAGAACATCGTCGCCAGGTTCGGCATTCCAAACACGATCATCACCGACAATGGACCGCAATTCATTTCTCAAGACCTTCAGGACCTCTGCAAAAGGTATAAAATTGCATTGCATCATTCATCGCCATATTATCCACAAGGCAATGGCCAAGCAGAGGCCACTAATAAAACACTAGTTAAAATCATAAAAAAGACATGTGAGTCAAACAAGTTCTCGGATTGGCCAGAAAAGCTCATCGAGGCTCTATGGGCCTATCGCACCTCAATCCGTACCCCCACTGGGCAAACTCCGTTCGCCCTTACTTATGGGATGGAGGCGGTAGTTCCGTACGAAATTCTGGTTCCCTCTCTAAGAGTACAATTGGATAAGGACCTCCCCCTCGACGAACGTCGTGATTCACTCCTTGCCCAATTGGAACTTTTAGATGAGAAACGGCTGGCCGCTGCCGAGCATGCACGTGTATATCAGAATAGACTCACACGTTTTTATCAAAAGAAGGTCGTTGAAAGGAAATTTCAAGTCGGTGAAATGGTAGTAAAAAGAATCTTTGTAAAACCTGGCGGCCCACGTTCTAAACTCCAACCCAATTGGGAAGGACCGTACGTGATTCAGGCTGTGCATCCTGGCAACGCTTACAAGTTAGTCAATGCTGAAGGAGTCGAGTTATCTCACCCTTGGAATGGGCTTTATCTTAAGAAGTACTATCCTTAGATAAGTGTACATAGTGTCAAAAAAAATGATGAAACGAAAAACAACAAAAAATTAAAAAATTTGAAAATAACAAAAAAATATATGTATATATCCAACAACAAAAGTAAAAAAAAGAGGAAAAATGAAAAGAAAAAAAAATAGAAAATTCAAAATGCCAATGCCTGGAGACCACCATGCAGTTAAGTCATCGCATTCAACCTCCATGTTGGGATAGGGCCTATTAAGACTTGGTAGGTTCCGGGTCTTGGTTTGCCAGAACCGTGGAGATTCCTGTCCGGTTAGTTCGGCTTATGCCCCCCCAAAAGAAGGCAACATGCATGTACACATGTGTTCTATAAAAGATCGGTAGCATCGCTCATGGTGAGGCCTCACCCAGAAGGTCTCCAGAAGGCTTAAATCTTTATTCTCTCTCTCTTCGACCGAATGAGATAGCCGGCGCCCTTAAAACGCTGAGCATGGGAAACACGAACACAACCCCTAGGGCGAGAGTAGGGCTCAATTCCTCGAGCATGGGTCAGAGCACGAGAAGAGGGCAGTGTCCCCGCAGGCATCCAAAAGGGATTCCATAATGTCAAAATACTATGTCCCTCGCAAAAATCTGTCAAGAAAAATTAGAAAAGAAGAACAAAATCAAAGTGAAAAGCCTGGTCGTGACCGTGCCTGACCCCACAAATAAAACCCCTTTGACCGAAAATCAAATTCTATACAAAAGGGGTCATGAGATGTAAATGCTTGAGATTTGGTCTGAAGTTGCCCGAAAGGGGAAGTTAAGTGCGCCCCTACTGGCTCGCCGGGTTAACGGTTTTGCCGGTCCTCTCAGGAGGTTTGCCCCCTATACTCTTCCTTCTCCCTCTGAAGATGAAGGCTCAATGGAGTTCCTGAAGGGTGAAACTCACCAAAGTCTGCAACCACCTTTCAACACAAACGTATGGTTGTCCATCTTGGAAAGCAGAAGTCATTGTCGTGAAAGAGTCTCCGTGTTTCTGGCCGGTCAAGACCCTATCTACCACCTTAATCTATTCTTAGTCTAACCTCGGGCTTAGACCAATGCAAGCGCGTCACCTACAGGTGCGACGACGTCTGATTCCTGGTCAGCGTCGCGCGGTTGGTCATTTGGGTTCCAGGGTGTTCCATTACATATCATCTAGAGTTGTGAGGAAATAGATCCGGGTCGGGCAAATCATTTACCTCAAACACTTTTTGGGTGAATCCTTGTGGTCGGAAGCAACTGGGAGCCTAAGCATGGCATGACGGTATTGTCATCAGGGTAAGTCTTAGCCGGCAGGATTATCATTCGAGGAGTCTAGAGGCCCAAATCAATTTAGATGTGCACTTAGGATGCCTGGGAGGTTAGCAAGAAACCCTCGTCCTCATGCAGGTTAGATGTTATATCAAGTGGTCATCATGCATTAGCAAAAACAAAAAAAATAATAATAATAAACAAACCAAAAACAACAAAAATAACAAATCCAAAAATCCAAAAAAAAAGCAAAAAAATGTACATGCAAAAAAAAAGGGGAATATAAGAGACCAAAAAAATAAACAAACAACAAAATACAAAAAAAATGAATACACCTGTAAAAACAAAGAAAATCACATCTTCGCATGATCGCATTTGTATGCACCATTCATTTTAAATTCTCGTTTGCATCCGTGTGCTTGTCTATCGCATTCATTATCCTTTATTATTGCCTTTGTTAATAAAGGCTTGCCCCTTGACTCGTTATCAAGGACAGCTCAAATCATGTTTATTTATTGAGCAAGGGGCAAGTCAGAGCAGAGATGCTAACTTGTTTGCTTAGATGTATGCAGGGATTCGAGAGACAAGAAGGAAGCAGCGAACCAAGCACGAACTAATTTATTCCACTCTCAACTAAAAATAAATAAAAGTCTACATCAGGTTTCACCATCTCTCTCCACATTACTTGTCCCGCCACCCTCCGGACGAGACACTCTTGAGGGGGCTATCCAATCATGGAATGCGGTCCTTCTACCGCTTTGTGGGTCTCTTTCTATCTCTACCCCCCGGCGCCGATCTGCGGGGGCACCAAAGGAGCTGCTGACACGAAAGCCACGCTCTCGTGCTTTTCGGTAGCGTTCCTCACCGTCCTTTAGCCACCGCTCGGCGAGGCCGAGACTGGTCTTCAATTCAAATATTTGGGCCTCCAGGGCCCTCTTCTCCTCTTTCTCGGCCAACCTCTTGGCCTTTTCTCTTTCCTTGGCCTTTTCCCTCTCAGCACGTTCTCTCGCTCTATCTTCCCTCTCCAGCTGAAGGGTGATCCTCAGTTCTATAGCCTCTCTAGAAAAGTCGTCACCTGGACGACGCTGCAGTTCCTCTTCTAGCTCGGCTATTCTAGCTTCCTTCTGGGCGGCATGCGCGAATGCCTCCTCCGTTTCTTTCTCCTGCCAAACGTTTCATCTCAGGCTTTAATGCTTGAACAAGGGATATGAAATGGTGAGGCTCTCACCTGTACAGAAAGTATCCCTTCTGCTTCCGCAGCCCGCTGGGTGGCATGAGCAAGCTGCTCGTGGAGTAGATCTAACTCTGAAGTGGGAATCCATAGACTGGAAGAAACGCCGTCTGCCCCCATCGCCGATGAAACTACATCGAGCTGGGCACGCTGCGTACACATATGAGAGGTGACAGTTAAAGGGTAACGCCATTAATTTCAAATCATGCCAGAAGTAAGTATATATACACTTACTGATGAACCCAGAGCCGCTCGGGTGTCAGTTAACTCTCGCTCCGTGTCCGTTAAACGAGCTTGTAAGTTCATTATTATGGTATCACGGGCATCCTATAGCCATGGCTCTTGAGTTCACAAAAAAAATGGAAATTATAAAAGATAAAAAAAAATGGTGTTTTACTTTACCTCTATAAGCCCCCCAAGCTGGAGCCTCTCCGCATACATTACCCTATAGAGCCGTAGGTAATCTTCACTATCTTGCGCTTGCGATTCCACGAGCGTGCCACCCCGCTGCCAGTCTTCATACTGTTCGGGGAAGCGCACCCTCCAATCAACGCAAGTTGCTGGCCCGCGCGTCTTCTTCCCGACGCTGGGTGAGGAGGTTAAATCCACCCATTCCTGGGCAAGCCCGAGAGTCCTCATGGCTAATCGTAGCCTTAGCGGCTCAATTTCATTCAAACAATGAAGCCAGAGGTCCCGTCCAAACCGGGCACGGCTTCCAATTACCCATGGCTGGTCGGCATCGACCATGTTCAAGTAAGGCTTCCAGTTTACCTTGTTGGTTGTACATATCTTCTTAATTACTCAAAAATATAAAAAAATGCACAAAATAAAAAAAATAGAAAAGGGTATCCTACCATCGTTGCAGGGAACTCTTGTAGCTCCCGTCTCGATACCATCAGCTGGTAGGATAATGGTGCCGTACTCATGATGGGTTGCCACCGCCTAGCCAACGGGATCGTCACTGGCCGACAGTGTCGAGCTCTCCCCATTGGAATATAATAGTAACTCCATAGCTACACCATCATGTGTCATTGACATCAACAAATACATAAAAAAAGCATAAAACAAAAACCAAAAATAATATTCTACCTGGATGAAGGGCGTAAATCCATTTATTGTCACCTCTCGGCCTGTCCTTTGCGACAAACCTGTGAATAGATGCGCTAGTACAGTAGCTCCCCAGGCGTACTGTCCTACTCTCTCCAAATCCACGAGCAGCTCCAAGAAGCGGCAGTGTATGTTGTCTCCCTTGGAGCTCAGTAGCAGCCTACCCAGCAGAAAGAGGAGGAACCTCCTCAGGTCCATGTTGGTCCTTTCCCAGTTGCTGGCATCTGCACAGTATACAGCACGGGCACCTCTCTCTGCCCTTTCCATAAATTCCTCCAAGGACTCGTCATCCCGTGGACGAATGTCAGTAAGCCCTAACACCTCCAGGATCGATGTCTTGGCTACTGACCTGTTCTTCCGTCCATCGAGTTCCAGTCCTAACAGTTTCTGGGCAGCTTCTCGGTAATCCGCATAAGTGACGCCGGTCACTGCCTCTCCATCTACTTTGAGGCCCGTAATGCGGACCATATCTTCTAGACTGGGCACCATGTGCCCCCAAGGCATCAGGAATGCCCGACTCGCCGGATCCCATCTTTCATGTAATGCTTGGATCAGGGCAAGGTCGAGCTTTATCGGCTCAATTCGGAGGAAGGCACCGAACCCCATCACGTCGAGCCTGGCCTTTTGGAAGTCCGGGAGACCTCGATATGCTGCCACTACCAGCTCCCACGAAATGTGCGAGCGCATCATGCTCTGCACATACACAAAGGTGAAAAAGGGGAGTATTACTAAGCAAGAAAGGAGAAGAAAAGGATGAAGGAAGGAAACCAAAGAAGCCACTTACAAGCTGTGATCGGGTCCTCTCACTCAGTTGTCCTTCGACTTCTGAGAGTCTCCTGGAACTGCTACCTGATCTGCTCCTCTTCGAGGAGCGGGAAGACTCACCTTCTGCTCTGAAGTTGGATTCACCCTCCATCCTGAAAAAATGAGTAACACTCGCAACCTCCTTTCCTTACAAACTTGCACTCCTCAAGTCTGCTCTCAGGACCTTGGTGCTTCCAGGTCGAGAGAAAGGGGAGGTATTTATAGGATCGGAGAGAAGGTGATCTGGATCTATCATCATCACCCCTAGCAACAGCTCTTACGACAAGTCACCCTCTCTTTACTTTTACGGCCACTCTACCATGTGGAGTGATTGATTCGGAGACGTGATTTGTTGACTTGTCCTTCTATTCGGTCCAAAGCTTCTCCGTGTTCATTGTCCCGTTGTGACTACTGCTAGCGCAACGAAAGAAAAACGAGGGACATTCATGTGGGAAAACAGGGCCAGGGGCCGATATTATTGAAATTGGTGATAGCTTCCATTGCAAGCCATGACCTAGGTGTCCTCGGATGCCACTTTGCCATGACGGGTGAATGCTTCAGAGCCGTAATACGGTCTGGGGAATCCACGTGTCCTTTGTGACCGGGGCCGACACTATTGAAATTGGTAAAAGCTTCCATTGCAAGCCATGACCGAGGTGCCCTCGGATGCCACTTTGCCATGTCGGGCGAATGCATAAGAGCCATGACACGGTCTAAAGATTCCCCATGTCTCTTGTCCTATTGCGGCCCCTTACGGCGCAAAGAAAGAAAATTAGGACATTCACGTGGGAATAGAGTACTAGAGGGCCGTCATTTCAAAGGCGGTGGCAGATTCTCTTTGAAAATCATGGCTATGGTAAGTCACCACTCCGTGTTTTAAGCAGAAATCTCGCCGAACATGTCTCGTGGTAGAGGAGAGCTGTAGACCCGAAGGAACGCATCTAGGGCAAGCGAGCTGCCCTTGAACCAACCCATTCCACTCATACATCTATATAAAGGGTTTGAGCCCGTCATGAGGAAAGAGTGGGTATGCAAGCCACTCACTAACCCTCATCACCCTCCTAGTCACTTCTCTTTTCTCTCCGGCGACAAGAAGTCCCTCGGAGACTTTCTATAGTCCCGGACGCAGCAACCGCTTTGCTGTACCGCAAGTTCCCACCGACTCTTTGGCGGTGCTCTTCTTCATCACCTTGCTTCTCTCGCGATCCCGATGGCCGCGAGGTTCTCAAAGTCAAGGCCGCTGGCTGAGCTGCCCTCTGCTCTGCCGAAAGGAGACTGCACCAACTCCAGGAGCTCCTCCGCTGCGAGCTCCGATTCTGCCCTAATCTATAACGACTCTGAGGAATTGATGCGTCCATTCGCTGCTTCTCCCAAAGCTTCATTGCCCTCCTTGTGCCAACCTCGATGCCGCTCCATCCTCGTCTCCCTCCACTCTTCCCCCTTTACATCTCTCCTTGACACCCGGAGAGAAACCTTCAGCTCTAGGACGCCTCAGGGCAACCCCTCATGCTAGAGTTATTTTGGTCCTTCGGTTCCCAGCCGATGACGGCTAGCCGTCGTCCGGTGTCTGCCACTCCAAGCAGCCGATACCAAAAGTAAAAGGGGAAAAGGAGATTCAAGGAACATACAACAACGTTAAGGCTTGGCATTTATTCTAAAAAGAGATACATTAGGGATAGGGCACCTCAGGCCTCAATTTCCCCAGTTCCATTACATAAGTCTTCAACAGCTCACGATCCTCACTCACAGTCACCATCGTCTTCCGTGGGACGCTTGCCTTCCACGCTGCTTTGCTAGCTTTCCTATCCTTGGCATCACCTTCCGTGTCTAAATCCCTCGCCTTAATCAAAAGGAGATCGGATGGTGTAAAAAAAGAGTGCCGCGGAAGGCCGATTTGCAGGCAACACCGATGTGAGCTGTAAAGAACGAACTCGGTTGCACCGATAAGCTGGAGTTCCGCGTCAGGGGAGGATCTCGCAAGAAGCTCACGTCCAAGTAAACATGCTGGCGCGTGAGTAAACGCATCCCGCTCCAAATTGTTGAAGTAAGCACGCCAGTCTCCACGTGACTTCAGCTGAGGCATGCGATTGACCACGCTCCCGCCAAAACCCAACACATCAACCATGTGATAAAGGGGGCTTTGTTGGAAGATTCTGGAAGTAGTTCGCGCCTCCTTGCAGTGATCAAATTTGAAATGGAGATCGATCCAGCAATTGAGGAGAAACATGCACCCATAAGGGGGCTGACCCATGCTGGAAGCCGTAAGACCGCTGTAAAGATAGGCAAGGACGGCTGGTCCCACTCTTTTGCCCTTCCAGAGTCCGCATATCGCGCCCAATTGATCCTCCTCCAGGATGTTGTCGATGCTTGGGAAGAGGAGAGCTCCCGCCAAACAAATCACGAACCCTTTCATGAGTGCTTCTAAACATTCGTCGCTTGGCGGTCTTTCCAAACCGTTCATAGTCCAATCTGCCAGCTTCTGTAGGTTGATTCCCCTCTGAGTCTGAACTTGTTTAATAACTTCGCAGGGCATGAAGCCTCTCAGAATCTCCTCAGGAGATATTTTCTTCCCCAGGCGCAAAATTTTTATTTTGCCATCATTCCTGAATCTTTTTAAGCCAAGCATGAGTTCTGCCTCCTCCAGAAGGATCGTTGATTCAAAAGTCGGGAAGATGAAGGTATGGGTTTCAGGGTGCCAAACCTCTATCAGTGCACCCATGGCTGCCCAATCCATGTAAATCTGGTTGTAGTGTTTGGCTTGGATAACCAGGCCTTGAAGATGCCACTTTGAAATAAAAACCCTCATGTCGGTAGTGATGTTGGAAGTGAGCCTTGTAAGCCAGGGTAGTCTGGAGAATCTTCGAGGACCCGGAAAGAGAGGATACGGCTGAGAAGAAAGAAAAGGAAAAGCATAAGAAAAGACTCGTGCACGAAAAAAAAAGAGAGAACTGGCTGAACTCACCATCCGTGAGCGGATCCTTTCGCACAAATGACCTCCGATGTCGGTCAATTTCTTGAAACCACGATCAAACCTCCCCCTTTTGGTAGGGCGGGAAGGTTCACCTTCCATCTCTACAGATTGGGAACTCTCTCTTCCCATCTCAAAAGCACAAGACTGTCGTTGAATGCATTTGGCTAAGAACCTAGGGGGGTACTTATAGGAAGAAGGGCGGTAAAACGGTAAAAGTAAAATATTAATGATGAGTTACCGTCATAGACTTTAACCGAGGGAATGTGGTTCGTTTTGCACAGTGTTTTGGTAGTCTCTGTAAATCATTTTACTGTGTGGATTTCTTCGTATAGTAGAATGCAATTTTATTTCTTATGCGATAATTGTGTGCTAACTGTTGATTGCAGGAATCAAAAAGAAACAAAAAATAATAAAATAAAAAATAATAAAAATAATAATAAAAGTGGGATCACACTGTCCCACCCTCAGTCACTACGGTGATTGGCCCCATTGTGTCATGCATCATACTATATAATATCTACGCTATTAGATCGTACCAAGGACCTTACGTCTTGGGCAAATCTGGAGTTTGAGTTCCCCTTTAACAAAAACAGTGATAACTTCAGAGGAATTCATGACGTACGGATAGGCCGTTAGGGTGTGACAGCTTGGGGACGACGGTTCCGTCCGGTGTGTCGGTACGTGGATAAACGGGCCCCCGGCTCAGTATCAACTCATCGGATCGGTATCCTTACTCAGTCTCCACACCTTAACAATATTATCCTTGGATATCTTCTATTTTCTTTTGCTTTATATTTTTCTTTTAAACCCAGCATGCATTCATGTAGGACTTTGAGTTCATTGTGGAAAATCATTCATTTACTTTGATTGTGTGAGCCACTGTGCTTAATTGCTTAAATATGGGATATTCCATTCTGAGTCGAGTACTGAGTTTTCCCGAGGTTGCCTTAGGACGTTTCTCTGAAAGAAACCATTGTTTGGATTGGTCTTTAATTCATTTTATTTCATTTTCCCCCGGACCCACCTTGGCTGCAGCACTTCCACAATGGCTGGTAACCGCTCCCCAAGGGTGAAACCTGAGGTTTACGACCCAGGTACTTCCGCACCGCGAAGTTGGTCCTTTTAGTTTACTTATGCCCTAGCGCACGCAATGTCCTTTCTATTTTGTTCATCATCCAAACAATCGTTGATTTCGGAGGACCTTCTTCAAAGTTACTTCGGTGAAATTTGGGAAAGATGCTCATCAGGAAAATAATGAAGGCGTGTCTCATCACACCTTGGCACCTGCTTTTCACGTCACTCCACTCCACTCCATACATTTCATTCTATTCCATTACGCGTCATGCCCTTACAAAGCAGATGCCAAGGCGGGGCAGCTGTAGACACGCTATTTTCACATTTTTCACGAGTAAATCTCATATTACACCACGATGCCCCGGAGTGGCTCACATAATTAATTTAAGTGATTGAACCACAAGGGCCACCTTAGCATTTGTTTGAGTTTTATGTAAAAATACAAAAAAATCTAAAAGAATTGAAAAGGGTTATAAAAATTGAGAAGATGTTAAAATACAAAAAAAAATGGGTTAACAAATAATTATAAAAAAAGAGAGGGTCATAAGAAAATAAAAAAAAATTTAAAATGAGAAAATGTTTTAAAATTCTAATAATACATAATCTTATTTATGTATATATGTGTATATAAAGAGATATCAATAAAAAACATAAAAAAATATATAATATATATTTTTAAATCCTATCTAATCTTTATTAATCCTTAATTAATACTAATTATCTTACTTTCCTATTCACTTCCCTCTCTCTCACGACAAACACACCCCCACACACTATTCCCTCCCTCACTCTCACGGCACACAGATACTCACACACTCACCTCATTGCACTACACAACACACACTCACGGAACTGACGCCGACTCTGGAACTCACTCCCACTCTCCACTCTCACCCTCCCAGGACCCAACTCTCCATCTCCCATTTTTCTCTTTTCCTTCCAACCAACACATCGCAGACCACGCCGGCAGCTCCCCTCCGACCACCACGCCGCTTCCCTCCGACCACCGTCAACCGCCACTGCCACCTCCGGCGACCACCCTCACCTCCACCGTCTCCTCTCCCTCTTTCTTTGTTTTCTCCACGGCAGCCACCCAATCGCAACACCACCTTCCTTTCCTCTTCCTTCTCATCCCCCTCCACAGCCTTCTCCCTCCACCCAGCGCCCTCCTCGTCACCGTTGTAGAACCCTCACTAAGCCATCCGCGACCACCACCTTCGGCTAGCCGCTGTCGCCACCACCTCCGGCTAGCCAACGTTGTCCTCCACGACCACCCCCTCCGACCGCTACTGCAACCTCCGCGGCCACCTCCCACGTCACCCGTGAGCATCGCCACCGTCTCCACGTCGCCACCACCTCCAACTGCCGCTGCTGCCGTCACCGTCGAGCTCACTCCACACCCGCAGGACGACCGTCGCCGAGCAGCCCTCCTCACCCGCGACCGTCGCCGTCGCCACCGGCCGCCCACCGCCGGCCTCTGTTCTCTCTCTCTCCCGTGTTCTATCTTCCTCTCTCTTTCTCCTTCTCTTTTCTTTTTCTCCTCCCGTCTCTCAGTTCTCTCTCTTCTCCTCTCTCCTCCCCCTCTCCCTGTTTCCACCTCTCTCTTTCTCTCCCCCTCCGTTTCTTTCTCCAGGCCGCTTCGTCTCTCTCTCTCCCCCTCTCACTCTTTCTCTCTCCTCCCTCACCCGCTCTCTCTCTGTTCTCACTCCCCCTCAACCTCTCTCTCTCTCTCTCTCTGCGTTTTTATTCTTTTTTTTTTAAAAAAAAAGGCTTTCTTTTGAGTTCGCAGGGGGGGGCCTCGTCGCCCGTGCCCCCCTTTGAAAATCAAGGGCCGCAACGGCCCTTTTCTCCGCCACGCGCCGCCGCCGACTCCGCCCCCCGCCGCGACCGCAGGCCCCGGCTGCCGCCGCCCCTGCCGCTCCAGCCCCACTACCGGCCGTCGCCTCCGGCCCCGCCTCCGGCCGCCGCCCGCCTGCACGCCCGACGCCGCCCCCCTGCTGCCGCTGTCGCCCCCGCTCCAGCTGCCCCGCCGCGCCACCGCACGCCCCCGTGCGGTTGCCGCCCGCTGCACCGCTGCCGTCACCGCCGACGACCCCCTTCCTCCTGTCTCTCTCTCTCTCTGTTCCCTCATTCTCTCTCTCACACCCCCCCTCTCTCTCTCTTGCCGCGACGCGGCTCTCTCTCTCTCTCTCCCTGCATCTCTCTCTCTCCCTCACTTTCTCTCCCTCTTTCTCTCCCTCTCTCTCTCCGCTCGCGACCGCCACGGTCGCGTGTTCTCTCTCTCTCCCCTTCTCTTTCCTCTCTCTCTCTCTCTCTCTTTTATTTCATTTTATTTTTTATTCTTTTTAACTCCCTCTCTTCCTCTCTATCTCTCTCCCTCTCTTCCTCTCTATCTCTCTCCCTCTCGATCTCCTCTCTCCATCTCACTTTTTTTTCTGTTTTCTTTTACTTTTTTAATCCCTCTCTCTCCCCAACCGATCTCTCTCTCTCTCTTCTTTATACCCTTTTTAATTTTTTTTAACTTCCTTTTTTTCTCTCTCACCCCATCGCACCCCCCCTCTTTCTCACAGTTTCTCTCTAATCCCCCTCTCTCTAATATCCATGCACACAGCCCCTCCTGTACATATAATCTTATTAATATAAAATCTTCATCCACTCCTTTCTTTATATTTCTCTCTCTCTATTCCTAGTATTTCTTTCTAAACTCTTTCACCCCTCACCATTTTTTTCTATCTCCGTTTGAATTATCTTTTCTTAAATTTCTTTCAAAAAAGAGTACTAAAAAAAAAAGAGAGTTCTCTCCCTCTCTCCCCATCTTTCTTTCTCTAGCCTTCTCCTTATTTGTCTCTCCTTTTGAATTATCTTTTCTTAAATTTCTTTCAAAAAAGAGTACTAAAAAAAAGAGAGAGTTCTCTCCCTCTCTCCCCATCTTTCTTTCTCTAGCCTTCTCCTTCTTTGTCTCTCCTGTATACATATTCCCCTGTCTATCTTTTATGATTTTTAGTACATGTCCACTTGTATTCTTGTTAATTTCATCATTTTCTCTCCATAGTTGAATGAATAACATATAGCTACGTATACATACGTATGCATGTATGTATGCTTGTATGCTTGTGCGCGTGTGCGTTTGTGAATGTGTGTAGGGGTTTGTTCGAATTGAAAAGAGAGATTCCGATTCGGTCTATGTTGAGGCCCGTGAAATAAAGGGAGTCGAGTTCCTGGGTGTTCGAATACAGAAGGAAGGCTGTTCCGGCACGCCGTCTGCCCGCGTCGTCCTCGTCCTGAAGGAGCTCATTCAAAGCCTGTCAACAGCTTCCCCCAACAAGTTCTTGCGTCTCCCTTCGCCCTGCTTTGTCTTTATTTCATTTGTTACACTGTATGCATGCATCATCCATATTACATTTATCTCCCCGAGGAAGTCTTGTTTACTTATCCATCATATCATTCCACCACCCTTTAGTTCTAAAAGGGGTTTCAAACACCACCAGCAAGGTGCGTATTCGTTTATATTATTTTCGATATCATTTTCTAAAGAATTGATACTACACCATCGTCGTTCTCATTTAGTTCTCTTTTTTTGTTGTTTATTCTTTGTGCAGGGTTAACCAGTCCGGGAGCCCGCTTCTTCAGTCGGCCGAAAGAGGAGGAGGAGCAACTCGCGTACCCTCAGTTCGGGGCTATAAACTTGGCCATCCCTCCTACTTTTGAGGTACCCGACCATCACCTTCACCATTCTATTCTTGTTCTCTCCCTTATTATTATTTGTTGTTAAATTTCCACCCTTATATATCTTTCTCTATTTTGTCTAAAAATAAGTCTATCTTCTCTCTCTTCTTGTTATCACATATCATTAGATCTCCATCCCCGTTCTCTTCTGTTTTATCTAAAATACGTCTCTCACCCTACCTATACTTTTCTTAGTGGTTTTTCCTTATATCATATTATCTTATTCTATCATCCACCTCTCGATTTCTTTCTTTATCTTCTCACGTCTCTCTAAAAGACATAAAAGCATAAAAAGTAATAAAAACAATAAAACCTCCAAAAAATATAATAACAAAAAGTAAAACAAAAAAAAAGGATAATAAAATCAGGGTAACCAAAGCAAGGCCCTCTTCGCCGGCCGGCCGATCGAAGAGGAAGAGAGGACCCGCACTGCTCCCGCTTCGGCGGCGAACGCGATCAGGACATTTCCTGTGGGGTTCTCAGCCCCTGGCGATCACACTTCCCTTCCCCTTCCCTTGTTATTTACTTTCTGTTTAAACCCCGTTGACGGAACCAGTTCCTCGCGGTGGTCTTATCTAACTGGTGCGGTGGGTTATCTCCCGCGACCATTTTATTCCAGTAATTCAATTTCTGCACGCTAACCTCCTAACCCCTCACCATTTAATTTTCGTATCCCCCTATCATCGTTCTAAAACCCCGCGGAGAGTAACATCTCGCGGCGGTTTATTTAATCCCCCTTACTTTCGTTTCAACCCCGATCGAGGAACTCGTTCCTTGCGGTGGTTTAACTTCCTGTACATTTGTTTCAACCCCGATCGAGGAACTCGTTCCTTGCGGTGGTTTAATTTTCTGTACATTCATTCCAACCCCGATCAAGGAATTCGTTCCTCGCGGTGGTTTAATTTTCTGCACTTTCAATTCCAACCCCGATCAAGGAACTCGTTCCTCGCGGTGGTTTAATTTTCTGCATTCTTTTAATCTGACCCCGATCAAGGAACTCGTTCCTCGCGGTGGTCTTATCTGACTGGTGCGGTGGGTCATCTCCCGCGACCATCTTCATTCTAGTAATTCAATTTCTGCACGCTAACCTCCTAACCCCTAACCATTTAATTTTTGTATCCCCCTATCATCGTTCTAAAACCCCGCGGAGAGTGACATCTCGCGGCGGTTTATTTGATCCCCTTTTTCTTTTCTCGTTATATACATATAGTTATTATAATAAAAATCCCGTGGAGGATAATACCTCGTGGTGGTCTTTTGTATATAGTTATACTTATTACTTATATCGCTGCGAGAACCCCGTGAAGGCCAATGTCTCGTGGTGGTATGTACATATAATGTTTATTATTTATGCTGTAATAAAACCCCATAAGGCCAATGTCTTGTGGTGGTCTTAATATGCACATATATATTCATTAGTTTTGATATTATTGCATCGCTGTTAGAACCCCACAAAGACCAATGTCTTGTGGTGGTATGTCTTTGTTCGTATTGTCTTTGTAATGCCATTCCGTTACAATTTCTGAGTCTTCGTGCCTCTCCCTTTCTGTTGCTTAGATTCTCGGATTTCCTGGTATATGAAAAACTGCTCGTGGAACGGTAAGTCACGCTTACCGGGAAGGGGTCAGTTTGCGTGAGAGGGTCTTCCGACCCCTATCTCCGCCACGTACCGGAGTTCGTTTCGCATCCCTATTTTCTTTCTCTCCTTGAGTTAATCTCGTCATTTCCATCTTCTAAGACAGACGAGGGTAGACGACGACTTCTGCCGTCTATACCTCTCTGGCGATCACCCTTTCATCATTGTCATTGTTCATTTTCTGTCCCTCGAACGTCTCCTTTCCATACTTGTTTTGTCTACTATTGTTCTTCCCCCGAGGGTGGACGACACTCTTCTGCCGTCTACACCTTATTGGCGATCACGGTGGGACATCTTTTGTTTCCTCTGGTTACCCACATATTTTCGGCACCCACGTGTGCCCCTCCATTCGGCACCCACGTGTGCCCCTCCATTCGGCACCCACGTGTGCCCCTCCACTTGGCACCCACGTGTGCCCCTCCATTCGGCACCCACGTGTGCCCATCCAGATTGCGCCCGTGTGCGCTACATTTGTGTTCCCAGTAGCACTCCATTCGGCACTCACGTGTGCCCCTCCATTCGGCACCCACGTGTGCCCCTCCACTCGGCACCCACGTGTGCCCATCCACTCGGCGCCCACGTGTGCCCCTCCTGATTGCGCCCGCGTGCGCTATATTTGTGTTCCCGCTATCACTCTTGGCATTCCAATTTCACCCCTCGTGCACTACGTGCATTACTCCAGAGTCCCCTTGAAGTCTGAAGAGATTCGCATCATTGCAGAAAAGGAGTGTTGTGATGTTTGTTTAATTTCTTTTATTGCATATATTTGTTGTCTGTTTATATATCTCCTGTTAAATTCAGCACTGCATTGCATATCATCTCCCTTTTATTTTTATTTCTTTTGTTCCATTTTTTTTAGGATCACCTTTTCCTGGTGAAGGAAGGACTCTCCGTCGGGAATTCCTCTCGACGGACTAGGATCTCCTCCACTGGGACCTCCGTAAGTCCCCGACATCGAAGGATTCCCTCTTCGTTCACTGGGCTGGTTGTACCACTGAAGTTCCCTGGAGATAGTTAACCCATTCGTGGTGAGTCGAGTGTCCTTAGATCACACGGCGGAAATCAATATTGCAACTAAGGTCCCTCTTGTGGTGTGAACATTAGATTAGAAAAGAAAAAAAAGGGGAAAACCAAAAGAAAACGAAAAAAAAGGGCGTTAAACATCAACTTGTTTGTTAATCTTTGCTAATGGTTTGAGTATGTATGTTATTACATTCTGATTAGAAAGAAAAAGAAAAAAAAGGGGGAAAACAAAAAGAAAACACAAAAGGTGTTAAATATCAACTTCTTTGTTAATCTTTGTTCTTGGTTTGAGTGTGTATGATATTGCGTTCTGGCAAAATCTCACGTTCCGAAAAAGATCAAGAAATGTCCGGGAACGGTCAGAATCCGACCCCAAGTCACCAGGGGACACATGTCTCTGCTGAGGACGCAGGTTCCTCCCGTGAGCCCTCATATGAGGTGCGAGCCGCCGTCGGGGAAGCATCCCCGCCACAAGATATTTCTTCCTTGCTAGGTGTTCTCGCGAACACACAGCTCAATTCCGATCAGATCCGAGCCTTTCAGGCCGTCTTAAAAGGGAAATCTGTTGATTCTACTCCTCAAAATCCAACACCAGTTGCTCTCCCTACTCAAGAGCCCGCACAGGCAATCCCTTCCTCATTCCCTCTTGCGCAGACAAGTTTGCAGCCTCCCTCTTTCCAATTACCTCCCCAGTCTCAAGTTCCACCAAATCCTCATCCAACATTCCAGTCAGTTCCATTTACTGACATGCCACGTCTGCAACCTCCCCCTTTTCAATTACCTCCCCAATCTCAAGTTCCACCAATTCCTCATACGACATTTCAGTCAGTTCCATTTGCTGATATGTCACAACGTCTCTCTCATCCGGAATTCCCTTCTCAGGCTTCTGCAAGGCCTCAGTGGCCACCACAACCTCCTCCTTACAATGAGGTCACTCAATCTCTCCTTCATAGGATGAACAAGATGGATGAACAATTCCGAGATTTCAAAAAGATCATGGATGTCAAATCCGCGCCTGAGATCTCTTTACCAATCCTTCCAGTATTCCATCTCCCTCCTTCTGAAATGCCAACGTATCGACGGTACACTGGCACAGGCAACCCCCTCATTCATCTGAAGGACTTTATGTATGAGTCCTCGTTTTGGCAGAACGATCCAAGATCCTTGGCATATCTCTTCAGGAGATCATTGGATGGTCCCGCCTTAGAATGGTTCTATTCATTAGAGCCGAGTGAGGCTGAGAACTTCGACGTAGTGCAACGGAAATTCACACAGAAATATCGGGATAGGATCGGTCCCTCCTTCTCTATTACCGACCTAGTGGCTGAAAAAATGAAGCCGGACGAAGATTTCACCCAATTTGCCGATCGATGGAGATCCTTGGCAGAGAAAGTGAGAGACCCCATTTCAGAATCGGAGCAAGTAAAGATGGTCGTGTCTAATGCCACTCCACAATTTAGACACGTTCTGGCAATGAACAAGCTCACCACTATGGAGGAACTGTATGAGAGAGCTCGATATATCCAAACACAGCTGAAAGATTCTCCCCTCATGCATATGTTCGAGCCACCAAAGCCAAAGGTGTTTAGGAAGCCGGGCACGGGTGCCCAAGGTGGGGTGACAGAAGGGGTTGTAACAAATGAACAAGTGGGCGCGGTTGGCCATCCCAACCAGCAAGCTAACCTTAGGCCCCCACAAGCTCCGCAATTCCCCTCTCATCAGGAGCAACAAGGTCAGCAACCCTATCGTCCTCCCCCACAAAACAATCTCTTCCAGAACAATATGCCTCAACCGCTCCATCTCCAACAACAACAGCAGCGACCTCCTCAATATAATCAGGTTCCACCACCCGGGGATTATGGCCTCCAACAACAGAGAAGGCCGATCGGCCCTAGGAGAGCTCATTACCCACCTTTGCCGGAGTCGTTGCCAGACATCTTTAATGCTCTCATGGCTGCTAATCTTCTCACCTTGCCTAAGGAAAAAGCCATATGGCCCCCGAACATCGACACCTCCAGATATTGTGTCTTCCATAGACAGCCGGGTCATACAGTGGAAAACTGTTTCCATTTCAGAGATTATATCTATGATATGAACGATGAACATCAAATAGATTGGGATGAAATGAGGCGATGCGTCACCATGATGAAGGCCAGGAGACCTCCTCTTAGACAACAACAACAACAACAACAACAACAACAGCAACAGCAACAACAACAACAACAACAACAACAGCAGCAACCACAGCCTCAGCAGGCACCACAACAACAGCCAAATATGGGCATCCTCCAAAATCCGTTACCGGTGCACCAACAACCTAACCACCAAGTCAACCCCGTCTCTTCCTTCCCGGAAGTTGGAAGAGGGCAAGATTGGCATACGGAAAGCGGCTCTGTCCTTGTCACCAATCACGTTCATATCCAATCCCCACGCCTTATTCGTCCCGCACCTGTCTATCCTCCACCTGCAGCACAACCCGCAGTGATACCTCACTCATTTCCACTGCTATCACGTCCTCTCATCCGCGTCTCTACTGATGACCTCCCTTCGAGTCACCAGCAAACAACCTCCACTTCCACCATAACATCGTTACCCTCGAAGCCTCTCATTATTTCTCATGTCTCCACCTCGACATCCACCTTCATTCCACCTCCACTAAACAAACCTCTCATTGTCCAACACCCTTCCGAGGTGCCCTCCACCTCCACCATAACACCGTTACCCCCAAAACCTCTCATTATCTCTCACGCCTCCACTTCATCATCCGCCTTCATTCCGCCTCCACTAAATAAACCCCTTATTGTCCAACACCATTCCGAGTCACCATCTACCTCCACCACAACCCCTTTACCCTCGAAACCCCTCATTATTCATCACCCATCCGGGGCCCCATCAACCTCCACTATGCCTCCACCTTTTAAACCCCTTATCATTCACCGTCCATCTGAGACTTCATCCACTCCCACCATGCCCCCACCTAACAAACCACTCATCAGAGCCCCTAGACCTATTATTGCCCCCGCTTCATCAATTGTTCCTCCACCACTACCCCTCGAACCCCTGCTAAACCCCATATCTAACTCTATAAAGGTGCCGCCAAAACCGCAAGCCATGGTGCTCCGTAGTGGAAGGATGTTCCATCGGGTTTTTCCCCAAAACAGTCAGGTCCCCGAGCAATCTCAGCCAGAGAAAGACACCGAAGAACAGCCAGAGGAGTCTATTCCCGGGACACAATATGACCTGTTGAAACATTTGGATAAAACACCAGCTCGGATCTCCATTCTCGAGCTAATCAAGAGGTCAAAAACCCATCAAGACGCCTTGATGGAGTATCTCCAAAAGGTCATGGTAAACGAGGATCTCCCAGTGGAAAAAATCTCGTCAGTATTGACGCCAACTGATACGCAACCGGCCATTATATTTCACAACCATGAGCTTGCCCCCAAGGAGGCTCGAAAATATGCTTTGTGTATTGCAGTCAAGATCAATGGGGTGCCTGTAGACCCATGTTTGGTGGACACTGGTGCGTCTATAAATGTGATCTCTATGATCACCCTCCAATCATGTGGGGTTGACACGGAACAGATAAGGCCTTCATCAATCACGGTTACGGCCTATGATAATAGTAAAAAGCCGCCAATAGGGATGGTCATCTTGAATGTAGAATTGGGCCCTGCATCAGTCTTCACGGAATTCCATATCCTTGATATGGATCCCACATTCAAGGCCATACTGGGCCGCCCTTACATTGAGGTTATGAATGCGGTGCCTTCCACCAATCATCAGTGCTTGAAGTTTCCGTACAAGGCTTGGATTATCAAGGTAAATAGCATGCCCATCTTTTCTACAGTGGACACTATTAATACCTCATTGCCTTCTGTTTGGCCAACTCACCGGCCAATTCTTTCACTGCTAGATGTGTGTGACCCTCGTCGCTCCCATTTTACACAAAAGTCACTTCCAATACCAAAGTCATGTCACCCTCCCCATGCTAAGGGATGGGAGATCATGAGAAACATTGGCTACCAACAGGGCAAAGGTTTGGGGGCACAATTACAAGGGAGACTGAAGTTGCCAAAGAAGATAAAGTTAACCCTTAGAGCTGGCCTAGGCTTTGAAGGGCCGCTTGAAGCATCTGAGGAACCTCTTACATGGACCTTGTACTCCCATTTCAGAAAGGGGCCAATAATGCAGATGAGGGATTGTCCGCAAGAATCACATGGGAAATTGCAAATTGCCTACTTAGCTGAAGATTGCTCGAGGGCTGCAAAGAAGGGGAAACACTATGATCCGGACTGCGAGTGGAACAAGTGGTTTGATATACATGATATTTCCATTGCGCTTCGCTACAGCAGATGTTCTCGTCTCTAGACTTAGAGGGGCCACTTTTGATCTCCGAGATACCAAAAGATGTCGCTGACATTGCCGAAATTCCAAGTTTTCCTCGCCTAGAGGAAGTTGCCACTGACGGATCGCTTTCCGTCATTCTATCTGATCATTCTCTTCAGCCGTTGCTGCTGACTCTTTCTTGGACCCGACGTTTATCTGATGATATTCCCAGGTCCCCTTCTATGCTCACATTCTTGCGCGGGTTTTTCAGCCCCTGCCAAATTTTCAACCATGATCTGCTCAATGAGCCATGCAACCCCCTAGCTATAGTTCCCTCCTCCCATTCTCTAATTTCTTTCAATTGTTTTGTAATTGAAAATGAAAATGAAAAAAAAAACGTCGATTTTCAAACTCCTCAACAGTGTATCTCCTTTGAGGAGACCTCCTACATCTCTCACGAGTGTGCCCCGACTTACGGGCCACTCATTCAAGGTCCCTTGAGCGACCTTCTTTACCCCTCTATCGAGGGGTCTCTTCCTGTACATTCTTCAACTTCTTCTTCGTCCGTAGAACAAGTCAGTCAGGTTAGGAATAGTGAGTCAAGGGTAGTACCTAGAAGAAAATCCAAGGGCAGGGAAATTCCTCGTCGATTCCTTCTAGATCTAGCCAATAGGTGTCAAGCCTTTCTAGCCATTCCTCAATTGCTAGAAAATCCCATCCATCTGCCGGAGTTAGAATGTGAGGAGGATTGCACAGTTGATGAGGGATACGGAGTTTATGAGCTCACAGATGAAGAGTATCCTATTGAAGAAGGGGACGAAGAATATGAGGACGCGGCCGACGCATATGCTAGCGGAATGAGGAGGTTTGATGAACCATCAGCCGCTATAGAAGAACCCACCAAAGAGATCAATCTGGGGACCGATGAAGACCCTAGGATCATCCTCATAAGCGATAATTTGCCGACATCTGAAGAGGAGGAATTGATCAAGGTTCTAAAGGAGTACAGGGACACGTTCGCATGGAGCTACGAGGATATGCCGGGATTGGATTCCAGCCTGGTCGAACATCGCCTAACGTTAAAACCAGGATCCGTCTCAGTAAAGCAAAGGTTAAGACGTTTCCACCCCCAAATGGCTTTAAAAATGAAGGAAGAGGTCGATAAGCTCCACAAAGCCAGGTTTATTAGAGTCGTCCTATATCCTCAATGGGTGGCAAACATTGTCCCGGTCATGAAAAAGGATGGAAAGGTGAGAATCTGTATCGATTTTCGGGACCTTAACTGTGCGTGTCCAAAAGATGATTTCCCCTTGCCTCACATTGACGTGTTGGTTGATAATACAGTAGGCTATGAAACTCTCTCGTTTATGGATGGATTTTCGGGGTATAATCAGATCTGTTTGGCGGAGGAGGATCAGGAGAAAACGTCATTCACCACACCCTGGGGAACTTACTGTTATTTAGTCATGCCATTTGGTTTGAAAAATGCTGGAGCTACTTATCAAAGGGCTATGATAGCAATATTTCATGACATGATGCATGTATATTTAGAGGTGTACGTGGATGATTTACTGGTGAAATCCAGGACTAGGGCAGAACACCCAAGAGTTCTGGCTAAGGTGCTGCAAAGATCAAGAGAGTTCAATTTGAAAATGAATCCAAAAAAGTGCGTATTTGGTGTTTCGTCAGGCAAACTACTTGGTTTCATTGTGAGTAAGAGGGGAATTGAAATAGATCCCAACAAAGCTAAAGCAATCAGGGAGATGCCACCTCCGAGAAATCTGAGAGAAGTTCGAGGGTTAATTGGAAGGTTGCAATTCATTCGTCGATTTGTGTCTCAGCACTCACAAAGGTGCAAACCTTTCTACGAGTTAACTAAGTCAGGAGTAGAATTCCTTTGGAATTCTAAATGCCAAAAAGCTTTTGAAGGATTAAAAGAGTATCTGGCCAATTCACCCGTTCTAATTCCACCCACGCCAGGTAGACCTTTAATCCTTTATGTTTCAGTCCTAGACGACTCCGTGGGAGCTGTCCTGGCACAAGCCGATGAAGCGGGTAAGGAAAGGGCGGCCTATTACTTGTCCAAACTCCTCAACTCATGTGAGCAGAAGTATACGACTATGGAGAAAACTTGTGCCGCCCTCGTCTGGGTAGTGCAGAAGTTGAAACACTACTTCTTAGCTCATGAAGTCCATCTGATTGCCCGAATGAACCCTATCAAGTTCCTTTTAGAAAAATCTGTCCTTACGGACAGATTAGCACGCTGGCAAAGCTTCCTTTCTCAGTTTGACATCGTTTACATCCAGCAAAAGGCGATTAAGGGGTATGCTATAGCTGAGCATCTCGCTCACCATCCTCTTCCCAGATTCGATCCTGTCCAATCAGAGTTTCCAGATGAGGAACTAATGTCCATCAATCAATCAGATGATTACATGTGGACATTACATTTTGATGGAGCTCTGAATTCCCAAGGGAAAGGAATCGGCATTGCCCTCCTATCGCCTGAAGGCCTTACATTCCCACTGGCATACCAGCTCAAATTCCCCGTTACCAACAATATAGCTGAATATGAAGCTCTTCTAGCCGGCCTGGAACTCGCTCATTCCTTTCGTATCACCGAATTACGAGTCGTAGGTGATAGTCAACTCATTCTTCGCCAGGTGCTCACCAAATATCGCACTCGCGATCCCAAGCTCAAGCCATACCAAGAACTCACTGCTGCCTTTGCCAAACTGTTCACCAAATTGATCTTTGTCCATGTCCCTCGTCATCAGAACATTCTGGCTGATGCCCTCGCCTCGTTGGCATCATCTTTAAGGTTCCCTCTAGGAAGATGGTTTGATACCATTCACGTCTACAAGCGTCACGCCCCTGCAATCGATGACGCTTCATACGTAAATATCAAGAACAGGATAGCGAGAAAGGCCCTACAGGAAGAAATCCTTGAGAAGAGAGAAGTCTTGTTGGCAGAATTAGAAGAAGAATTGGCTGATGAAGAGAAGCCATGGTTTTACGAAATTGCCAAGTATTGCAAAGATCAATCCTACCCTGAAGAAGCCACATCGGAAGATAGAAAAGCCATAAGGAGAGTTGCACAGAGATACATGCTGGTCGGAGGAATGTTGTACAAAAGAAGTCTCACTGGTGTTCTTCTAAGATGTCTCGACGAAGAGGAAGTCTGGAAATGTGTCGAGGAAGCACATTCTGGTGTGTGCGGTGGCCATGTAAATAGCCAAATGCTTGCCAAGAAAATCCTTCGGCAAGGTTTTTACTGGCCCACCATGGAAGAGGATTGTGCCGTTTATGTTCGCAGGTGTGTCAAGTGTCAACTTCACGCCGATAAAATTCATTCTCCATCCTCTTCACTTCATCCAGTCTCTTCCCCATGGCCTTTCTCTATGTGGGCTTTCGATGTTATTGGTCCTCTTGGTAATCCTTACTCCCTCACTAAGCAAAAATCATTCATCCTTACTGCAACGGAGTACTTCACCAAATGGGCCGAAGCCGAAGCTTACGTGGAAGTTAAAGCATCAACAGTCTGCAAATTCATCATGAAGAACATCGTCGCCAGGTTCGGCATTCCAAACACGATCATCACCGACAATGGACCGCAATTCATTTCTCAAGACCTTCAGGACCTCTGCAAAAGGTATAAAATTGCATTGCATCATTCATCGCCATATTATCCACAAGGCAATGGCCAAGCAGAGGCCACTAATAAAACACTAGTTAAAATCATAAAAAAGACATGTGAGTCAAACAAGTTCTCGGATTGGCCAGAAAAGCTCATCGAGGCTCTATGGGCCTATCGCACCTCAATCCGTACCCCCACTGGGCAAACTCCGTTCGCCCTTACTTATGGGATGGAGGCGGTAGTTCCGTACGAAATTCTGGTTCCCTCTCTAAGAGTACAATTGGATAAGGACCTCCCCCTCGACGAACGTCGTGATTCACTCCTTGCCCAATTGGAACTTTTAGATGAGAAACGGCTGGCCGCTGCCGAGCATGCACGTGTATATCAGAATAGACTCACACGTTTTTATCAAAAGAAGGTCGTTGAAAGGAAATTTCAAGTCGGTGAAATGGTAGTAAAAAGAATCTTTGTAAAACCTGGCGGCCCACGTTCTAAACTCCAACCCAATTGGGAAGGACCGTACGTGATTCAGGCTGTGCATCCTGGCAACGCTTACAAGTTAGTCAATGCTGAAGGAGTCGAGTTATCTCACCCTTGGAATGGGCTTTATCTTAAGAAGTACTATCCTTAGATAAGTGTACATAGTGTCAAAAAAAATGATGAAACGAAAAACAACAAAAAATTAAAAAATTTGAAAATAACAAAAAAATATATGTATATATCCAACAACAAAAGTAAAAAAAAGAGGAAAAATGAAAAGAAAAAAAAATAGAAAATTCAAAATGCCAATGCCTGGAGACCACCATGCAGTTAAGTCATCGCATTCAACCTCCATGTTGGGATAGGGCCTATTAAGACTTGGTAGGTTCCGGGTCTTGGTTTGCCAGAACCGTGGAGATTCCTGTCCGGTTAGTTCGGCTTATGCCCCCCCAAAAGAAGGCAACATGCATGTACACATGTGTTCTATAAAAGATCGGTAGCATCGCTCATGGTGAGGCCTCACCCAGAAGGTCTCCAGAAGGCTTAAATCTTTATTCTCTCTCTCTTCGACCGAATGAGATAGCCGGCGCCCTTAAAACGCTGAGCATGGGAAACACGAACACAACCCCTAGGGCGAGAGTAGGGCTCAATTCCTCGAGCATGGGTCAGAGCACGAGAAGAGGGCAGTGTCCCCGCAGGCATCCAAAAGGGATTCCATAATGTCAAAATACTATGTCCCTCGCAAAAATCTGTCAAGAAAAATTAGAAAAGAAGAACAAAATCAAAGTGAAAAGCCTGGTCGTGACCGTGCCTGACCCCACAAATAAAACCCCTTTGACCGAAAATCAAATTCTATACAAAAGGGGTCATGAGATGTAAATGCTTGAGATTTGGTCTGAAGTTGCCCGAAAGGGGAAGTTAAGTGCGCCCCTACTGGCTCGCCGGGTTAACGGTTTTGCCGGTCCTCTCAGGAGGTTTGCCCCCTATACTCTTCCTTCTCCCTCTGAAGATGAAGGCTCAATGGAGTTCCTGAAGGGTGAAACTCACCAAAGTCTGCAACCACCTTTCAACACAAACGTATGGTTGTCCATCTTGGAAAGCAGAAGTCATTGTCGTGAAAGAGTCTCCGTGTTTCTGGCCGGTCAAGACCCTATCTACCACCTTAATCTATTCTTAGTCTAACCTCGGGCTTAGACCAATGCAAGCGCGTCACCTACAGGTGCGACGACGTCTGATTCCTGGTCAGCGTCGCGCGGTTGGTCATTTGGGTTCCAGGGTGTTCCATTACATATCATCTAGAGTTGTGAGGAAATAGATCCGGGTCGGGCAAATCATTTACCTCAAACACTTTTTGGGTGAATCCTTGTGGTCGGAAGCAACTGGGAGCCTAAGCATGGCATGACGGTATTGTCATCAGGGTAAGTCTTAGCCGGCAGGATTATCATTCGAGGAGTCTAGAGGCCCAAATCAATTTAGATGTGCACTTAGGATGCCTGGGAGGTTAGCAAGAAACCCTCGTCCTCATGCAGGTTAGATGTTATATCAAGTGGTCATCATGCATTAGCAAAAACAAAAAAAATAATAATAATAAACAAACCAAAAACAACAAAAATAACAAATCCAAAAATCCAAAAAAAAAAGCAAAAAAATGTACATGCAAAAAAAAAGGGGAATATAAGAGACCAAAAAAATAAACAAACAACAAAATACAAAAAAAATGAATACACCTGTAAAAACAAAGAAAATCACATCTTCGCATGATCGCATTTGTATGCACCATTCATTTTAAATTCTCGTTTGCATCCGTGTGCTTGTCTATCGCATTCATTATCCTTTATTATTGCCTTTGTTAATAAAGGCTTGCCCCTTGACTCGTTATCAAGGACAGCTCAAATCATGTTTATTTATTGAGCAAGGGGCAAGTCAGAGCAGAGATGCTAACTTGTTTGCTTAGATGTATGCAGGGATTCGAGAGACAAGAAGGAAGCAGCGAACCAAGCACGAACTAATTTATTCCACTCTCAACTAAAAATAAATAAAAGTCTACATCAGGTTTCACCATCTCTCTCCACATTACTTGTCCCGCCACCCTCCGGACGAGACACTCTTGAGGGGGCTATCCAATCATGGAATGCGGTCCTTCTACCGCTTTGTGGGTCTCTTTCTATCTCTACCCCCCGGCGCCGATCTGCGGGGGCACCAAAGGAGCTGCTGACACGAAAGCCACGCTCTCGTGCTTTTCGGTAGCGTTCCTCACCGTCCTTTAGCCACCGCTCGGCGAGGCCGAGACTGGTCTTCAATTCAAATATTTGGGCCTCCAGGGCCCTCTTCTCCTCTTTCTCGGCCAACCTCTTGGCCTTTTCTCTTTCCTTGGCCTTTTCCCTCTCAGCACGTTCTCTCGCTCTATCTTCCCTCTCCAGCTGAAGGGTGATCCTCAGTTCTATAGCCTCTCTAGAAAAGTCGTCACCTGGACGACGCTGCAGTTCCTCTTCTAGCTCGGCTATTCTAGCTTCCTTCTGGGCGGCATGCGCGAATGCCTCCTCCGTTTCTTTCTCCTGCCAAACGTTTCATCTCAGGCTTTAATGCTTGAACAAGGGATATGAAATGGTGAGGCTCTCACCTGTACAGAAAGTATCCCTTCTGCTTCCGCAGCCCGCTGGGTGGCATGAGCAAGCTGCTCGTGGAGTAGATCTAACTCTGAAGTGGGAATCCATAGACTGGAAGAAACGCCGTCTGCCCCCATCGCCGATGAAACTACATCGAGCTGGGCACGCTGCGTACACATATGAGAGGTGACAGTTAAAGGGTAACGCCATTAATTTCAAATCATGCCAGAAGTAAGTATATATACACTTACTGATGAACCCAGAGCCGCTCGGGTGTCAGTTAACTCTCGCTCCGTGTCCGTTAAACGAGCTTGTAAGTTCATTATTATGGTATCACGGGCATCCTATAGCCATGGCTCTTGAGTTCACAAAAAAAATGGAAATTATAAAAGATAAAAAAAAATGGTGTTTTACTTTACCTCTATAAGCCCCCCAAGCTGGAGCCTCTCCGCATACATTACCCTATAGAGCCGTAGGTAATCTTCACTATCTTGCGCTTGCGATTCCACGAGCGTGCCACCCCGCTGCCAGTCTTCATACTGTTCGGGGAAGCGCACCCTCCAGATTTCACATAGATTATATATCTCTCTCTATCAATAGAGTCAAATTCTATAAGTACATGGCACTTACTCCGGTACGATGTCATTAGTTTACACTTTGCACTATAAGAACACTATCTTGGACATGAGGACCTCTCTATTGGATATTCCTTCCAATGGACTAGGAAATCATTGTTTCAAGGCCTCCGTAAATCTCCGCGAGCCTGGGATTCCCACTAGGACGCCGAGTTGGTTGTACCAATAAAAGCCCATTAATTAGATTATACTATCGGGTTTCTGGTTCTTGAAAAATAACGGCCCTGGACTGGACCGTCAGGCCAAGTAACGGCCCAGTTCCAAACCGTCGCATTCCTCTGAGTCTATCTTTATCTTTCTGGACTCTGGTCATTGTAACGGCCCAGCATGGACGCGTTACATAATGTAACGGCCCAGACCCTGACCGTTACATAGCTTGTTTATGTTAACCCAAGGTTTGACCAAGGGTTGATATTCCATTGATTCTAGACAAACCTTGATGATCTAAAACTTGTCATATTGCTTAAATGGATCTAAAAGGAATGGAAGTTAAGGAAAGTACCGTTATGCTGTCGATTTATTCAATAGGCATAACTTAGTTAAATATCATTCTTGATCTCATATATTCAAAATTGAAACATTCATTCATTGATTTTAGTTATCATGGAATTATTGGAAGTGCTATATTCTTGGCCATACATTACTGTTACATGCGTGGAAGTAGCTTAATTTATAACTGAAGATGCGATCGAGCACTGATTGTGTTCAAGGGCTCTATACTAGTCCCCTCGGCTGATTGCCGGAAACATACTATTTTATAAACCATGGGGTATGATGCTACTAGCGTCGCATTGCGCTGGGAGTACTATTTCTATAAATAAGTGAAGATCCACGGCACAACATGACATTCTTGCTTGATATTCCACAGAAATTCACGAAGCACTTGCTCTTAAACATAAGATGCTAAAGTGAGGAATATGTGGCTTGCTAGTACAATCTCGTTACATTCTTATTCATGGAAGGCCAATATCATGTTCTTATTATATTCTTGCTAGTTCATTCTTGATCATTCTATCTTACCTGGTTATCTTGTTTCTATTGATTTGATCGCATGATTGATTCGCATTGCATGATTTTACCTAATTCTCTAGAGCTAAAATGCTAATTACTTTAATAATGCCTTCATGTTGATACGAAGATACCTACTGGGCAAGTGTGCTCATGACCTATTGTTCAATGATTTTCAGGAGATGAATATAGTTCGCATTCGGATTCGGGTGATTCGAGCAGCGGGTCCGAGAGTGATTAAGAGTTATCCTGATAAGAGAGAAGACTTAGGCAGTTTCAAGTGTTTAGATGGAGTCAATGTAATTTTTCTTATTTCTTAAGTCAATTAGTGAAAAAGTCAGGTTTGATTACATCTTGTGCAATTACATCTATTTATGTGATTGTCTCGCGCTCTGAATTATTCTTGCTTGCAAGAGGCTTACCATGCCGACTGTTCGCGCTCCCCGAGCGAGTCTTCCGCTGTAAATAAAGGCTCGGGACGTGACACTATTTCTCTCATATAGGAAAAATCTCTACATGCACGGAAGTTGAGAGCAATCAAGTTCGTACAAAAACACAATGCCTTTTGCAGGGAATTTTAATGATTGGAATCCTCATAGTCAACGTTTCTAAGCGCGGCCTTAGTTATACATATTAAATTCTTATTTTTATTTTAAAAATAATTTTATTTATTATTTTATAATATATAATTTAAACTAATTTGTCTTTATCTATGTTGATATGTCAAAAAATAACTTTAAAATGATAATATGAGTTTACATAGTCCAACTATAAAAATCATGGAAATTTAACTCATTTTAAAAAATTTAACATGGTTATATTAGCATTATTTGAGTTTAATTTCTAATGAAAAATAAGAGTTTACATATTTGCCACACACGTTAGATGAGTAGTAATTCTATTATTTAAAAAACATATGATGACTTGGGGTCATGTAAACTACGTGTCCGTACGAGTTGCATCACAATTAGATATTTTAAAAAGTCAAAAATAGTAATATTTATATATATCACATCATAATTAAAGATATTGAATCTAAAAAAATTTAAATGTCTAATCATGATATTTCTTGTACTAGCATGTAGTTGACGTGATTCCGATATTAATATATTTTATAAAAAATCACAATAATTATATAACAAGTGAGGGTGTTGAGTAAATATTACTCTTTCAAAATTAGTTGGAGGATACCTACACTCAACTATTAGTCAAGTCAACCATGTTTAGGCCTGAGCATACAAAAAAATATTTGATGAATGTCGCGATAGTTAATTAATTATGCTTGAGATGCATTTAAAGCTCCTTATGAGTTGAGAGATTTTTACAAAAAATATATATATCCAACAACATCGTCACTAGCAAAAATTTTCCTTATATGTTTTGATGCTTTATTGGGGTAATTTATTACAAAATGTCCTGCCTTCTTATAAACAAAACATTCATCGCTTTTGGTAGCTGCTCTCCTAACTGTTTGCATTTTTAACATCGGATTAATCGTTAAAAGTGATCCAACTTATCTCTTAACCAGATATAATATTTTAAAAAGATATACGAGATAACATGTCAAGTTATAGAATTTTATATTACATTCTTATTTTTTTCTGAATAAATATATTCTTTTACAAAAAATATCTCAATATATCATCCTATCTCATGTATGTATCTCCAACCTCTTATTATTTTGTGTATCTTAATTTGATATTTTACTTTAAAATCTATACAACACAAAAAAAATTAGCTGGGAGTTAATTTTGTAAAAGTGAGATGTACTACTTCATTTGTCATTTTACCTCAAAATATATACGACACAGAAAAATCAGGAGTTACTTTTGTAGAAGTAAAATGTACCACTATCCGTTCTCTATTAATCTCCTCTACTTTATAATCGTATTAGGCCACATTTGACAACTTCGTTAGGCTTTGAATTTTATTTAAAAGTCAATAGAGAGAGAAAAAATATATGAATTTTTGAAACTTTTGAAAAGTGAGATATTTTCTTCTCATCTCTTTCTAGAACGTAAATAAGTTGATGTGACATTGGTGTCTTTAGTAAGATTTTTGAGGGATGGGATTTTCGAGGTCAATAGCCAAAGCCCAGTGGAGTTGTCAAACGTAGCCTTAACTCAAAAGTTAATAAGACAAGTGTTTACTTGTATTAAATTAAAGTTTGTTAGGATTCCAATATCGATAAAAAGTTTGTTCATTTAGAATATACTAAAGTTTGTTGGGATTTCGAATGATTATAATCCCCATATTAAAACATTATTTGGTAATAATGGTGAAATGATTTGTAATCATTGAAATCGATTCACTTCTAACTCTAGTTCTCAAATGCTTTTAAATCACATTGTCTTATTAACGCTTTCGAAATATAATGCAATGTGAGAGAAAGACACAATTAAAGAGAAATAATGTTAATCTCCAATAAAATAAGTTGGAGAGAGCTTTTACATCTTTAAAATAGATTTTGATGGTTGGAATGCTTCAATTTTTAGGCTAATGACCTATAACAATAATGAAATTTGAATTCAAAATTTAAGATATTTGTTGATAACCATCTAGTGAATATGATGACAAAAATTATATATATAAATAAAGACATGCCTTGTCGGTGGAAGCGGAATGACACACATCGCAATAGAAGCCAAAGATGATGCACATACATGTGGAAACAAAAACATGTGTACTTCATAATGGAAGTAGACGAATACACGTTCCATCAGGGTTAAGGTCGGCTACCGGAGTCGACCCCTAACTTGGAATCGACGTAGAGGTAGAGATAGACTATCAGAGTCGACCCCATGGGTCCATCCTCCAAATCCATAAGATTATGGTGATGATTCTCTATAGTCGTTGCCGAGACCATCGAGAAGAGAGATAGAGGGGGGCTACTGATGATGTCACTAGCGCTACACTCTCGTCTTCATCTCCCTCTCATACGCACATATGGGAATCCATAAACTCTCCCACTAGCTCTCAAACTCTTCCTCATATTTTTTCCCAAACCCCTCTCCTTCTCACTTTTCTTCAAAGGGAAATCACATTTAAATCTCACCATCGTAATACCTTCTATAAAAGAGAAGAGAAGTAGAAGAAGGGAGGTGGTGACGGTGGATTTAACCAATCTAGAGGAGATGAAAATAAGGATGACAGATGGATAAGGGAGAAGTAGGGACACGCTCCTCCCCATGCAGCAACCTACGTGCCCCTATAGTCACTTCTGATTATTTCAACAATAAACGATAACAATTATTAGTGTAAACTCAATCTAAAATTTATTCACACTTGTTAATATTCCCAAACGAGATTGTCTAACTTTCACTTTCAAATACAAGAATTATAACTTTTTTTAGAATGTTCAAAATTATTTTATCCAAAATTGGGTCAACCTATCATTGTTGCCAAACGAAGCCAAGTGGTTCAAAACACACTATTGGTCATCTTGAAAATCTATATCTAATTAATTTATTTGACTTGATAAGATATTTTGAATAGGGTCTAACTAGACTAATGATAGTGGTGGCATCAGATCTTCCAACCATCTTAAGTCAAGTGGTATGATTACACATAACTTAATAAGACGACTAATGATAATTACACACCATAATGTGCATCAATATTGGACACTCCTCTCCACTAATCTAGTTGAGAAAGTATCATATTATATATCAATGTCATTTGTCACATTGGTCAAATGAAAGAGAGGTGTATTAGTGTAGAACATAATTTTCCCGACACATATTCTCTTGGAGATTTTTTTTTGCTTTACTATTTATCTCGTCATTAGGGCTGTCAATTAGTTTAGTTCGGGTTGAGTTTAGATAAGTCTGACCCGGGCCCGGCTCATTAGTTTTAATGCCTAAATTTGGTCTCGGCCTGGGCTATGTCGGGCCAGGCCCTTCTTTTCCACATGCCCGACATCGGCCCAGCCTGACAAATTAAATGAAAAAATAATAAAAAGATAAGATTATAAAATATATAATATCACTAAATTAATTAGACTTTTAGATGTTATTTTGTTTAAAAATATAGGTATTATTTTTCTAATTAAAGGAAATGAATATTATTAATATTTTAATTAAATAAACTAAAAAATTTGAACAGAGGGAAAAACAGGTTAAGTCGATAAGGGGGTTGAACTCAAAATCCGAACTCATTACGCAAATCTAGTCGGGCTTGGCTTTTAGGTCCAACTAAGGACCATGTGCTGAAAAGGGCCTAGCGGCCTTTCTTGAAACGGGCCAAGCCCGTGAGCCCGTCAGGTGCGTCTGACACTTGACATCCCTACTTGCCATATAGTAATAACTTATAGAGATTGTGTCATGTAATCTCCCGACACCACTTGACTGCCTCCACATGGTGCCGTATGTGTCATTAAATGTATCACAACATCACATGGGTGTCAATGCACGAGAAGTTATATGATTTTTTTAAAAACATATTTATTGTTTAATACTTTAAAATTATATATAGGCTATGTTTCGAGAGTATGTGATGTATGACTTTAGAGCACGCGCAGATGCACCCAAGTTCCTTGAGAGCATGTATATAATTTCGAGTGTCCAAAAATATGTTTGAGTGCTCGTAAAAAAAATGGACATGAATTTTTTATCATTCAAATTCTTTTAAATACATATGTGCACTGATGCTCGTATGATGTCGTGGAGCATTTAATGGCACTAGTAGGTAACTAGGTGATGCCACAGATTTACACGACGTAATATATGTGGCCCAGATGCACTGCAAATATTGCAACAAATAAAACTCTATTTTAAGATGGAAGATTTTAGTGTTGATTAGGTTGATATCATCCCAACTGAGCCCCAACTCATTGACATACTTAAGATTTTTTCTTCTTTAACGATGCCATAGTTTTGTGTCGTTGAATTTATTACTTTTACTCAATTGTTTGTTTGACGGTGAGATTGGATGATCAAAATAAAATCAGATTAAAATTTAAGTTTATTGGTCTTTAATAGAGCATCAAATTTAAATCTCAACAAAAAATGTTAATATTATCACTAAATAGCCAAAATTTCGATCGACTGATGCATTTTCCACGCACGATTAATTTTATTAAAACTTTATATTTAATTATATATAATCAAAGGGGCGAGTAATAAGTGAGTCGAGTTTTGGGCCTTTCACTACCCAACTGCATGATTCGTACCACAACCAACGTCACTTGCTGAAACCGATACTTCTCTAGAGAAAGTAAGTCCGGAGAAGAAGGACATCGCAGGAGGTCGGAGAAAGCAGGACAACAGTGGCACCCACAGACGCAGTTGGGCTGAATAGGCTGCTCCTTTATCGGAGGAGGTAAGGTTGCTTTCTTCCTTCATACTCGACCAATGGCTCAACGCGTCCACGCCACCACCGACGTAAAATCCCTCTGGAGCGCGCTTGACTTGTGGACTCCATCTACAATCTTGCCTCCATCTCAGGTAACCTTCTTCACGCCGCCCTTCTGATATCCTCATTGATTTGTTTCGTTGTGCTCGAGTTCTGACCGGTCGTGTTCGTTGATTGTCTAGAACCCAACCCAAACTAGTCCCGACCTCCGTCTTCAGTTCTACCGGACTTCGTTGAAGATGAATAGAACCCTAAAAAGACCAACAACTCACTGGAACTGCGATCCTCTGATCCTCTCGACCTCAAGTGAATTGAGGTCTGAAAGTAAAGATATGAAATATCAACGATGTAGCCATGTTCCCACGCTAATCTGTCTCACTGCACCCTAAGAAGTCAGCACTCGAGAAACGTCGCACTTAAATTTCACAGGGTCCCAATGTCAACTACACACATGCTTAAGAATATAGATCTTGTCATCTTGACGACATTCCATTATTTTTATTTCAAATTTCACAATTTAAATTCATCCTCTTCTTCGTCGTCGTCGTCATCGTCAAAATCTTATTATTATTATTGTCGTCGTTGTTGTTACTGTTGTCAAATTGCATGAATCTTGTTTGACGGCTTATTCTATTAAGCACCATGTTCAAAGTCAAAGTTAAAAAATCTGTGTTCTTTTCTATTACAACGAATCATCTCATTTTAAACATTCCTCGAACTCTTTTATTATCTTATGATTGACATGATCCTGCCTTGTTGGGTGATGGAAGTGCAATATGGAGCACGTTTCTAAATCATCTAATTCCGTTTGCCCTCAACTTATAACATCATTTATAACCATTTGTAAGTTCTCACATATTCTTTCGTTTTCAAATCTTATCTTTATTTCCCTTTGTAGAAATTTCACAACTCAAATTAAAACCAGTCATGGCACTGATAACCAGAAAAGTGATCTGCAGTCATCCCGTCACCTCCCCTCTTCTCTTCTTCCCCACTTTCCCCTCCACAGCCCCCCGACAGCACCAACCCTGCAACATCGCCCCCCTGGCACATCAGCCCCACTGCGCCGCCTCCTTCTTCTCTCCTCGCCACCCTCCCCTCCTCTTCAGGTTCACCAACGCGCCGCCTCGACCTGCCCCTTCTCCCTCCAGACTCCCGTCTTCCCATCCCCGTCTGTGATACTGCAACGCCCCTCCCTTGTACGGCCAAGAGCCCCACCGGACTGCCAGCCATCGCATGTAGAACCCGCCGGCGACGGCACCGCGTGTTGCTCCCGCCCGCCGGGGTCTCCACCCTCCCGCCAACCTCCACCTCTCCTTCTTCATCTTCCCCTCATCCCCAGCGCCTCGGCATCGCCGACCGGAGATCACAGACACCCCACCCGCGCCGTCATTGAGCACCGCGGCCACCCCTCCACCGAACGGCGTCGGCCTACAGACGGGCCGCCGCCTGCTCAGGCCGCCTCCGCTGCCGACGTCCCATGATCGTGCTGCCACCGGCTACCCCGGCGCTTGCTCGCAGCTGTCCCGGAACACCTCCCGGTCATCCGTGCCCTGCACAACGTCGGACGTCGACCTCCGCCGCTCTGACTGCCGTCGGTCCCCCCCGCCAGAGGTCGCCAATGGTCGTTGCCCCGCCACAGCCTGCTCAACCGTGGCCGTGCCCTCCCACGTCCGCGCCCGCGCCCGCGTCCGCGTCCGGCCTCCGCCGCTGGCGTCCTGGTCCGTCTGATGGCTGCTGCGCGGCCACATCACCGCCAACCCCACTTCCATCACCTCTCTCTCTCTCTCCCTATCTCTTTTCTATCTGTTCCATCTCTTTCTCTCTCTCTCCCCCATTCTACTTTTTTGACAAAAAAAAGAATAAAAAAAGAGAGCAAAAAATAGTTTTCCTGAAAAAGAAGAAGAGAAAAAGGGATAAAAAAGAAAGCAAAGAAGGAGAGAAACAACAAAAAAAAGGAAAAAAAAATCATTCACTCGTTGTCGTCCTGCGTCAGCTTCGAGGTGGTTTTGGGGCTGTTGAAGTTCTCTGTGATTATGCAGTGTTGTGTAGCTGAGTGACATCCTAAATGCTTGTCCCCTCTTCTTTCTAGGCACATACACATACACACAGAGGCAGGGAGAAATTGCAATCTCTTGATCTTTCTTCCACCCTCAGGCCAAACTCTTGACAATGGGTGGACATTATTGTTTTTTAGTATTATCTTTCTGCTAGAGTAAGTAGGTTCAACTAAGATAAGCGGTTATACTAACAAGAAAGACTTTTGGGTAGCATTTTAAGGTAATATTATGTTTAGCTTAGTTAAAAATTTCATCACTAACTGATGTATATGCTGAATTAGTCGTTTGTTGAATAAATTTAGTTAAATTTTCGTCAATCAATGGTCTTTTCATATTTATTCAAGCCTAATCCATCCTTGCCTTAAATCTCTAATTGTTAAGGGGTGAGAATGACATGTATGTGTGGGAAAATGAGAAGAGATCAATAGTCGAATATCTATTGGAGTGTAGGGTGAGTACCAGCGGGGGTTAAAGTTTGTTAGGTGTTAGGATCAAAGGGGAGATGGATCCCCTTGCCTCAAGCTTCTGCCACTGTGGAGGTATGTAGTAGGTTGTCCATTGACCAACACCGCAAATCTGGTAGAGGTAATACAAGTCCTAAAAAAAGCAACCGATCTGTCAGCAAGTCCCATATGTAACAAGACTCCAAAAAGGCAATCCCATCTATTGACTTTTATATTTGAATATCAGAAATCCACATTTCTTCATCATGCTGTAGAATGATTTTTATGTTCTATATAATTAGCCATCTATTGACTTTTATGTTACTGCAACAAGATAGGCGTCATGAAACAATGCTAGAAGTTTCCATTTGTCTATGCCTTTTTTACCCTTCTTTTTTGTGGGGGGGGGGTTGGGAACTGTTTTTTTTTGTACTAACACCCTGTTACCTCCCTCAATCTGACTAATTTCCACTGTAAGGTATTAGTCAGGCATTCCTTATTGCAATGAGTTTGTTAAGATGCTGATTTTCTTTGAGGTTTTTTTGTTGGATTGTAATATACTTGCTAATGAATTTTTATATTTGACTTCTAGCTCTGAGCTTCTTCGACAAGATTTAGATGGCAGGAGTAAGTGATTGTCCAACCATTAAGGCTATCACTAAAGGGGTGATCCACAGGATTTGCTCAGGACAAGTAATTTTAGATCTCTCAGCTGCTGTCAAGGAGTTGGTTGAAAACAGCTTGGATGCTGGTGCAACCAGCATTGAGATAAGCCTGAAAGAGTGTGGTGAAAAATACATTAAGGTTACAGATAATGGCTGTGGGATCTCACCCAAAAATTTTCAGGTATTTGATGTATTATCAACATTTCCATTTTGGCTTCCATGCATATGTATATTCATGTCTTTGCTTTTGATTTGAAAATACTATATTTGCATCCGTAATATTTGTGAAATAGATTCTTTTTTCGCTCAGTTCTCTTTGAAAAAGACTTGGCCACGTTCCTCTGGATTGGTCAATCGCCTATTCAGTCCAAGCTAACACTGATCATGTGATTTGCTTTGACCTGTTATACATGGCTGCAGCAGCTGCATAACAGCCACTGCAGTTGCCAACAAAGAACCCCATAATGGTTTTGCTGAAGCCAATATTGGCATCATTCTCACGTTCGTCCACAAGGCCACTGCTGCTTCCATGTGCTACAGAATATGCCCTTCTTACTGGTAGCTGTTTAGCCTTTTACCCTATTTCACTGCCGAACTGTCTTCCCGCAGCTATGGATGTGCCCACTTCTGTTTCAATCTCAGGCGTTACTTTTTGGGTTATACATTGGTTGGGAATGACGTCCCATCAGCACAACAGTCAACCATAAATGGGAAAATGCAAAACCCTTTTTACCCATTATCTTTTATTCAGTCATCTTAGGGGTCATATTTTTGAGAGTGACACATTTGACATTTTTGCAACCTGGCTTAGTAAAAAGTGGGTGAACCTTAAGTAGGGTTGAGTAATGGACAAAAATGATGAGGGTAAGTATGAAACAACCTTAATCTATGCAGGGTATGACTTTTTAAGAGGTCTTTTCATGTAACTTCTCAGGAATAAAAAAGGGCTTTCCATGTTAATAATTTTAATAGGGATATTCATGTAAAACTCTATTTAATATCCATTCGGTAGGAATATTATGAGAATTCATGTGGATGATGTGAATTTACGAGTGAGGTTGACGACCCTAGTTGACAAAACCTTATGAGCCATCAAATGCACTCATTGGAGACACCTCTTTATGGATACAGTAGATTTAGTTTACACGCTGAGCTGAATGTTGCCTTGCAAAATTTTCATTTCTTCTTCTACATTATGGCTTCTTTTATTCCTTTAAGGCTCCATATTCAAATCTGCAACCCTTCATGTATGTATGAGTGACATTTATGTCTAAATGAGGGTCCAAGTTTTGATGAACCTATTATACCTAGAGCACTGCATCATCCCTCAAGATCTGCTGGCAACTTCAAGGATGGGTCAACTATGGACAAAAAATGATCTATCATATAATCTTGTATAGCAGTTGTTTGTAATGTCTCCACTGGAGTTCATTTGACAAATTCAAAATGTTCCATTCTGGGAATTGTGCTTTGTGTCTCATTCATTATTTGAGCAGATGTTGTTCATCTACTTTCTTCCATTCATCATATAAATTGTCTTTTTCACCTGCTTGACTCACCGCTTGTTCCATCTCTTTCAGGCTCTTGCACTTAAGCATCATACTTCTAAGATAATGGACTTTTCTGATCTGCAGTCCTTAACAACGTTTGGCTTCAGAGGGGAGGCATTGAGTTCTCTTTGTGCATTGGGGAAGTTGACTGTTGAAACTAGAACTAAAAATGAAACAGTGGGTACACACTTGACCTTTGATCATTCAGGTGTAATAGCATCTGAAAAGAAAGCAGCACGACAAGTTGGCACCACTGTCACAGTTGAGGGGTTGTTCTCTACTTTACCAGTAAGAAGCAAGGAATTTCGTCGTAACATCCGACGGGAATATGGAAAGCTTATTTCCTTATTAAATGTGAGGAAGCATCTCTCTAATTTCAGAGAATTGGTTACATTTTTGTGCCTTCTTATCACACTTATTCTTTGTTACAAATATTCTGTCAGTATTTCTCCAGCTTCTGTGTAAATCAAAACCCCATATCTTTATAAATGTATAATTTTTTTTTGGAAGGTGGTATAAACCACATTTCGTTGAAGAAAAAGCTCCAACTGAAAGCAAAAAAGGTACACAAGTTCTACCAATAGGGTAGAACAGCCCTCAAACCCCACCCCACAGAAAATAGAAAATTACAAAGTACAAAGTTTCCGCCCAAATAATCTGCCAAGAAGCTTTGAGTGGTGCCAAGAAATCCCTTTCACTGTGAAGTACCAGTCCATTGAGTAATTGGTGCAGCTCTGGATGATCATATGGGTGCTTGAATTCCTCTCTAAAGATTCTACTATTCCTTTCCCTCCAGATGGCCCAAAGCATGGCTGGGAAGCACATACCCCATAGGCTCTTTTCTTCATCAAGAGGGCTAATAAGCCTCCAATCTGCGCACCAGTCTTCCAAATGATTCTTGGTCTGCCATTGAACCTTTGTTATTCTGAAGAATTGGGCCCATACTGTCCGGATGATGCCACAGTTGTAGAAAAGGTGGTCCAAGGTCTCTTTAAACAGCCACAGAAAATACATGAAGTCCTAATATCAGGTTTGATTTTTTGGACCCTATCAGCAGTAGAAATTCTTTGCCATAGCACTTTCCAGAAGAAGATCCTGATTTTGATGGGAAGGTTGCTATTCCACACTTGTTTGTGCCATGGAAGTTTTCGCTCTCCCTGCATCAAAATAAAGGTAACAGACCTAGCAGTAAATTTCCCTGATTTCTCCCATTCCCAAACCCTTGACTCTCTGGATTCTGAGGCTAATTTCTGGTTATCCAGCAGGTTGGAAAACTGCAGAAATTCTTGCCATTCTGCTTCAAAAAAGTTCCTTCTAAAGTGGATGTTCCATCCCAGACTGTTCTCTCGGTCTGACCAGACCTCACAAACCTTAACACCTGACCTACTAGCTAGAGCAAATAGGTTGGGAAAAATTTCTTTGAGAGGGTTATTCAAGAGCCGAGGATCTTCCCAAAACCTAGACTTGCTTCCATCTCCTACACAAATGATAGAAGAGCCTTTGTAAAAGTCCCTAAACCTCAGTATGTTCTTCCAAATGCCGGACATTTGATGACTAATAGGTGCATCTGATGCCCATCCTTTCCCACCTCCTAAGTATTTGTTGACAAAAATACTTCTTCATAAGGATGGGTCATCCAAGTCCACTCTCCACAGCCATTTCAAAAGCAAGACCTGATTGGTTGTTTCAATTGGTGTTAAACCCACTCCACCTTCTTCTTTGGGTCCACACACATACTTCCTAGCTATAGGGTGCACCCCCTTCTCTCCCGGCCCTTTTCCTCTCCAAAAGAATGTTGCTCTCAATGATTCCAACCTGCTGCATACAATTTTGGGGGCCTTGAAACTAGACATGAAGTAGATGGCACGACTGGGAAGCACATATTTGCATGGGACCCATCTACCTCCTGCTGAAAGAAGATTCTCTTTCCATGTTGAAAAGAATACTGTCTAAAATACGCAAAATACTTAATAGACGATATACCATCTACACACATAGTCGAAGCAATCGACTAAATCTTGAAACATAGGCGATACGGCCTTCTAACAGATAGGCGGACTATCTGCTAAGGCGATAAGGTCTTCTAAACAGATAGGCGGAATTCTTGCTATGTCAAAAGATATAAAGCAGATAGGCGGAAAGGCCTTATGCTATCTCAGAAATAGAAAGAAGTTAGGTGGAATTCCTACTATGTCAAAAGATATAAAATAGATAGGCGGAAAGGCCTTCTGCTATCTCAGAAATAGAAAGAAGTTAGGTGGAAAAGGCCTCCTGCTATGTCAAGAAGACAAAACAGATAGGCGGAGGCTTATCATAATTGAAGTAGGTGAAACCAAGACAGAGATAGGCGATACGAAGCCTATTTCAGGAAAACGACAAAAGTTAGAAAGTCAAGAACATTTGATGATAGGCGATTTTGTCCCTATCTTAGTTAAAACATCACACGTGTGTACTGTTTATCTCTCACTATTTAAGTGGCACATGTCTTCACATAATTGTGTGATAATTGACTAATCATCTCGTAAAGCATGTGAAATATCTTAAAGAATTGTAGGCATGCACACAAGGATGGCAGTTTCGGTTTCAGTTTCAGCCGGATCCGAAATTGAAACAGTATCGGTTTCGGTTTCGGCCTGAAACATAATAAAATGCTATTTTTTGCAATGGAGTTGGCGTCCGGTTTCGTCCAATTGGTTTCGAATCGTCCAGGTCCGAAACTGATACGTACGTTTCAACTGAAACTGCCATCCATGCATGCACAAGGGCTCTAGTCCTACGTATAAAGCACTCTTGACTAGTTGGCCAACCCTGTAGCACGTATTTAATGTTTCATATCTTTGGAGATACGCCTTCGAACATGCGTGTGTGTATATATATATATATATATATATATATATATATATATATATATATATATATATATCGCGTCAGCATTTATTGCTCAGTATCCGTTGAAGATATTCACACATTACGAAGACGTATAATATCATTTTCTGCTGCATGTTTCAAATGAAAAGTAATATATTTATTTGCACTGTATTTCAAATCGCTCTGCTTTATCTCACATCACATTTAAAGATATACATGGTAGAAACATTTTGAGTATACCAACAGGCATGCTTATCTTGGAAGAAAAAGGAATACAAACACGAAAGAAGAAGAGATACATACAAAAGTATTTCTGCAGAAGAAGATCTGCATTACTTATTATTTGGACAAAGACTAAAGCGATCATGCCATGCAGAGGACAATGACCCAATGTTCCGCAGTGGAAAACACAGGGCCCAGGTTGTACATAGATCTTTGCGTACTGAGAGCTGGGATCCGACCGTTAGAGGAAGATGTATCTAACGGACACAAAAATATCACCTTATAAATACATGATGATTGGTGAGACAAAGAACACGAAAGATTGTTGAGCAAACGATCAAGCTTTCAAGCATTCCTCAGTAGTAAAAGCATCTCTAGCACTCTTCTTCCTCGCATTCATGTCAAGGGAGGACTTCACTGTAGTAAAAACTTTATCCTTGAAATCCTCAAGCTCGGGAAGCATTCTAGAGGAGAAAATTCTTCGTCATATTCATATTTTCTCCTGTCTATCAGTTTAGTTGATTAACTCATTTACTTCCTTGTGTATTTCTGGTCCACCATTAAGCTCATCTGACAGCAGTTGAGTGGAACCTTGATATTGTCTGGTTAACAGTAGGGTGCTTGAGCATTTGATGCTCCAAGGGTACTTGCTCTTTGTGAGCAAGGTCGGTTTGCTGACGCCATAAAGGTCAGCTGAGTATCTGGTTGTTGAAACCTAGTCGGAAGGTTCGCTGAGACTTGAGAAGATCAGCTGGAGAGCCGACCGTAAAGAAACAACAAGTGTAACATTTGTTGAAAGGTTAAGAGAAACATCCAGGCATATTGCTGGGGACTGGACGTAAGGAAGCCAAGAAGGGCTAGCCGAACCAGTATAACAATTATGGTGTTCATGTGGTATGCCTATTCTTGATCATACACTTTAATTTTTTAATACATGATAAATTTTAAGGTACACCTATTCACCCCCCCCTCTACAGTGTGCCCGACTACTAACAGTCATCAACTTTCTTACTGATAACATTCCAGTCTGAAGACGTAATGCCAAGGAAGGCGGAATCAGGGATCGTGATCGGATCGGCCGGTCCCAAAACTATCCGGATCAGTGGGATCGGCCGATCCAGCCGATCCCGGTCGAGTCAGGCCAACTGACTTGGCTAGGGATACAAATGTCCAAAAAAAATTCAAAAAAACTTCCAAAAAATTGAAAAATAGAAAAACTGTTATAACATAGTTCTATATCAAATTTAATGTGAAATAGTTGACATATGCTCATTATTTTATGAAATAGGTGGCATACTCAAATGATATAAGGATTCCATGAGATAGCTACCTTTCATTAATTGAAGGCGAACATTGAAAGACTTTTCTACATAATGTACATAGTAGATTGGTAGCCAATGGATACATAAACAACTAATACAATTTTTAAACCTGGTTTCTTAACAAGAAAAAAGAAATTAAATAGATTAGATTATTTTTGAACTTGCTATCTGATGATGACTGTCAGAGAATAATTCATATTCATATTAACATATGAATTCTTGGATCTTAATCTGAAGATTATGGAGTAAAGAGTTGAATTGCCCTAACTTAGGCTGAATTTGTGCATGCAACTGTCTGTTTTGAGCTTGATGTAAGTTGTAACTACACTGGTATTTTTGTTCTATGTTTTTACTTGAAACAAGTATAAAATTAAGTATACTGCTACTTCTGTTAAGGAATTGCTATTTCCTTTAAAGTTATAAGTTTATCTTTAATTGGAGATGTTGGGAAAATACTTTTGCCCGTGTGATCGAGTATTCAGAAGGAAAAGAACCCTCAAGATATATATGTGGTGCAAGTCTGAATTTTATTATTAGACTTGGAGAGGAAGGACCCTAGGAGAGTTAAAGAGAAGGGAAGAAAGTGGAAGGGTGTGTGCGAGAGAGTGAAATCTCGATCAAAATGTCACAAGGACCAAAGACCCTTGGTTGGCATCCCCCCCCCAAACTTTTTTTTGAAATTCAAATGGGACCATGGGCGGGATCGGCCGATTCCCGGCCGATCCGGCCCAATCCGGCTGATCCCAGGCCGATCCGGCCCGATCCCACCAATCCCACTGTTGAATCGGTCCACTTTGACTCGAGATCGGGTCGGTTCGCCTGGAAATCGATAGGATCGGCCGATCCGATCCAGCGAACCATGTTTAAGGCTGCCACAAGTAAGAGGTAACAGATATGTAATAGGGAAATTACCCCATTTGGCCCCTAGAATCTGAGCAATAAGATGTTTTTCAGCTTCCTTGATGTTGATCCCTACAATTTCACTTTTCGGAAAATTAATCTTGAGATTAATCAGTCTCTAGCAACCTTAGCAAGATCCTAAGATTGGTAAGCTTTTCAAAATCTGGTGAGACAAAGAGTATAGTATCATCCGTGAACTGCAAGTGAGTAATGTCCTCCATAGCATTCCCTATAGAGGCCCTCTGAAATTAATCCTGCAGCCCTTGCTTTTTTCCACATACAGCTCAATACTTGCCCGGGAATGACAAAAAGTAAGGGGGAGAGAGGGTGCCCTTGCCTCAAGCCTCTAGAGCAACCAAAGAAACCTTGAGGAGTCCCATTCACTAAAATAGAGAACTTGGCAGTCTGGAGACAACACCGAATCCATTGTATCCACTGGTTCTTGAATCCCATGCACTGAAGAACATGAAGCAAGCAGTCCCAACTTATTCTATCGTAAGCCTTTTTAAAGTTTAGCCTAAACAACACACACTGTTTCCTTTTAACCTTATGTTCATGCAAGCATTCATAAGCAACCATGAAATTGTCCAGGATAAACCTGCCTGAGATGAAGGCTGACTGGTTGGTGTCTATAAGTTTGTTAATGACTGCTTTCAGCCTGTTGGCCAGTGCCTTTGTGATAATTTTGAAGGTTCCATTCAGCAAACTGATCGGACGATAATCATTTATGGTTTCAGCATTATCTTTCTTGGGAATGAGCACAACATGGGTGGAGTTGAAATATTTAATGGCTGTCGGATTTTCCTGAAATTGAAGGACTGCATTCATAATATCTCCCTCACCACTTCCCAAAAGTGTTGATAAAAACCCATAGAGAAACCATCAGGCCCGGGGATTTATTGGGGTCCATGCTGAAGATAGAGCTTCTGATCTCCTCAGAGAAGGGTTTGATCAGGTTCAATGCTTCAGATTCTGTGGTTTTGCTGAACCCCTCACTAGAGATCCTTGGTCTCCAATCTTCTTCTTCTTTGAAAAGAGCTTCATAATGGCTAAGAATGGCCTGCTGGATGTCTGTCTCATTCTGAATGTAATTATCCCCATTTTTCAGTCTGTGGATGCCCAAAAGCCTCCTCTTGACCGAGGCCATAGCATGGAAGTATGCTGCTGTTATCCCCTTCTTTAAGCCATCGTTCCTTAGCTCTTTGCTTCCATTTCATCTCCTCTCTAAAAGACCATTCCTCGTAGTCTTTTTCAAGCTGAGTCCAATGCATCCTTCCCTCTTCAGACAACAATCCTTGGCCATTTTTGATATCAAACTGCTTAATGTCCTGCAAAAACTTTTGTCTAGTTAGGGAAGCTTCGCCAAAGGTCTGTTTGGTCCACACCCTCATCTTCTGCTTAACCCATTTCAGCTTGCTGCTCAATGTGAGGCAAGCACAGTGGTTTCGGGGGGCTTCATTCCACCACGAAGTGACCAAATTGTTGAAGTCTTCATGCCTTTGCCATGCCCTTTCGTACCTGAACAACCTGACCTGTCCCTTCCTCCTAGAGGTGTTGATAATGAGAGGGATATGGTCAGACATTACTCTGGGATGACCTCTAACCTCCGCATTGATGAAGTTCTGGTGCCACTCCACATTTGCAAAAATTCTGTCAATTTTTGACTTGGTTCTTCTCTCTCCTACCCCTATCCAAGTGTAGAAATGTGGTCCGGCCTGCAGTGCCATCACCATGGCATGTTGAACCCAGTTGTCAAACATTTTCATTTCCTCCGGCCACCTGTGTTGGTTAAGCCTTTCCCCCGGTTGTCTCACAGCATTGAAATCCCCTGCCACACACCAAAGTCCTGATTCCATATCACACAAACCTTCCAGTTCAGAAAAGAAACATCTCTTAAGGTTAGGTTGCACCGGCCTGTAGACACCAGTGAAGCACCAATGAATCCCTTTGTCCCTTAGTTTAAACCTGACAGATAGAGAAAATTGCTTTATGGATTCTTGTAGGCACTCCGGCAGATTTGAATTCCAGAAGATCAGCAAGCCACCTTTCATCCCCTCAGCAGGTTTACAGGCCCAGCCATGCAGTCTGTTCCCTCCCAGAGTTTTAATTAACCAGCTGTCCACCTTCTCCAATTTGCTCTCTTGAAAGCACACAAGATCAACTTTGTGTCTGTGGATCAGAGACTTGACCTCCCTAATCTTCCTCCCCCCATTCAAACCTCTTACATTCCATGTTAGGATCTTCATTGGCCAACTACTCTCTTCCCGTTCTCCTCATTACTCTTAGGTCTAAGACCATCAAGCAATGTATTGTCTTGAATGTAAGACACCTCCCTCTTGCCGATCTTCTGGCCACCTCCGGTCCCCTTCTTTTTAGCACCCATCTGCAAAATAAGGTCCCTTCTGATCTTCTTTAAAGCTTTCCTGACACAGTCCTCCCTGCCTTCAAAGGAGATACCCACCAAATGCTCAATCTCCTTGATGCACTGGTTAGACCAGTCTGCATCCATGTCTGGCCCGAAGGAAGCTAAAGGTTCTTCTGAGCAGCTGAAGTCCTGGGTTAGTTGACCTGAACCCATGTACCCCAAGGAACAATAGCCCTATACGGGTCCACTAGCTCAGACGACTTACAGAGAACCTCCTGTGGCTCCACGGCTGCAGAGCACGAGGGCCTTTGAGAAGTTGAGCAGCGGGATCCCAACCCAAAGGACCGTTGCGAGTGCCGTTCTGTAGAAGAATAATCTTCTGTGCCCGACTGCTGCAGGAACACAAGATGGTCGAAGGGGGGGGGGTGGAACTCGTCGTATCCTTGGTTGTCACCGGCGAGAAGGCATATCTCACCGGAAGGAGGTGCTCACGGGGCCTCTGTCGTGGAGGAGTCTCCCGCCTGGAAGCCAGTCGAAGGGCTGTTCTCCGGTGAAATCGGGTGAGGAAGACAGATCCCTGACGGGTCGCCGGGTATACCCAGTGACTTACCCGAAACGGGGTTAATCTGGGTTGCCCGAAGTTGACGATCTGTTGGCCCACTTGGCTTACCCGGTTGCCCCACGCCTTTGCTGGATGGTGCCGGGTCCCAAACGACCCGGCACTACACATCTTCCCTGCCCGACAGGGCACGCCTCCTGCCTGACACATCCCTTCTTCGAGTCCGAGGAAAAGCTGGCTGTTGTGCAGGGCCTTTGCCTCCACCTGCTACCTCTAGCTCCATTGGCGGTTGCTTCCCAGGGAAGCGAGCTACTGTATCCCCAGTAGGCACACGAGTATCATCCCGAACCTCGAGAGATAGGGGATTAGAGAATAGAGATCTTCTCCATTCGCCTTCTCCCGAAGACACCTCTGCTCACCTACCCCAGAAGAGTCTGGGTGAAGTGAGTCCCCCTCGTCACTCGGCTGAGTCAACACTGGTCCCTCCCCAGCTGAGGAAGCTCCTTTCTTCTCTTGACAATGTTTCTGATACGCCGCCACCACCTCTGCCCAGGTCCAGCCATTGCTTCTGCCCTGCAGCTCCGATTCCACGGACACTGTCAATTGGAACCTCACCCCTCCAAGCTTTGCAATGATCTTTAGAGGGAAAGCCTGTTTTTCATCCACTGCAACCAAGAATAGGAGAGATTGTCTCCATCCAAAGTCCTTTTATCAACCTTCTTCGACTGCCAAAAGAAGCAACAATGAATTGCAGAGTGTCTGGGTTCCAGACGTGAAGAGGAATCCCAATCACTCTACACCACACAATCTTCCCTTCCGGCACAATAGCAGTAGCGGTATCCTTCTTCCATGGACCCCAAGAGAAAGACCAGCCAGCTCGTTGGAAGGGGCCAAGGGAAACAAGGTGTCTTCTCTGCAACTTTTTTTTTTAAGCAATACCTAGGCAAATCTGTCTCTGCTAGGCGTTTTATTAATATGATAAAAGGAAGAAGGTACAAGCAACTCGAGCCTATAAAGCAACACCCTTCGAAGAGGGGACAAGGAACAGAAGCTCGCCAGAAACAAAAGATTACAACCACTGGAGCCCAAGAATAGGCTAAGAGCGATAGCGAGGATTGGGCTTGCGACGCCTACGATTGGGGATCACCCAACCAAGATCTTCATCCGCATCAGTAGGATCATGTTGAGCAATAGCAGCGGCTGACGGAGTAACAGCGAGGGGCAAGTTTGAAGAAGACGAGACACCAGCTGGAGGAGGAGCATCCTTAGACAACACAACACCAATGGCAGGTTGCTGAAGAGGGCTAGCAAGCGCACCCAAGGGATCAACAGCAGAACCATCAGACATAGAAGCATCAACATCACGAGCCACACATGAGTCTGACATGACAGACACAACTCCTGGAGGAGATTTCACAGGAACAATAGGAGAAAGCATGGCATCCTCAGTCATGTTAGACATGGGCTGGAGAGGAACAGAAGCGACTGGAGCAGAAGAGCTGCCAAAAATTGACAAGGCGTTAACTTCATCTCTTAAGGCACGCAGGGCAGCCAAGCGGGCCAAGCGCGCTGTATCCAGATAGGGGCCAACAGCAGGAGGCCCATCGGCGGCAGAGGCACTAGGTCTGCCGGTTGTAGAACTACTGGTAGCACCGGGCGCCACAGCAGGAAGGTGGCATAAATCCCACCAGAGGCGGCGGAGCAGGCAGCCGTTGAAGACGGTTGAGATGAAGCAGCAACAACAGGATTACTAGGCGCGGCCGTGCAAAAAGGACCATCAATAGCAGCGCCAAGAGCAGCACGAACGGTGGCACCAGCAGGAGAGGCAACCAACTGGGCATCGTCCAAAAGCTGAGCGGTAGCCACAACCTTCGCAGGGGAAGATGAGCCATTCTGGACAGAAGCAAGCACTTGCGGGGGCCGAGCAGCACAAGTAAGATCATCAACGGAGGGAGCATCAACCGAGGCTGCTGCACACCCAACCAGCAATGCCATAGGAGGGGCGCCAGACGCCTCAGCAAGAGGAGAGCCAAGAGGGACCCCCGAAGCGGATGTGGCCAAAGCCGCGGGCAGGAGCAGGGGATCGCGAGCCAAGGGCACACCAGCCATGTGCAAAACATCAACATCGGCAGTTCCACAAACAGGTGGCGGGCCAGGGCAACCAGCACCATCAAGAGATGGGGGAGGCTGCGCAGGGGCCCTCAGGGGCAATTGATCAAACACTAGAGTGTCAGAAGCGGGGACACACGCCTCCGTTTGTTCCTCCAGAACTTTAAAAGTATTTGATACCACAGTGATCCCCTCCGCCCGCTGCTTTTGTTTCGGCCTGTAAACAGTCACAAACCGCTCCGAAGTGGCATCCTCCGAGCGTTGAACAGGCCGAGGATCCTTCTGAGTGTTGATATGATTTTTCTTCCTGCAATCCGCTTCAGCATGCCCAAGCTTTTGGCAAACACGCACAAATGAGGAACCCGATGGTAGTTGATGCTTTGCCAAAATCCACCTCCTCCCGTGTCAATCCACATCCTTTCCCTTCGAGGAGCGGAAAGGTCTAATTCTACACAGGCAAGAGCCTCTGAAGTCTCTGTTAGTGCTAACGTTGAGTCATGAATCTGCAGCACCAAGCCAAAGTTACATGTTATAGATTTCATCATATTCTCCTGGTAGAAGTTAACAGGCAATCGAGGGAATCCAATCCACACCGGAGCATATGGTGGGTCAACGTCGAAATCAAAGTCCGGCGACCACCTAAAGAACCTAAATAAATATCCTTTGATGTAAAGGTTTTTTCTCATAAGGACCTTAAGAAAATCATCCTCGCCCTCAAACCTCATCAAGACATGCCGAGGGTTCAGTCGGCTGATCACAAAATCATGAGACAATTGTAGACGCAGGGCTAAGCAAGCCTTTACCTCCGGTATGGACGGCCGTCCATATGAGCACTTCGCTATTACTGAGTGTTGCAGGGGCTGCATTGAACGCTGAACCTCTTCTCGGGAAAAAAAGACCGCTGGCTCTCCCTTGTCTGTGAACGCATGCGGCTTGATGCTGAAGTTTAATCGAGGGAACTTACGTGCGGCCATTAGAATCTGAGCGTATGATTTCCTGTATGCCACAGGGGGCGGATCACCTCCTCTCTCCAAGGATGCAGGCGGTTCAGGGGAGGAGGACTTTTCGCCCCCCTCAGGGTCGGCCATGACCAGCGGCAGCAATCCAGCAAAACCCTAACCCCTCTCCTTCAAATCATACCTCATCTTCGTCGGGCGGGATGAAGCAGCTCGTCATCAGATGCGCCCGTTCTATCCCCTTTCGTCTTCTCTGCAACTCATCCGGGAGCCAAACGAGAAAAGGCCCGTCCACCAGCTCTCTGATCCAGCAAGAATCAGAGGGCCAATACTGTTTCAGAAGCTCCTCTACAGCCTTCTTCGCAGGACCCCGGCCTCCTCTCACCTTCACAACAACACACTTCTCCAATTTCCTCCTATCCTCTGCAACCAAGGGAGACCAAGGGATGTCCACCATCGGCGCCCTCCTCCCCAACCCAGAGCCTTCCCGCTTCTGACCACCCCTTCCTCTGAGCTGTTAGAGGTCCTCAGCTCCTCCCCACCAATCTTCTCCTTGTCCTTCAAGCAAGCCCATCTCTTATGGCCCAGCCCTCCGCACGAGCGGCGCTTACTACATCCTGGCAGTTCCTTGCCCAATGACCTCTCCCCAAACATCTGAAGTGCCGGTCATCAGGGATCCCCACACTACTACCCTTCTTCTCTGCAGGGGCTGTTCTCCTCTTGGAGATTTCTCTCCCTTCCTGGCCCTCCTGTTCCAAGCTGTCCTTATCCCGTCCGGTGGGCACGGAGAGGTCGACGGCCGCTTCCTCCGCCATAGCAATCATTGACTATTCTATAAATGTTTAATAATTCTGCTTTTTTGAGGATTTTCCAATTACCAACTGCAAGAATTAAAGTATCTATGTCTGGCATGCTAATTGTCGTCATTTTTGAGGATATTCCAATCGGTATTAGAGTCTTTTGGTGTATATGGCTTACTAATCACATCGACATTTCCATTACATGGTTCAGTAAAATTTACACCTTGACTGCAACAGCTTTGTTTCCCTAGGGTGTAGCCATATAAAGAGTCAAGATGTGTAACTTCTTCGAGGATGCCAAGTCAGAAAAGAGCATTTGGAACTAGTATCCATCATCCATGTTAAGCTTCCCGTTAACACTTGATGAGTGGAATAATTGAAGCATTTTTTTTAAAATGTTCCTTCTGAATGTTGTTGCTTCGTGACTGGAGTACGTCTGTTGTGATCTAATGGCATTTAATCAATCGCTTTTGTTTGCTTATAGTTTTGTGTTTCTTATTAAGCCATTAACTTGTCTTAAATGCTTCTGAATATGAAACCTATTTTAACACTTTATTTACATCTTTCTTCTTTTCCTTTAGGGATATGCACTGATTGCAAAAGGTGTTCGGTTAGTTTGCACAAATACAACTGGGAAGAATTTGAAATCTGTGGTACTTAAAACACAAGGAAGCAGCTCACTAAAAGATAACATCATAAACGTATTTGGTTTGGATACATTCACATGCCTAGAACCATTGGATTTATCCATATCGGAGGACTGCAAGGTGGAGGGATTTCTTTCAAAACCCAGACAGGGCAGTGGCCGAAACTTGGGTGATAGACAATTCTTTTTTGTTAATGGCCGACCTGTGGATATGCCAAAAGTCAGCAAGCTTGTAAATGAGTTGTACAAATGCTCAAATTCAAAGCAGTATCCAATTGTAATCATGAATATCATCACACCTATGAAATCGTATGATGTAAATGTAACTCCTGATAAAAGGAAGATATTCTTCTCTGATGAAGGCTCTCTCATGCTTTCTCTAAGGGAAACCATAGAAAAGATATATTCTCCTAGCCAGTGTAGTTATTCTATTAACAAAGTTGAGGAGAAACATGAAGAGACATATGCCAATGGATCAGATTCTTCTGATGGTGACAACGATCTCCTTACTTCATCTAGCCCCATCGCTTTTAATGGCAGTGAACGACTGGAAACTTCCAGCAGTCAAAAGCTCTTGTCAGAAGATATTTCTTCAAAGATGGTTGAGGAGATCAGGCAAGATTCTTTTATGGCAAAAATAAACCCGCAGAGCAAGGATGATAGTTTTATGCTGAAAGAGTGTACACATGGTGCCCCAGACAAGGATGATGAGATTTTGACTGTTGATCAGTGCATGCAGTCTAACAATGCCCCCTACCAACAATTAAGAACTGCACATGCTTCATCTCCTGGAAGATCAGTGAAGTGTGATAGCTCAGAAAACGTCAGGTCATCTTCTGGACTCAAGATCATTCAATCTTCTCTTACCAAGTTCATAAACGTAAGCAAGAGGATGCATGACAGCAGTTGTCATCCATTGTCTGAGTTGCCTGTGCTAAGAAACAAGGTGACTTCCTCTCCAGTGGGGAAAACTGATATGAAGATCGATGTGACATCCTTTGAAGCCCTTTCTCATGATCTTCTTGATGATAATTCCCCAGAGGTTAAGAGAAGCAAACTCATGGAAAATTTGGATTTACATGATCTTCCAAGAAGAGTGGAAGCTCGTTGCTTCAGTATATGCGAGATTGGAGCCAGTGAGGTATTCTACAGATTTTTATTATTTTATATTGTGCCTACGAGTTTCTACAATTTTTTGATGTATCCTTTTTCATTGCATTTGAATGAAATAGTGGCAAATCATTTTTGTACAGGAAACTCCATGGCATCCTCAGGTCAGTTCTTGTGTGCTCTGTTGCTGTTGACCACACCTTTAGTTGCTGTTGACCACCAAAATATGCAAAAGACCCATGTTCTACTCAGTTAACATCTTTGAGATATATGCATGCAACTTGGATCTTTATGGATTCAAGGGATTATCACTTGAGACTGGTTAATATGGAAATAGGGGAACTGGAAGGATGCGCGCTTAAAAATATTTGCCCTACAGAGCAAGCCCTTGGAACATCATGTGTAAATTGTTGCATATGAACTTTGAGAATTCAGCAATTTGTGATTGTTCGCTCCATCATTCTGATTTAGTTCTTATGGAGCCCCAAAGCTCAATATTTGTATTCCCTATTGGAATGGTCATGGTTAGTTCTTTGAAATTGAATCCTACAAAAGAAGCTGATGTTCCACCTGTGATCAGAACTGAGGACTGTGTGATGCATTTGACATATTATATTTGATAAGCATGCAAACTTTGAGCTCAAAGGTTCTTGTTTCCTATTAACATGTTCAAGAATACTGCTTTTAAAAGTCAATCTGTCCCTATATTTTTCCCCTCTATCGGACACAACCCATTATGATAATATGATTTGTCTAGAACATGAGGTATCTGGTCTTAACACCATTTCCTAAGTAGAATGGTATCATACTATCACCTACAATGCAAGTACATTTATTAGTGAATCATAATGAGTTATTTTCCTCTCCTTAGTCATTCTTTATCACACTGCAACATCCCTTTTGTCACCTACCAAAACATTATCTTTTCTCAAATGTTATTTGGTTAAGGTTTTTCCCTTTCTATATCCTGGCTGTCTCATTTATGTACATATATAATACAAGCTTTAAAATTGTTATCTCTTTGATGTCTTCATTTTCTTATTTTGTGCTGACTATGTTTTAAGATAGAAGTTAATTTCTGAAGGTTCACATTCCTTTTGAGAGAAAGGTGGTGCTGCCAATTTTGTTAATAATACCATTGAGAGATGATACAACCAGAAAAGCAATGTTAGATAATACCTCAAAACCTGTCAGAGATGTAACAGCAATTAAGGCTTCCCAGCAAAAACTTTAATTGTTCATCTTGCCACATCGTGCTCAAGCCATACTAAAAACTGTGGTCATAAAACAAAGAAAACCACCTGTGCGCTCTGGTCAAACTTTAATTGCACAACCCAATATCTAGAAAAGAAAAAAACACAAATGAAGACAGCCTTGGAATAAGCAGGAACACGCATCCCTTCTGACTTATTCCTCCTTTGCCCCTGGAGCTAAGAGCAGTGGCTTCATTCTCAGTGTCCTTTAGTGGATTCTTTAATTCTTTTCAGATATTTTTTTTGATGAAGACATGATGTTGTTCCATGAATGTTTACATGATAAAGCTTTTAAAAGTTTATTGCTGTAAATATTACAACTTGACATGCATAACCTGAGCTGTTTAAACATCATTCTTAAGAACTCTTATTATGTGTTTTATGGGGCTTAGTGAATTGTGGAACATCCTAGACTAGTAGACATTCTTACTTAATTCACAATCCATATTCTTTATGATGAGCCGCTCAGAATAATACTATAAATGAATAACTTTTACAGGAAACAAATGTTGCATGCTCATGAATATCAAGACACCCATGATTTTTTGATTTCTTCTTTTTCTCTACATAACTAATGGTGTTATCCACTTATCCACACTTTCTTGTATGTCTGCTTGCTCTTGCTGACTCTGTTTTTTCTAGGTGAAATCTGAATGCCAGGAGCTTGCCCCCTGCCCTGTTGGTGTGGATACACAAGCTTCACCTAATAAAGAACTTGAAAATCCTGGAAATCTTTCGAACACCACATTGGCAAATGAAGATGTCAATGCCTTGAAAGCTTGTTCTGCTTCAGGTTCTTGTTCTTTTCTGCAATTTAACATCAAGGAGATGGGAACGAGGAGGACTCAGAGCTCAGCTTTTCATTCTGATGTTGTTGCAGATGAGAGAAAGATGACTGGAAGGTCATCTAAGTGCTGTTACTTTCTTTGTTTGATTTAGATTGTAAGCATGTCCATCTGAATCCTTTTTCATTGTTTTGATGATGTCTTAGGCACTACACTGCAGCGACATTGAGGAATTATCAATCAGCAAATGAAGATGGAAAAGCAGAATCTCTAATTGCAGCTACTATTGAGTTGGAGAAATATTTCAAAAAACAAGACTTTGGAAGAATGAAGGTTTTGCTCCCCAACCAAAATGATTGGATGGGCATATGATCTGTGGAATTAATTTTTGGCTGAAGAGTTAATGCAGGCAGGGTGATTTTGAATGAGCATTTTTTATGGATTTAGTTATTGGTCATGTAGTTAAACTGAACATGAAGAGATTATTTGCATCACCTTGCATGCAAATAGGTGGCGATCCTTGTCCTTATAGTTTAGCACGTCTAGTTTCATTCTACCTTTCATAGCCCGTTCAGTTAGTTGGTTTCTTCTCTGGCTTATGGATAGCTTTTGGGCTGAGGTGGTGGAAGATATGAAAGTTTTTACTTTAGTCTTCAGACCTTTCTAAGAAAGCAGCTGATTGTTAGCTTGCTATCTAGACCTGATCTATAAAATTTGTATCTTATGATGCATACTGTCTGGCATCAGCTGGAAACTGCTTTCTGTTAGTTGAAATGGTAGACCCTGTCACCTTACTAAAATTTCCTCTTCAACAATGTATTTGGGCTGGCTTCTCAAATGGAACCAGATTTCCAGATGCCAGAGTTTTATAATCATCTTATTTTATATCACTTGGGGGGGCAGAAACAGAGTCTTTTGCAACCAAGCTTTAAAATTTTCCTTCTCAAAACACAATAGCCAGATAATTTCTGACTCACTTGGTATGGTGATTATCAGGTAGAGGTAATGATTTTAAGCAATGCTAAAAGTCTAATATGACTTTGTGTTGTAAGCAATCATTTATTTTGCTGTAGTTGTGGCATTGTTTATTGTTGACCTTTTCTCTTTTCCAAATTTATCCATCTGATGTTTTGTGATTTGGTAAAAATTGAAGTAATCTGTCAAGTCCTTGAATATTGATTTAGCCTGGTTCTGGACTTATAGACTAGAGATACTTGTGGCTCTGTTTATATTGTTAGTGACACATGCAGTCCTGTCTTGCCCCTTGGATTTTCTCATTTTCTGATGCACACAGAAGCTGTGTCCACCAGCTATCTCCCAAATCTATGTTCTCTCAACAGTGGCTGAAGCATGTGCTTGAAACTTGTTTCTTGATTTACTGACATCGTTTACTTATCTTCAATGAGCTAGTCCCTTTGTGTTGAGCAGATAGCCGCTTTCTTCATACTTTTCCTTTTCTTACTATAATCATGGCCTTGTTGGGCTCTATTTTGAGGAAAATGTAACTGACAGTAGGCATAACATTCTGGTAGGTCATTGGGCAGTTCAATCTTGGTTTCATAATTGGCAAGTTAGATCAAGACTTGTTCATTGTAGATCAGGTATGCTCAATGATCTCATCTGTTCACCACTTTCGTAAGCAGTTATTTTCTTTTTCTGATTACACTATGTGTTTCTCGCAAAATTTTGCATGGTGAATGATGTGCATATAATTGTATGGGAAGATGACAGACAACTTTAATCTACTACCATTTGTTTGAATATCTACAGCATGCGGCAGATGAAAAATACAATTTTGAGCGACTTGCACGATCAACCATCTTGAACCAACAACCACTACTTAGGTGAGTTTGTTGTCCTCATTGTGGATTTTCTTTATTGTCATCACTTCCTGTAAAGCTAACTTCTAGAGCAAACAGTATTGGTAGACGGCAAGACCAAGAAATGGTTTATCCAGTATTATTTTTGTATTTGAGAATCTCACTAATGAAAGTTCAAACACCACTACTAGGTGCATTTTTGATACCATAGAGTCTATCGAAACAGAGAATTAATTATTAGTCTTTCTAGAATTAAGACCAAGCATTTCCAAATTAAAACCGGGAATTACTTATTAGTATTTCTAACCCCTAAAACTCAACCACAAGTATCAGAATACCCCTCCAACCTAGAAGACCCATCCCAAATCACCCTTTTTTTCAAAACACCTCGTGGACTATGGTAAAGCTTTAGGATGTCAACGAAATGTATTCATGATTTATAGCATTAGACTTGCATCAACATGGTTTGTTTTCTTCAAGACATCATCAAATGATGGTTAACTAAGGGTTTTTGCCTATCAGGGATTCAGGAGAATGTTATTAACGCCTAGTAAGGTTGGTGGGATGGACAATTTAAAAAAAAAAACTAAAAATGCCAATCCATTTGGGCAATATGTGAACTTAATCATCCAAATCACCCCTAAAAATGACTTTGCAAAGGGAAAGAAAGAAAAACCTCCTACAGCCAAAAAAATTGTTTTAAAAAAAGAGCCCCCAACAGTTGCATATTTTTTACTTTCTGTTCTAGCACAGGGAACAGACAATGGCTCATTTTCTTTTATTAAAACTGTAATAATGACTTCTCTTTGAAAAAAACTGTAATAATGAATGATAACTCTTTATGTAGAACTTAGAAGCCAAATCTAGATATGGTTTGCCTGACACAATCATCTGGATGAGTGTCAGTCTGATATTGTTTGATTGAATGGGGACAGGAGATGGGGAAGGTGAGGAGCATGGGGAATCTCAATCCTATTCTTCTTCTTGCTCTTTTTCCTTTTCTTTCTTTCAGTCAGGCAAGGAGACAAGAACAAAATGCCTCCTGCCATGGACATCGCACACAAACAAAACAGAGTATTACTTAACCTTAAAAGGATCCATGTGTTCTGTTGTCTGGACTGTCTGGGTAATCAGGATGACCTGATCCTGAATCAAGCCAACTTGGATTGAAATCAACTAAATTGTGAAATCATGGTGTCCCCTCTTGCTGTTGTACTTTTTAGAATTAAAAACTTGGTCTTCAGTTGGCCATATCCCTCCTGTAGATCCTTGCTAGTATTGCTGCATTATTTTTTATTCAAGAGAAGATGTATCCAGTTTGAGATCTCATGGCAGTGTTCTTGTTTTCAAAATGCTTTAGGCCTTTGAGGTTGGAGTTATCACCAGAAGAGGAAGTAATTGCGTCCATGCACATGGAAGTGATCAGGTATTCTTGCTGCATAATTTGTTTTAACTATAAGCCTACCTTCTTATCTAATTTGAACTTTTAACATCTCCTTGTTATTTGATTAGAGCTATGAATATTGACATGTCATTTGATTCTCTGTGATTCATACTTTCATTGAAAGATGCTAGTTACTGGGTTGTCTCCATGAGTAAGAGGATTTTGAAAACAGTCTAGATGAGGAGGTAAAGAGGCAAGTTTGATATAGGGATACATCATTTCTCTATGACAAACTATCAGCTAAAGAGTGAACTGAAATGCAATCCCAATCACCATTTGGTAAGACTTATAAATGCAAAATCAATGAACACTTATTGTGCAGGTGTATGTTTTCTATAATGTTAATCTTTATTCTACATGTGATAGTCTTGAACATAATTATGGAATATTTATGCTTTGTGTTCATGATTTGTTAGTCAATTTTGGGCTTTTATATACAGTATGCTCCTACATATGTTTATAAGAGCATATTGATCTACTATGGTCTTTTCCTTAGATTCGTACATTTAATTTTTTTCTATCTTACTAGGAAAAATGGTTTTTCACTCATTGAAGATGTTCATGCTCCTCCTGGCCACCATTTTCTATTGAAAGCCGTACCTTATAGTAAAAGAATTACTTTTGGGGTGGAAGGTAATGCAATTTACACATCAAAGAATACAATTTTGGATTGGCCTTTTTTGAAAGTAATCTAGTGGTTAATAAAGTACCTTGCTCAGGAAAACTTAATCTTACAGGTTTTTCTTAAGCAGATGTCAAGGAGCTTATCTCTGTACTTTCTGATAGCCAAGGGGAGTGCTCTATCATCAGCAGTTATAAAATGGACACCCAAGATTCTATTTGCCCACCAAGAGTCCGAGCTATGTTGGCCTCACGCGCCTGTCGTTCTTCTATTATGATTGGTGATCCACTTGCAAAAAATGAGATGCAGAAGGTAAGTATGATATCTTTGTGAAGCTTCCAGAAATGCTTAACTGCATTTTTTTAAGCAAATGATATCCAACTTTTTTTTTTTTGCTTCAGCAATCATGATTGTTCCAGAATATTGGTTACACATGTGATGTTTCATTATCCTTTTTCAAAACAATTACCATTGTGGCTCAAAGATTGGCCAAGGACCATCCTGCCCTCCATTTCTTTTAGCAGCAGCCAACTTGTGCATTATGAAGACTTTGGAGAATGACATGCTGCATTTAGGAAAGACATTGAATGCCTCTGCTCCCACTCATAAGGAGTAACTTTAAATCACAAATGGGAGGCTAAAGTGGACAGAACATTATACAAACAGAGGTAATCCTGTGGAAAAGACTCCATAAGAGCTATTAATTTAACCAATACCCAGAGCTTTTTAAAGTGTCATAAATAAGGATTTCAATGGTTTAAATCCAACATTTGTTGGCTCACGTTTTTCTAGTAGCTAATTCAACAAACTGATATATAACGATGCATATCAATGTCTTTAACGTATTTAGGCTTGTGTTTAAGTCCAACGGTTTAATTCTAGTGGCTAATTTTTAAACTAGTTGCTAAGCCTACTGTTTCAGTTCACACATGGAACTTTAATGAGAAGATTAGATTTGATTCCGTGAAAATAAGGACCACTGTCACGGTGCCGTGGACATCTGGGAATGCATCCATCTGTCCACTTTCTCTTTTATTTTGCCATGCTGATTTGGTTCGCTTCATAAGTGTGAACATCAGATAGAATATTTTAGTCTATTAGAAATAATGACTATATGTCACTTGTCAGGCTGCTGCTTATGTTTACCTGATGTTTGCTTTTTAGGTAAAACCCACTTAGCAAAAGAATCCTTTAAAAGGAGAAGAGATCCTCTATGGCCCTGGGTGGTCCAAGCTGGTCAGTACCCCATCTGGGGCTGAGCCATGACCCTCCACGTGTGGTTGTCCTCCACCCTTTTTTTGCAACCACCTCACAATGCAGTGTTCTCTTTTTGGCAAATGGAGGGGTTCATGGCTCGTCCTTGGGTGGATACCGTCTGTGCTTGGCCATCCTAGGGTCATCTAGAATCACGTCCCTTTAAAGAAATAGTTCTAAAGGATGCTAATTTTCAACACAATTGATGGAATTGTAGTTTAGTACATGACCCTTTTTCAGATCTTTTGTGGTTTATCTGAACAATGACATTGAACTTGTCCCATAAGTAGGTGCATAATCCCTCTGCCTTGGGTTCAGGGAGGCTTAAAGTAGTATCACCAAGTGAAAGAACTGTACCATTAGATTTCAAATTCAGTAACAAGTTTATACTTGTCATGTCTATCCTCTGCTCTTTCACATGGAGTCATTGGTGTACAGGGGTGAGGCTTATGAAAATGTAATTGACCAGTGAAGGGCAATCAATCTCTGTTAATTTCTTACTGTTCTTTTAGTTCTCCAACGCTGCTCTGAATTGGATGCACTCTTGACCTTTCTCACTTCAGTATTTACTATTTACTCGTGTGTGTTTATGTTTTACTGTTTCTCTTACGCAGATACTCCAGAATCTGGCATCCCTCAGATCCCCTTGGAATTGCCCACATGGTAGACCCACTATGCGTCACTTAGTGGACTTGACCACCGTTCGAGACATGTAAGTTTCTCCATGACGGGTGTATTTCTTGAGCTTACTAGCACAAGCAGTATGCTACCTTTTGTCTCTAGTTTCTTCTAACTCATCAAGCGAAAGACAGTGTAACATACTGTTCTGCTCAATGAAAGAAGACACCTCAAATTTATTTACCCCAGCAACAGACATCTCGGTCTTGCGTTTATACATCACTGCAGTTACATGTAGGTTCCTAAAAATAAGGTGTCTCTACTGATCCTCTCTGGGTTCCAATCTATAATTACAAGATTATCTTAAACTTGTTAGCTGAAGCTTTGAGGCAACTGAAGACTGTTTATGCTGGTTGACTTCTGTTTCTAAAATAATTAAGATTTTAGAAGATTATTCAGGCAATTAGAAGTTGTGATCCTTTCCAGGCTGTAAGTACAACAGCATCTCTTTGAACCCTCCCAACTCGGCTTTCTCAAAGGTCCAGGTGGTGTTGCACGAACTATTTATAACTGAGAGTTGAGTTGAGCCAATACATCACTGGGGATATTGGCCGGTCGATGCAATCTAAATTGTTCCTTATTAATGCCCCTCTTTGATGGAGGGATATCCCTTGTTTACTCGGGGGATAAGTCACGTTTTATCCATTTTTTAGTTTGATTGGATAATAAAATTAATCCAGTTATAACGAGAGATAACCCTCGTGTATCTTGATTAAATGGATCTAATAAAATTGGTGGAATAATTTATCCCCTCGTTTAACCGATTGTCCATCAAAATAAATGGAGTAAAATTTTAGAATAAATTAACGCACGAGAGATATCTTATCATTCGTCTATCTCTCTACCAAAGAGAGATCAAGGCCCTGATTCTGTGAACAGGGCCAACAGTGTCCATAACGCAAGCCTAGTCTTAAGGATGGCCGAGGAGACTCTATGAAGGCACATTGTTGCCGTCCTTATAATAAATGAAAGCACCAAATGGTGCTCTTTCTATCTGCACAAACAGATTATTGGGGTTGAATAATGATTCAGTTCTTTAATCTTTGAGAGGAAATATAGTAGGGGTTATCTTTATGTACTTCCAACTTTATCCTTTTAACTGGAAAATAAGAACACGATTTGATTGCCCTACGATACTTCATGATGGCATTAGCTTTCCTATCTCATGACTGATTGATTTTTCTTCTTCGTCTTCTTCTTTCAAAATTACATCAAGTACATAACCGTAGTGTAGGTAAGCTATTTATCCTGAGATAAAAAATAAAGATGAGCTGCTGCAGTCTACAATCCCTTGTTTCTAGGAATAAAAAACGATCCCCGGAGGTCACATGGGGGTCATATCTACGTCCGGTTGAAGAAGGAAGGTGTGAGTTTAATTGCTAGATGGGAAATGGAGAACTTCAATAGATGATAATAGTATTCAATGGAAAATTTTGTGAGAGTTATTTAGGAAGACTAAATGCTTGTTACCCCCTTGCTAAATCAAATGCTAGTCTATTCAAATAAAATGGATCCTTATGAAAATAAATGTTGGTCTAACATAAATGCCACTAATCTGATGGTAGCGTGGAATCTAAGGTCCCATCTGGTATCGGACTAAGTTAGGGTTATCCTTATTTTAACCTTATTTAACGTTTGGTATGGAAAAAAAGGACCGAGATATATTAATAATAAGGTGTTTGGATAGATTTTTTTAGATGTTTTTTCTTCTTAGTCTAAAAAATAGGAAGATAATGAGATCTTGTAGGTGTTTGGTAACATCTTTTCTAATTTTTAGGAAGAGTTGGTTTCTTCTTTAGTCTCTTTCAAAATAAAAATATCTTTCACCTATTTTTATGTTTTTTAAAAAATCAGCCACTTACCCTCGCATCCCCCTCTCCTGTCTCATCTCATTCCCACCCTCTCTTCTCCGTGGCCAGCGACCCTTAGTCTCGTCATCTATCAATATATTTTGGTCGAAATGTATCGATTTTGAATTTAACCGATCCGAAATTAACTAGTCAAAATTAGACGAAATCGGACGTCAATTATAAGATAAAAAATAATATTTTATTTAATTTCAGATCTAAACTAAAATTTAAATCGATACTATTTTGATTTTAAACTTAACAGAAATTGAAATCGAAACAGTCATCTTGATCTAATCTCCCTGGTTGCCTAGCCTCCCTCCTACAGTGAGTTCTCGTGAAGAAATGTCGCCAAACTGGTCGCTCGCTGCCGCGAGGAGGGCGCCGCAAATGCTCCTCCTCCTCCTCATCGCCGCTTTTCGTGATGCGCCGTCGCAGATGCGGAGCCGCCAGCTTGACAACGGAGTCCATAGATGGGAAACTCCCCAGCAGCATCCTATCACCGCCGTAATCTGCCTGGAGCTCTCGCCAACGCTTTATGAGTCGCCGCATGCTGTTAAGGAGATCTTCCTCTCGCAGGCCAACATCCCTCCCCTCGTTTCCTTCCACACCGGTGCGAATAAGGCCGCCCGAATTAGGAGGACACCGAGTGTGTGCTATCATTCCTGCTTGGCACTCACAATAACAAGGTGAGAATTACAGAAATCAAGACTTAAGAACTACTTGGTCACTTTTTCTCCCCTCCGCCACCCTTCATTCTTCCCCTGCAACCCGACTTTGCACCTATCCACCTTCCGTCTTCTCTCTTCCATTGTTCATATGAAATCCTTAACTTCTGTCTCATTCAATTGTTGCTTGTTCACGGGTTGCGGTCGCAGAAATGCCAGTGAGGGATCTCTACATTTTGCCCGTGTGTGTGCAGGAACAAGCCAGTTAAACAGTTTTATATAAAATTAAAAATTTACGATGTTTTTGGCAAACAGACAGTTACTTATTTTCGTCCATTTTAAAAATTGAGTTAAAAATTGATGTATCGTAATTTTTTAAATAGAAAAAGATTTAAAAAATGTATTCCCAAACAACTTATAAGTTAAGAGAAATGAGATTAACCCTTAAAACTGGTTAACCTCCTCCTCCTCATCCCCATTTTTCTCTCTCCAACTTTTTTTTTTAAATCTTTCAATCTACTTCTCCCTTAATTCCCATCCCCTTCATCCTCTAGACGATTATTAAAATATAAACAATTATTATAAACAATTGTTAAGTGATTAATGTTAAATATTATTAGTGTTTATAAATAATAATTATTAAACAATTAATCTTAAATATTATTAAATTATAAAATTTATTAAATGATTATGCCATTAGTCTTAATTAATGTTATGAATAAAAATATAATAAATAAAAATATCATTAATGTTATTCATATTTAAGATTATAAACATTCTAGACAATACTATTATTATGTGTAAATATTATTAATAATTAAAAAATAATTAAAAAACCCTCATTATTGCTAATGAACAATTTTAACTTGAAAAACTTAATTAGTACTCACAATATTACTAATGATGATTAAATTAAGAGTCTCATGATTGTTAATGATGGTAGTCGAAGCAAATTAACTAAATAATGGTAGTGCTAATTATGATTAGGATGGATTAAAATATAAAAAATCCACATTGTATTCTTAATTAATCATTATTATGCTGGACATAATTATTAAACAATACTAATAAATATTGTTACAAAATAAATAAAATATCTTAAACAATAATTTTACTTGTACTATTTTTATTAAAAAATTATTAAATAATATTTTCATTATTACCGAACAAAAATTACCAATGAAAAATAATTAAGGTCTTCATTAGTGGTAACCACGATTAATAAGATTAGTTAAGTAAGTCATTCTAGTAATTAGAAGATGAAAAAGAAATTTTTAAGTCATATTAATCTTAACCAAATGAAATATAACATCATGTCCGTTAAGAAGGTTAAAATGATCATTTTTTAATATTTATTTTTATTAAATAAAAATAGTATCATAATTATTTTCTCATCTATCAAACGTAGAATAAAGATAGAGATAAATTAATCATGAATTATGAATACATTATACTTAAAAATTATCAAGTTACCAAACGATCCCCAAGTCTCGTGCGACCCGCAAGACCGCCGTTAATCGCCGCCGGCGGCAGGAAGACATCCGGACAGAGAGAGAGAGAGAAGCGCATGGCACTTCTCGCTCCTCTTGCTCGAGGTGGTGGAGATTTCACCATTGCGACGACACACCTGGATGCCCTCGAGCGCGACGTCCCTCAGATCCCCAGGTGATCTCCTCCCCAAGGGGCAGGCCCTGTCGCCTCGATGATCCCTTCCGACCCGAGCTCTGGTGCCGCGCGTGACGAGTATGCTGGCCCAGCAGCTCAACCGGGCTGCCGGGGCGGCGCCGCTCGGATCCTGCGCCCAGGGCGCCCTTCTGACCAAATGCCTCGGCGGCCGCACCGCTGGGTCTGCTCTGGGATTCCGCCTTCTCGCCGACATGCTTAAGCGGGGCCGCCGGCCCGGGAAGCCCTTCTTCGATGCTCTGGTGAAGGCGCTCTGTGTCGAGGGCAGGGTATCTGGCGCGCGAGAGATGTTCGAGGCAATGCACCAGATGGGATGCCCGCCAGATTCGACCTCTTGCGCTGTCCTTGTTGGGGGACTCTGCGTGGCGGGGCACACGACTATGGCTCTAACCGTGCTCAGGGAGATGATGGTGCGGGGCAGGTGCAGTGGGCGTGACGCGAGCGTGTTCAGCATCGTGGTGAAGTGTCTCTGCAGTGAGGGCTCTGTTGGTGAAGCTCTGGCGCTGGTTAGAGAAATGAACATGGTGGACTTGTATCCGAGTATTACTGCTTATGATACACTTGTGAGAGCCCTATGCGGGACAGGGAACGCTATCGTGGCTCTCAAGCTGCTCAAAGGGGCAATGGTGCATGGCAATTATCGTCGATTTGGTGTTGCCACATATAACGTCATCACTGATGGGCTCTTGAAAGATGGGCACATATGTGATGCTCTATGGCTGGTTGAAAAGCTGAATGCCGTGGGTATCCTTCCAGACATCGTTACATGTAACATTGTCATTAGAGGTCTCTGTAGGACGGGGAATTCCAGTGCAGCCCTCAAGCTGTTTGAGAGTATGGTTATGCAGAAGGGTCATTGTACGACCAATGAGGTTACTCACTGTGTCCTAATTGATGGGCTCTGCAAAGAGGGATTGTTTGGTGATGCTCTGAGAACAATTCAAGATATGGAAGCTATAGGCATTTCATTGGACATCATGGTGTATCACAAACTTATCAAGCACCTATGCAGGATAGGGAACACTAAAATGGCTGTTGAACTCATCAGAGAGATGACATTGCAAGGCAAGTGTAGTAAGCCTGGGGCTATCTTGTATAACATGATAGTCAAAGGGCTTTGCGAAGAAGGGTCTGTGAGTGATGCTCTGTTTCTGATTGGAGAAATGGAGGATGCAAAAATTTCTCCAAACATCATCACATACAACAACCTTGTCATAGGCCTTTGCAAGAGTGGGAACATGAGCATGGCTATTGAACTGCTCAGGGAGATGTCAATGGCAGACAGTTGTTGTAAACCTGATGCTTTTACATATAGCATGATAATCAATGAGCTCTGCAACAAGGGATCCTTAATTGATGCTCTCAACTTGGTAAGAGAGATGAATGCAGTTGGGATAACCACAAACATTGTAACATATGGTGCCCTTGCCAAAGGCCTTTGCAGGATAAAAAGCACTCATGTTGCTCTCAAGTTGTTGCGGGAGATGGTGGTACATGGTAGTTGTAAGCCTGATGTTGTCATGTACACTACAATAGTAGACGGACTTTGTAATGAGGGGTTGATAAATGATGCTCTAGACCTAATTCATGAAATGAATTTGATGGGCATTTCTCCAAATGTTGTCACATATAATTCCCTAATTAAGGGTCTCTGCAGAATTGGAAATACTAAAGTGGCTCTCATGCTTCTTAAGGAGATGACGATGGAGGGAAATTATTATAAGCCTGATGTTGTCACATACAGCACCATAATTGATAGGCTATGCAAAGAAGGATCCCTTAATGATGCTGAAAGGTTACTAACAGAAATGAAGAATGTGGGCATTTCTCCGAATGCCATCACATGTGGGTCCCTTGTTAATGGCCTCTGTAGGATGCACAATATTGGTATGGCTCTCAAGCTACTCAAGGAGATGGAGGCACAAGGTGATTGCTGTAAGCCTGACATTGTCATTTATACTACTGTAGTTGACTGGCTTTGCAAAATGGGATATGTATATGATGGTTTGAGACTAGTTCGGGAAGTAATTGATAAGGGCATTTCTCCAAATATTGTAACATACAATACACTAATCAAGGGCCTATTTAGAATGGGGGACACTATAGCGGCCATCAAGCTACTTAGGGCGATGATGATGCAAGGCAATTCTTGTAAGCCTAATTTCTTTACGTGTGTCATCCTAATTGATGGAATCTCTAAATACGGATCCTTAAATGATGCCTTTAGCATATTTGGTGAAATGAAAGAGAAGGGTTTTTCACCCAGTCCAAGCACCATATACATGTTGCTGGACTTCATGAACAATGCTAAAGAATATGGCAAATATGTGAAGGCATTTTATGATGTTTTCTCCACATGATATGGTGTCAGATGTGAATCTTGGATGCGGTGGCATATGAAGACATTGCGACCTTGCTGGAGATCTTGGCAAAGTGAATATTACGAACTCACACAGAGTAAGATGACTCACCTTTAGAGTACAAAAGACCATTATTTTCTCTAGGCTATAATCCATTTCATTAAGGTTTTTTTGGGGGTTCTATATTGATGATATTTACTCATAAATGAATTTTTATTTTCATCAGTAAATGCTCCCTGATAATTTTGATTGCTTACAAAATATTTCAAAGTGTCAAAGAGCATCATTGGATGACGATTCATAGTGCATAAACAAAGAAAAGTCCTCAACATTCCCGGCAGTCAGGCTGATGAGGATACTATTCCTTCTTTTGCAAGCATGTTTTTGTATTTCCTCCATCACGTGTTTAATGTTCACTAACTTTCTCAACATTCCTGGTAGAGCCTTCCCGCTTCTGACCACCCCCCTCCTCTGAGCTGTTAGAGGTCCTCAGCTCCTCCCCACCAACCTTCTCCTTGTCCTTCAGGCAAGCACGCCTCCTATGGCCCAGCCCTTCGCATGAGAGGCACTTGACTTCATTCCGGCAGTCCCTTGCCCAGTGACCTCTCCCCAAACATCTGAAGCACAGTCAGCAGGGATCGGCTTCTTACCTCTAGACCCCACACTACTACCCTTCTTCTCTGCAGGTTCTGTTCTCCTCCTGGAGATCACTCTCCATTCCTGGCCCTCCGGTTCCAAGCTGTCCTTATCCTATCAGGTGGGCGCGGAGAGGTCGACGGACGCTTCCTCCGGCATAGCAATCATTGACTATTCTATAAATGTTTAATAATTCTGCTTTTTTGAGGATATTCCAATTACCAACTGCAAGAATTAAAATATCTCTCTCTGGCATGCTAATTCTCTTGTCATTTTTGAGGATATTCCAATCGGTATTAGACTCTGTTGGTGCATATGGCTTGCTAATCACATGAGCATTTCCATTACATGGTTCAGTAAATTTTACACCTTGACTGCAACAGCTTTGTTTCCCTAGGGAGTAGCCATATAAAGAGTCAAGGTGTGTAACTTCTTCGAGGATGCCAAGTCAGAAAAGAGCATTTGGAACTAGTATCCATGTTAAGCTTCCCGTTCGCACTTGATGAGTGGAATAATTGAAGCATTTTTTTTAAATGTTCCTTCTGAAGGTTGTTGCTTCGTGACTGGAGTACGTCTGTTGTCAGAAGGTCTTGTCAGAAGATATTTCTTCAAAGATGGTTGAGGAGAACAGGCAAGATTCTTGTGGCAAAAATAAACCCGCAGAGCAAGGATGATGGTTTTATGCTGAAAGAGTGTACACATAGTGCCCCCAGACAAGGACGATGAGATTTTGACTGTCGATCAGTGCATGCAGTCTAACAATGTCCCCTACCAACAATTAAGAACTGCACATGCTTCATCTCCGGGAAGATCAGTGAAGTGTGATAGCTCAGAAAACATCAGGTCATCTTCTGGACTCAAGATCATTCGATCTTCTCTTACCAAATTCATAAATGTAAGCAAGTGGATGCATGACAGCAGTTGTCATCCATTGTCTGAGTTGCCTGTGCTAAGAAACAAGATGACTTTCTCTCCAGTGGGGAAAACTGATATGAAGATGGATATGACATCCTTTGAAGCCCTTTCTCATGATCTTCTTGATGATAATTCCCCAGAGGTTAAGAGAAGCAAACTCATGGAAAATTTGGGTTTACATGATCTTCCAAGAAGAGTGGAAGCTCCTAGCTTCAGTATATGCGAGATTGGAGCCAGTGAGGTATTCTACAGATTTTTACTATTTAATATTGTACCTACAAGTTTCTACAGTTTTTTGATGTATCCTCTTTCATTGCATTTGAATGGAATAGTGGAAAATCATTTTTGTATAGGAAAGTCCCTGGCATCCTCAGGTCAGTTCTTGTGTGCTCTCTGTAATGCTATAGATGGCTCTGACTACACCTTTAGTTGCTGTTGACCACCAAAATATGCAAAAAACCCATGTTCTACTTAGTTAACATCTTTGAGACATATGCATGCAACTTGGTTCTTTGTGGATTCAAGAGATTAGCTCTTGAGACTGGTTAACATGGAAAGGGGGGAAACTGGAAAGATGCACGCTTAAAAATATTTGCCCTGCAGAGCAAGCCCTTGGAACATCGTGTGTAAATTGTTGCTCATGAACTTTGAGAATTCAGCAATTTGTCATTTTTCCCTCCATCATTCCGATTTAGTTCTTATGGAGCCGCAAAGCTCAATATTTGTCTTCCCTATTGGAATGGCCAAAGTCTAGTTCTTTGAAATTGAATCATACAAAAGAAGCTGATGTTGCACCTGTGATCAGAACTAAGGACTGTCTGAGGCATTTGACATATTATATTTGATAAGCATGCAGACTTCGGGCTCTAAGGTTCTTGTTTCCTATTAAAATGTTCAAGAATACTGCTTTCAAAAGTCAATCTGTCCCTATATTTTTCCCCTCTATCGGACACAACCCATTATGATAATATGATTTGTCTAGAACATGAGGTATCTGGTCTTAACACCATTTCCTAAGTAGAATGGTATCATATTATCACTATAATGTAAGTACATTTATTAGTGAATCATAATGAGGTATCTTCGGTATCACACTGCAACTTCCCTTTTGTCACCTACCAAAACATTATCTTATCTCAAATGTTATTTGGTTAAGGTTTTTCCCTTTCTATATCCTCGCTGTCTCATTTATGTACATATATAATACAAGCTTTAAAATTGTTATCTCTTTGATATCTTCATTTTCTTATTTTGTGCTGACTATGTTTTAAGATAGAAGTTAATTTCTGAAGGTTCACATTCTTTTTGAGAGAAAGGTGGCACTGCCAATTTTGTTAATAATACCATTGAGAGATGATACAACCAGAAAAGCATTGTTAGATAATACCTCAAAACCTGTCAGAGATGTAACAGCAATTAAGGCCTCCCAGCAAAAACTTTAATAGCTCATCTTGCCACATCGTGCTCAAGCCACACTAAAAACTGTGGTCATAAAACAAAGAAAACCACCCGTGCGCTCTGGCCAAACTTTAAATGCACAACCCAATATGTAGAAAAGAAAAAAACACAAATGAAGACAGCCTTGGAATAAGCAGGAACGCACATCCCTTCTGACTTATTCCTCCTTTGCCCTGGAACTAAGAGCAGGAGCTTCATTCTCAGTGTCCTTTAGTGGATTCTTTAATTCTCTCCCTTGAGATATATTTTTTTTTATGAAGACATGATGTTGTTCCATGGATGTTTACATGATAAAACTTTTAAAAGTTTATTGCAGTAAATATTACAACTTGACATGCATAACCTGCGCTGTTTAAACATCATTGGTAAGAACTGTTATTATGTGTTTTATGGGGCTTAGTGAATTGTGGAACATCCTAGACTAGTAGACATTCTTACTCACTTAATTTCCAATCCATATTCTTTATGATGAGCCGCTCAGAGTAACTTTTACAGGAAACAAATGTTGCATGTTCATGAATTTCAAGACACCTATGATTTATTGGTTTTTTCTTTTTCTCTACATAACTAATGGTGTTATCCACTTATCCACACTTTCTTGTATGTCTGCTTGCTCTTGCTGACCCTGTTGTTATTTCTAGGAGAAATCTGAATGCCAGGAGCTAGCCCCATGCCCTGTTGGCGTGGATACACAAGCTTCACCTAATAAAGAACTTGAAAATCCTGGAAATCTTTCGAGCACCACATCGGCAAATGAAGCTGTCAATGCCTTGAAAGCTTGTTCTGCTTCAGGTTCTTGTCCTTTTCTTCAATTTAACATCAAGGAGATCGGAACAAGGAGGACTCAGAGCTCAGGTTTTCATTCTGATGTTGTTGCAGATGAGAGAAAGATGACTAGAAAGTCATCCAATTGCTGTTGGTTTATTTTTTTGATTAAGATTGTAAGCATGTCCATCTAAATCCTTTTTCATTGTGTTGATGATGTCTTAGGCACTACACTGCGGCAACATTGAGGAATTATCAATCTGAAAATGAAGATGGAAAAGCAGAATCTCTAATTGCAGCTACTATTGAGTTGGAGAAATATTTCAAAAAAACAAGGCTTTGGAAGAATGAAGGTTTTGCTCCCCAACCAAAATGATTGGATGAGGATATGATCTGTGGAATTATTTTTGGCTGAAGAGTTAATGTAGGCAGGCTGATATTGAGTGAGCATTTTTTATGGATTTAGTTATGGTCACGTAGTTAAACTGAACATGAAGAGATTATTCGCATCACCTTGCATGCAAATAGGTGGCGATCCTTTTTCCTATAGTTTAGCATGTCTAGTTTCATTCTACCTTTCATAGCCTGTTCTGTTCAGTTAGTTCTCTGGCTTTTGGATAGCTTTTGGGCTGAGGTGGTGGAAGATACGGAAGTTTTTACTTTAGTCTTCAGACATTTCTAAGAAAGCTGCTGATTGTCAGCTTGCTATCTAGACCTGATCTATAAAATTTTTATCTTATGATACATACTGTCTGGCATCAGCTGGAAACTGCTTTCTGTTAGTTGAAATGGAAGACCCTGCCACCTTACTAAAATTTCCTCTTTAACAATGTATTTGGGCTGGCTTCTCAAATGGAGCAAGATTTCCAGATGCCAGAGTTTTATAATCATCTTATTTTATATCACTTGGGGGGACAGAAACAGGTAGTCTTTTGCAACCAAGCTTTAAAATTTTCCTTCTCAAAACACAATAGCCAGATAATTTCTGACTCACTTGGTATGGTGATTATCAGGTAGAGATAATGATTTTACGCAATGCTAATAGTCTAATATGACTTTGTGTTGTAAACAATCATTTATTTTTCTGTAGTATGTGGCATTGTTGATTGTTGACCTTTTCTCTTTGCCAAATTTATCCATGTGATGTTTTGTGATTTGGTAAAAATTTAAGTAATCTATCAAGTCTATGAATATTGATTTAGCCTGGCTCTGGACTTATAGACTAGAGATACTTGTGGCTCTGTTTATATTGTTAGTGACACACATGTAGTCCTGTCTTGCCTCTTGGATTTTCTCATTTTCTGATGCACACAGAAGCTGTGTCCACCATCTATCTCCCAAGTCTATGTTCTCTCAACAGTGGGTGAAGCATCAAGCATGTGCTTGAAACTTGTTTCTTGATTTACTGACATCGTTTACTTATCTCCAATAAGCTAGTCCCTTAGTGTTGAGCAGATAGCTGCTTTCTTCATACTATTCCTTTTCTTATTATACTTATGGCCTTGTTGGGCTCTATTTTGAGGAAAATGTAACTGACAGCAGGCATAACATTCTGGTAGGTCATTGGGCAGTTCAATCTCGGTTTCATAATTGGCAAGTTAGATCAAGACTTGTTCATTGTAGATCGAGTATGCTCAATGATCCCATCTGTTCACCTTCGTAAGCAGTTATTTTCTTTTTCTGATTACACACTGTCTTTCTCGGAAAATTTTGCCTGGTGAATGATGTGCATATAATTGTATGGGAAGATGACAGACAACTTTAATCTACTACCTTTTGTTTGTATATCTACAGCATGCGGCAGATGAAAAATACAATTTTGAGCGACTTGCATGATCAACTATCTTGAACCAACAACCGCTACTTAGGTGAGTTTATTGTACTCATTGTGGATTTTCTTTATTGACATCACTTCCTGCAAAGCTAACTTTAGAGCAAATAGTATTGGTAGACGGCAAGACCAAGAAATGGTTTATCCAGTTCATCACATTTGAGAATCTCATAAAAATGAAAGTTCGAACACCACTACTAGGTGCATTTTTGATACCATGGAGTTTATCGAAACAGAGAATTATTTATTAGTCTTTCTAGAATTAAGACAAAGCATTTCCAAATTAAAACGGGGAATTACTTATTAGTCTTTCTAAACCCTAAAACTCAACCACAAGTATCAAAATACCCCTTCAACCTACAAGACCCATCCCAAATCACCCTTTTTTTCAAAACACCTCGTGGACTATGGTAAAGCTTTAGGATGTCAACGAAACATATACATGATTTATAGCATTAGGCTTGCATCAACTTGGTTTGATTTCTTCAAGGCATCATCAAATGATGATTAAGGTTGGTGGGATGGACATTTTTTTTAAAAAAAAGCTAGAAATGCCAATCCAATTGGGCAATATGTGAACTTAATCATCCAAATCACCCCAAAAAACAACTTTTCAAAGGGAAAGAAAAAAAGCCTCCTACAGCCAAAAAAATTGTTTAGAAAAAGAGCCTCCAACAGTTGCATTTTTTTACTTTCCGTTCTAGCACAGGGAAAAGAAAATGGCTCATTTTTCTTTTATTAAAACTGTAATAATGAGTTCTCTTTGAAAAAACTGTAATAATGAATAATCACTCTTTATGTAGAACTTAGAAACCAAATCTAGATATGGTTCGCCTGACACAATCATCTGGGTGAGTGTCAGTCTGATATTGTTTGATTGAATGGGGACAGGAGATGGGAAAGGTGAGGAGCATGGGGAATCTCAATCCTATTCCTCTTCTTGCTCTTTTTCCTTTTTTTTTTCTTTCAGTCAGGCATGCTAAGGAGACAAGAACAAACTGCCTCCAGCCATGGACATCGCACACAAACAAAACAGAGTATTACTTCAGCTTAAAACGATCCATGTGTTCTGTTATCTGGATTGTCTGGGTAATCAGGATGACCTGATCCTGAATCAAGCCAACTTGGATTGAAATCAACTAAATCGTGAAATCATGGTGTCCCCTCTTGCTGTTTTACTTTTTAGAATTAAAAACTTGGTCTTCAGTTGGCCATATCCCTCTTCTATAGATCCTTGCTAGTATTGCTGCATTATTTTTTATTCAAGAGAAGATGTATTCAGTTTGAGACCTCATGGCATTGTTCTTGTTTTCAAAATGCTTTAGGCCTTTGAGGTTGGAATTATCACCAGAAGAGGAAGTAATTGCGTCCATGCACATGGAAGTGATCAGGTATTCTTGCTGCATAATTTGTTTTAACCTAAGCCTACCTTCTTATCTAATTTGAACTTGAAACATCTCCTTGTTATTTGATTAGAGCTATGAATATTGACCTGTCATTTGATTCTCTGTGATTCATGCTTTCATTAAAAGATGCTGGTTACTGGGTTTGTCTCCATGAGTAAGAGGATTTTGAAAACAGTCTAGATGAAGAGGTAAAGAGGCAAGTTTGATATAGGGATACATCATGTCTCTAAGGACAAACTATCAGCTAAAGAGTGAACTGAAATGCAATCCCAATCACCATTTGGTAAGACTTATAAATGCAAAATCAATGAACACTTATTGTGCAGGTGTATGTTTTCTATAATGTTAATCTTTATTCTACATGTGATAGTCTTGAACATAATTATGGAATATTTATGCTTTGTGTTCATTATTTGTTAGTCAATTTTGGGCTTTCATATACAGTATGCTCCTACGTATGTTTATAAGAGCATATTGATCTACTATAGTCTATTCCTTAGATTCTTACATTTAATTTTTTTTACTATAGTCTATTCCTTAGATTCTTACATTTAATTTTTTTTCTCTTATCAGGAAAATTGGTTTTTCACTCATTGAAGATGTTCATGCTCCTCCAGGCCACCATTTTCTATTGAAAGCCGTACCTTATAGTAAAAATATAACTTTTGGGGTGGAAGGTAATGCGATTTATACATCAAAGAATACAATATTGGATTGGCCTTTTCTGAAAGTAATCTAGTGGTTAATAAAGTTCCTTGCTCAGGAAAATTTAATCTTACAGTTTTTTCTTAAGCAGATGTCAAGGAACTTATCTCTATCCTTTCTGATAGCCAAGGGGAGTGCTCTATCATCAGCAGTTATAAAATGGACACCCAAGATTCTATTTGCCCGCCATGAGTCCATGCTATGTTGACCTCATGCGCTTGTCGTTCTTCTATTATGATCGGTGATCCACTTGCAAAAATGAGATGCAAAAGGTAAGTATGATATCGTTGTGAAGCTTCCTCAAATGCTTAACTGCATTTATTTAAGCAAATGATATCCAACTTTTTTTTTTTGCTTCAGCAAGCATGATTGTTCCAGAATATTGGTTACACGTGATGTTTCATTATCGTTTTTCAAAACAATTATCATTGCGGTTCAAAGATTGGCCAAGGACCATCCTGCCCTCCATTTCCTTTAGCAGCAGCCAACTTGTGGCTTGTGCATTATGAAAACTTTAGAGAATGACATGCTGCACTTATGAAAGACATTGAATGCCTCTGCTCCCACTCATAAGGAGTAACTTCAATCCACAAATGGGAAGCTGAAGTGGACGGCACATTATACAAACAGAGGTAATCCTGTGGAAAAGACTCCATAAGAGCTATTAATTTAACCAATACCCAGAGCTTTTTAAATTTTCTGTAACTAAGGATTTCAATGGTTTAAATCCAACATATGTAGGCTCATGTTTTCCTAGTGGCTAATTCAACAAACTGATATACAACGGTGCATATCAATGCCTTTAACGTATTTAGGCTTGTGTTTAAGTCCAACGGTTTAATTCTAGTGGCTAATTTTTAAACTAGTTGCTAAGCCTACTGTTTCAGTTTACACATGGAACTTTAAGGAGAAGATTATGGGGTGTTTGGTTGTTCTTTCTTACTTCTTTTTCTCTCAAATTTAAAAAAGAGAGTTAGAGACATTTTAACCCCGTTTGGTGTTCCTTTCTTAAATTTTAAGGAGAGGAACTCATCCCGTATAAACCTTCCTTAAAAAAAATAATTTTCTACCAATTTTTTTTTGAGAACGCGGGCTCTCTCGTCTCTCCCCTCTCCCCCTGGCCGTTCTCCCTCCCCCTCCCTCCCCTCCCCCTCGGCCGACGTCCCCTCCCCACTCCCTCCCCTGCGCATCCCCGCCCAACCTCCCCCGGCTGCCCGCCTGCGTCCCGCCCGCTCCCCACCTCCCCCGGCAGTCCGCCTGTGCGTCCCGCCCGGCCGCCTGCTCCCCACCTCCCCCGGCCGCCCGCCTGCGCCCCCCTTGCAAGTCTTGCCCGGTCGCCTGCTCCCCGCCTCCCCCCCCCCCCCCCCGCGCCTGCGAGTCTCGCCCCAGCCGCCCGCCTGCACCCCCCCCCCCCCCCCCCCCCCCCCCCCGGCTGCTTGCTCCCCGCCTCCCCCGGTCGCCTGCTCCCCGCCTCCACCCCGGTGTGCCCCCCCCCCCCCCCCCTATCCCGAGCTCAGGCGGTGGCCGACGGGTGGGCGGTGGGGGGGAAAGGGGAACAGTCGGGATCTGGCTCCCCCCCTCCCTCCGGCTCCCCCCCCCCTGCGCAGCCCCCTTCCCCTCCCTCCGGTTTCCCTCCGGCTCCGGCTCCCCCCTCTGCAGTCCCCTCCGAAACAATTCTATATAAATTTTAGAAATTGTATCACTTTTGCCGAACAGGTGTTATCAATTTTTATCAATTTTAAAATTTAAGTTAAAAATTAACACAACATAATTTTTAAGATAGAAAGTGTTCTAAAAAAAATTACTCCCAAACATCCTATTAGATTTGTTTCCGCTGGGGGGCTTTACTAATCGAGCCCGGCTAGTGCAAGTGACCCCCGAGGGTCGCTTGTGTTAACCGAGCCCGGTTAAGGGCATTATGTGTAAAGGAGAGGCGGGGTCCACCACTCTCTCTCGTCCGCTCTCCTATCTTAACTGCGGGTCAAACACGCCCCTAGAAAATAAGGACCACTGTCACAGTGCTGTGTACATCTGGGTATGCATCCTTCCGTCCACTTTCCCTTTGATTTTGCCATGCTGGTTTGGTTCGCTTCGTAAGTGGGAACATCAGAGACAAGATTTTAGTCTATTAGCCCCTCTTTGGTTACGGGTTCATCGTAGATTAACTTTGTGCTAATTATTTTTTAACTTTGATTACCGATTACATTTAATAAGACTTAAATGTGAATTAATCACGGATTATCCTCGAATTTCAAAACCCAAACTGCGGAGGTGAATTATATTTGTCCCGATTTCAATCTCTTTCCTACACTGACGCATGTGAACCTGTAACACTCTCATTTAATGCTGACTTTCTACTCATCTCTCTCTCTCTCTCCTATTTCTTTAGGTTTAACATTAAATTATTATAACTGTTATAGTATTTAAATTTTTAGTTAATAATATTACGATAGTTTTTATCAAAAGTTTTATTATTATAATAGTATATTTATCATATAACATCTATTAAAAATATTTATAAAAGTTAAAAAATAAATATATTAAGATAAATAGCATCTTTTAAAAACATTTGTGAATTTTAAATTTTAATTAGTGAGATTGATTATGTTATATATAAAAAAATTATTCTCATGATATATTTAATTTATAGAATATATAAAAATATTTTAAAATAAAATTTTAAAGGGAACAATAATCTAACCCATAATTAATGCCATTTTTGACTTTTAGATTTTAATTAGTTAGATTAATAATGGTGTTTATCAAAAAAATATTTTCATGGTATATTCAATTTATAGAATATAATAAAACATTTTTTAATATAACAGCAATCCAACCTGTAATTAATGATGTTTTTTATTTTTGGCTTTTAATTAGTGAAATTAAGGATGTTATTTATCACAAAAATCTTTTCATGAGATATTTAATTTATGGAATATATTTAAAATATTTTATTTTTATTTTTTAATGTAAAAAGTAATCTAATGCATAATTACTGATATTTTTTAATTTTAAATTTTTTTGATAACTCTTTTAAAATTAAGCAGCGGTAGACTGGCTAAGCGTTGCCGCGGTTTATTTTTAAATTTTAATTAGTGAGACTAATGATGTTATTTATCAAAAAAATATTTTCATGGTACATTTAATTTATAGAATATTTAAAAAATATTTTAAAATAAAATTTTTAATGTAAATAGTAATCTAACCTTTAAATAATGATGTTTTTGACTTTTAAATTTTAATTAGTGATATTAATGATGTTATTTATCAAAAATTATTTTCATAGAATGTTCAATTTATATAATATATTAAAAATATTTTATAATAGTTTTTTTAAAAGTAAGCAATAATCTAACCCATAATAAATGATGTTTTTCATTTTTACATTTTAATTAGTGATATTAATGGTGTTATTTATCAAAAAATATTTTCAGCATATATTTAATTTATATAATATATTAAAATTTAAAAAAATAAATAAAAATATCTTTTAAAGTTGACCATTAATCTAAACCTGTAATTAATGACATTTCTCACTTTTAAATTTTAATTAGTAAGATAAATTGTGTTATTTATTAAAATTATTTTAATTTTTATAATATTTAATATATAATATATTTTTAAATATCATAAAAGATTTTAAAAATGAATACATGTCCATATATAAAAGATTTAAAAAAGAGGGACAAATGTGACATTTTAACTGTCATTAATATCAGGTTAACCGAATATCTATCCAATCATCGTGGATTAAAAATAAGTTACTTCATCTCCTTACTTCCAAGGTAATTCTATTCCTATCAAATTAAAAATGGGTTAATATTAGATTATCTTAAGCGAGTTGAATTATTCTACTCTTAATCTAACTCTCTATCAAATTGAGTCTAAGTCTCGTTTTGATAATTAGTTATCTCTGAGTTAAACTTAGGTTAACTCTGGGTTAATTATTTTTTGATTTGATTCGGGGTTTAGACTAATCAAGTTATATAGAGGGTTAATCTGAGATAACTCTGAGATTTTGAAACACATGGGAAGAGATGGGTTAGAGTTAACTCTATCTATTAATGCACTCTCTATTCTCTCTCTCTCTTATTTTATGTTTAACATTGAACTATTAAATTTTGTATCATATCTAAATTTTACTTAGTAATATTAATGATAATTTTTATCAAAATTTTTATTATTTTAATAGTATAGTTATCTTATAGAATTTATTTAAAAATTATAAAATTTAAAAATAAAAATCTGAAAGGGAACATTAACTTTTAAACATAATTAATGACAATTTTTACTTTTAAATGTCAATTAGTGAGATTAATTATATTAATTATCAATATTTTTATTTAAGGTAAATTTATTTATAAAATTAAATTAAAATTAAAGATTAAGATAACAATAATATGAAACTGTAATTAAGAAAGTTAGATTTCGTTATGAGAGAAAGACGCTAATTAAATTCATGTTTAAAACAAGTCATGAAGGCGTCAGTTAGAAATTAAATTAAATTTTAAAACACGTGAGTAAAACGTGTTTTATACGCATGTTTAAAATGCATCAAAGTATAAAGATGTTAATTCTATTTTGACTTTTTTAGGTTTTATATTTTTAAATTATAATTAGTGAGATTAATGATGTTATCTATAAAAATATTTTCACGACATATTTATTTATAGAATATATTAAAAATAGTTAAAAATTAAGATAAAATAAAATTTTAAGATAAACAGTAACGTAAACTTGTAATTAATGATATTTTTATCTTTTAAATTTTAATTAGTGAAATTAATTATGTTATTTATCAAAAAATTATTTTCACGTAACATTTATTTTATAGAATATATTAAAATTTTAAAATAAAATAAAAATCAAGACGAACAATAATCTAAGCCTGTGATTAATGATATTTTTGTATTTTGAATTTTAATTAATCAGATTAATTATGTTATTTATCAAAAATATTTTTATGATATATTAAAATTTTTAAAATTAAATCAAAATAAAAAAATTTAAATGAAACGTATACCCACGAGTAAAAACTTTAAAAAACAGAGTTAAACGTGACGATTTAACTATCATTGTTTTCGAGTTAATCTATTACTTATCAAATTACGCTGATTTAATAGTGGATTATCCAAACTCTTTAATTGTTAACCTATTACATATCAAATTGTACCGGATTAAAAGTAGTTTATCCTAATTCCTTATTTCTAAGTTAACTCTACTCTTATCAAATTAAAAATAAGTTAATTTTCAGTTAATTTAAAGAGATTGAGTTAAACCCGTAAAAAATCTAAAACCCTTCTACCAAAGTGAGACTCAAAACAAGATATAATATGAAGATCAGTAATAGCATGTCGTCAAGCTGGCCACCCTTGTTCTCGCCATCATCCCATGAGTCCGAGCTTGTTCAGTAGAATTACTCTAATATGAGTAGTCAGGGTTTGGGTAGAGCTTTGTACCAGCTTCCTCGTACGATTTTTCGTTTTCTAGAAATTGTTTAATGGATCGAACGGTGGGAAATATGATGAAGGAAAAAAAAATTTGGGTGGGGGGGGGGTGTGTGGACAAGGATGGCATAATATCATATTTGATATAGTTCTGCAATGTATACAAACCTGGGAAGGTGACTTGAGACGTTGAATGTGAAAAATGGCAGGACTCGCATGCCTCGTATGGAAAGCTACGTATCTTTTTTAATCCTTAAATATTTAGAATGAACACCCCATTCACAACTCCATTGTCGTCTAGTCCGGTTAGGATACCTGGCTTTCACCCAGGCGACCCGGGTTCAAATCCCGGCAATGGAAAATTACCAAAATGTTTTTAAATTTTTTGCCAATTAGTTAGGGGGTTTCACTTTATTATATTTCGCTTAGCGTAGCATAAAAAAACTCTAATAACTTACATGCACAACATTTTCCCTTGTTTCTAGGAACAAAAAAACGATGCCCGGAAGTCACACGGGGGTCCGGTGAAGAAGGAAGGTGTGAGTTTTAATTACTAGATGGGAAATGGAGAACTTCAACGGATGATAATAGTATTCGATGGAAAATTTTTGTGAGAGTTATTATTGATTACAATTAGGAAGACTAAATGCTTGTTAGCCCTTACTAAACCAAATGCTAATCTATTCTAATGAAATGGATCCCTCTATGAAAATAAATGTTGGTCTAACATAAATGCCACTAATTCGATGGCAAGGTATATGAAAAATAGATGGTGGAATCTAAAAGAATCCAAGGACCCATCTTCTCTCTAGACATGGAATGTACTAAGAATGTTATGTTATTCTAAAGTTATAATGAAGTATAGATAACTAGTATTAAATTAAAAATAAATAATTAGGGTTCTCTAGTCCTGTCTTAATTTTATTTTATAATTTTTTGCCAATTAGTTAGGGGGTTTCACTTTATTATATTTCGCTTAGCGTAGCATAAAAAAACTCTAATAACTTACATGCACAACATTTTCCCTTGTTTCTAGGAACAAAAAAACGATGCCCGGAAGTCACACGGGGGTCCGGTGAAGAAGGAAGGTGTGAGTTTTAATTGCTAGATGGGAAATGGAGAACTTCAACGGATGATAATAGTATTCGATGGAAAATTTTTGTGAGAGTTATTATTGATTACAATTAGGAAGACTAAATGCTTGTTAGCCCTTACTAAACCAAATGCTAATCTATTCTAATGAAATGGATCCCTATATGAAAATAAATGGTGGTCTAACATAAATGCCACTAATTCGATGGCAAGGTATATGAAAAATAGATGGTGGAATCTAAAAGAATCCAAGGACCCATCTTCTCTCTAGACATGGAATGTACTAAGAATGTTATGTTATTCTAAAGTTATAATGAAGTATAGATAACTAGTATTAAATTAAAAATAAATAATTAGGGTTCTCTTGTCCTGTCTTAATTTTATTTTATATCTCTAATCAGAATTCACCTTATCAAATTCCCATGGGACACCCACTTTGTAACGTTGGAATTCTCGATTTTGTAGAAACCTCGGATAACACTTCAAAGTTAACATCTTAGGGCCCGTTTGGAATTACCAAAATATTTTTATTAGACCACCATTTATTTTCATATAAGGATACATTTCATTAGAATAGATTAGCATTTGGTTAAAATGGGGATCTGCTCTAATCTCATTCTATGTTTGGTATGGTTAAAACGGGATGAGATAAGTCAGGTTAAGGAAAATAAAGTTAACCCCGATTTTGAGGTTGGAAATGGGGATAAGTCATTCCAACCTTTTGTTGGAATGACTTATCCCTATTTTTCTAACCCTATTTCACCTCTTGTATATCAAACGTACGTGAGAATAATATTAGACATAAATTTTTTTAGAATGACTTACACCTATTCTCCTCAAAATTTATCCCGATACCAAATAATATAGAGGTGATGGACGATTGGATAACGTAGATGTAAGTTTTTAAAATATATCAATATTGTTTTAATAATTTAATATCTTAACACTTTAGCATCAAACATTTATAACACTTCAGATTTCAATAAAAAGTAGAACTGAACATTATGTGACAGCACGGCCGAGGGCTCTCGATAAGTTGAATTCTCATAGAGGGGAGTAATAAAATTCAGTCACTATCGGAGGCTCTAATTAATTAATTATCTCTTAAATGTATTTATTTATTAAATATAAAAATTTTATATGGATACTTATAAAATAAATCTTCTTCTAAAAATCAGACATTTGACATGGAATTAAGCTAGAAATCAACGGGTGCAACTAGATTTATTCCTAGGGAGCTGGACAAAAAGAAATCAGCAATTCAATATGGACAAAGTGATATAGACGATGGTTCATGTTATTACTTTCTAGACTCTTTCTTCCTTTTTTTATTATTCACATGGATTTTTTATTTTTTATTTATCAAGTCATTCATTAAGACTCGAGACCTTGCATTATTCAAAGTAACGAGAGAGCCAAATTTAAATTTGAGATCTCGTGATTTCTCACGAGATCGTGCTATTCAGTTGGCTCAAAGACTCTTCTTCTCAAATGAATGGTTAGGTTATCAATTTCAACTTTTTTACATTAAAAAAGATTAAATTTATGTGGACTTTTATTACACATAAATATCAAAATTAACATCTTTAGTTGTGGAATATCATAAATGTTATCTTTATTAGGGTTTGCCGACCCATTTATACCGTCTGTCTCGGTCTCACTGGGACGATACGATATAGGTCGATACCGTTACGTATCGAGACAAAAATATATTATATATATATATATATATTCTAGTATAATATAACTCAAATAATTTTTCAGTACAGTTGATTAAATGATATATTATTTAAACGAGATGTCCACGATTTGAATCTCGTCTATGTCATCTTTTGAAATGTTTTTTTTAAAAATAACTATCTAAAAAATAGAATAAACGATGCAAGAACACATTTTGAACCGAGGAGGCGAGGATCTCTAGTTAGAATGTGAGGTCTCTCAACAGTCAACTAACCGACTTATAAAATATATTCAATATAAAAATTTAAAATAATATATAAAATATCTCGATTGTGTCCTACAGATCGGAAGATCTGTGACTGGGACGATTCAGGATGGGCGATTCAGGTCATCTCGTCTCGATTTAATAAATCTCGATCTTTATTTTCTAAATATTTTAAAAATGTCTCTGATGCTTTGTGAGAAAATTTAGGATTGACGTGCACGTTGGCGGCATTGTCGTCGTCTAATGTTATCTTAGAAACTTCTAGTTATCACTTATCAACCGTAATAGCACGTATGATATTTGACAATTAAGAATAATATTATTTGATATTTTACATATAATGAAAGCATATATGAAACTAACTTTTTTTTAGTTTTTTTTATATACCCTCAGTGAAATAAAAATTAAAAAGGAGAACTTCGGTCGGTGCACTCTCTCTCTCTCTCTCTCCCCCCCGCCCCCCGGCACCGATTCCGGTTTAAAATTTGGCAGTTTTTGGCACACTTCCTGCCTTCCTGGTCGCCGTCACCCTCCTCTGCTCACACTCTGCTCCCCTGCGCCCGCCCTTTCTCCACCCCGCCCCCCTCACCTCGCGGGGGCGGCTTCGAGCCCAGATTCTCCTGCGTCCGTAGCTGACTACCTCCATCTCCATCTCTGTACATGGATCCGAGCTCGTAGATGGAAGCATGGGCTAGGGTTTTGCGGGCGACCCCGCGCCATGGGCGCCTTAACGAACATCAGTAAGCCCTGCTTCGTGGATGCCCGCGTTCCTTCGTCGTCCTCGGGCTCCCGGATACACTCCTCTCCCGAGCTCCCCCACGGTACACCCCTTCTGAAGAAGCCCAAGTTCACACCTCCTCTGCGCGCTGTCTTCCATAGGGGGAAGCTCTCGATTGCGCCGCCGCCAAAGGAGCAGGTTTTGGGGGCATTTGGGGCCTCGGAGCTTGCCCCCACCCGCCCCTCTGCGCCGGGCGGTGCATTGTCCTCAGAGAATTGTCAGCGTCTTTGATCGCGGATCGGAAGTAGGTGCCGGGAGAAGGGTTTTTGTGGTGTCGGTTGGGGGGAAGGGAGGGGATTTTGGGATGGGGAACATTGTGACGTGGCTCATCAGGAGGACATCTTCGGACTCGCCGGGGAGGTCGGGCACGTTGGGGAAGGCGCCTGTGGGGCGTAGTGCTGACCATGTGTTTTCCCGGTATGGGGGCCTTGAGGGGCTCAGGTCGGATGAGTACAAGTGGCAGAAGCCGGTGGAGGACGCGCAGGGGCTTCGTTCCGTCGCAGCCGCTGTGCAGAGTTACGGGGAAACGGCGCCCGGGAAGACCATCTTGAGGCGGTCGTTATACCCTGTTGTGTCGGATTCCACAGTACCGACGAGGGAGGAAGATGAGTTGCTGGAAGAGGCCGGGAGATCTCCGTTGCAGGCGGACGCGGTTGAGGCGAGGAGAACTCCAGTTCACAGGGATTTGTTGCCGAGTGCACGGAAGCGCGATTCTAAGCTTGGTAGCTTGGACTTGGGAGTGAAGCTGATCGAGAAGAGGATTTCCGAGTTCGGTAAAGTGTCAGAAGTGAAACAAGGAGAGGTAACTTTGATTGTTTGCATTTTTCTTTTAGTGCCTTTTTCAATGTTTTCATTTGAATTTGGATTGCGGGATATGTTTTCTCTTCTTTAGTAGAGAGTAATCTAATTGCTGGATTATATTTGGGAAAAGATTGATCCTTTAAACCTAAGAAGTCACCACGGGTGTATTTGAGGGACTGACCAGTTTCTTCGCCGTCAAAAAAAAAGAGAGGAAATTCTTGATGACGATTGAGTATTTAGTATGATGTAAGAACGATTATACTTGAAAAGAAAGAGATGGATCTTGATGGGTGGCCTGAGATTTTACATTGTTGCGTCGGTTGTGTGCATTGCATATGAGCATAAACTTGTTCTTCCAACGTCCATTGATCTTGCATTGTCCCTGTTCAGTGCACAACCAAGGGTTTTAGTTTGCATTGGACAGATGAGAAAATTTCCATGTGGCCCTCATGAAAGGGTAGCTTTGGTCTCCTAGAAAGGCACAAGAGAAGTTTTCAGTCTCTAAGGATTGTTCGATAGTAGACTATCTGAGACTGGGTTCATCCTCAACAAAACCTGAAGGTTTTGTTAATCCCACCTTCTTCCTTTCGTCACAGCCTACTGGATTCCTGTCTTTGTATTCCCAATAGACGTCCAGCTGGGCTGTCTCACTCTATATGTTTTTTGTTCCCTATGCTTCTTGATCTTTTTCCTTTTGGGCTTGTTGTTCCAGCGTTTTGCCTTTAACCTTTCTTTTCCCCCAAAAAGAATCTTGATAATAAACTCACATGCTACTTCCACAAACTGGCCTGATTCCAGCAGAAAAGAAGGTGGTTCGGGTTCCAGTTCGAAATCTTTTGCTTCTATCCGAATTTTCAATAATCATTTTGAGAATTCTTATAATTCTTCATTCTTTTTAGGATCTCCTTGGACCATTTGCTCCTCTTACAGATGAGGAAAAGAATGAAGTTAACCTTGCTTTGCGGGATCCTGATAAGTACAGTTTTAACCAATGCCTTATGTTTTCCTTCTAGAAAATGCAATAACCGTGTGATATTTCTCACAATGTCCCTGTTCACCAGGTTTCTCTTACACAAGGATGAGGTGTTGGTCCATGAGAGTTCCAAGATTGAGATCACCAGAGAGGTCATCCGGTGCTTGAGTCAAGGCTCTTGGTTGAATGATGAGGTTATTTTTCCTGTCTACGGCATACTGATATCTTTGTTTTGTAGTTATGCAAATATGTTTTACCCACATGGTTCTGAAACTTCCCTAACTGGACCAGGATCCCCCTAACTGGGATCAGAATCTGGTGGCCCAGACCAAGTTGAGGGTTAAAATCCAGTGAGGGACTTTTTGTAGGGATGGAATTATTTATAAATATAGGCATTATGTTACAATTTGCAAGGTCTAGTATTTATATGCAATGCAATAATGCATTATGTTTTAACTTTCCCTCCCCCTATACAAGTCTGGGTTTCCAAGATGCTGGTCCCAAAAGAAGCGAAAACTGAAAGGTAAAAAGGACAAGGTAAGATAAACAGCCACCACTAGCTACCAATCGTTCTAGTGTTGAGGCTCCTTTTTCTTTTGTTCCTCTTTTTATTTTCAAGAGCCTGTTTGGAAATGTACAATTTCTGCCCATTGAGATTGCAACTGGGTTGATCCGTTTTCCAAACTGGTTTTTCCTATTGAATAGAAAAACTGATAAATCCCTTGGATGTAACTTGTTTTCTCAATGCATTCTAATTTCTTTTTTGTAGGTCATAAATCTCTACTTCGCATTACTAAAGGAGAGGGAAAAGAGAGAGCCAACAAAGTTTCTGAAATGCCATTTCTTTAACACGTTCTTCTACAAAAAGGTGCAAAGACATGCGTCTGTGGTTTTTTCTTCAACTCTGTGAATTTTCCTATTGTTTTTTGTTTTTCTATGTCATTTTTTGTGCATGTTGACTAACATAACGACATGAAATCTGTGATTCTCTTAATAGTCTCCAATCTAAATTATGTCCTTGAATATTCAAGGCACAAATCAGTCAACGCAGTTTGTTTAAAATGTCTCTGTTTAGTTTTTCCCTGGACGAGTCGGTCATTCTAAGTACTCTCCCTGCCCTACATGATTTTCTCATTTGAAGAAAGAGGCATTCAGGTCAAACTTTTATATAGTGCTTTCTGATGGAAGTATTGCTGGTTATGTCTTTCCCATAGAAATATATTGCCACACAGACACGATGAGAATTTAAATTACACCTTTTTTGGGCAACACTTAGAAACTTATATTGTTTCCCTCGCTTTACTGTGTTAATAATAGCCTCGTAGATACACAACTCCTCACTTTTCTTGCTTTTGGGGAGTTATTGGGGTTCAACTTCTGGGTGTGTTGGCTTTTGTATTGGGGTTTTTTGAGAGCTGAAAGATTATACCTGTACATCCCTTTCTTCCTCTAATATATTTATGGTACCATCCACTTTTCAAAAAAAAAAAAAGACCTCGTAGATAGTCTGAGTGATAATGTTGTGTTTCTTTGATGATGTATGAGATGTGGGGTTGACAACCCTCGGGTTGCTGGTTCTGAGATGGGAAATCGAATCAGTTGGCAGTTTATCATTGCCCCCATTCTGGAACAGCTATAACTTTTGGTTTTCTACCGATGAACTCTTATGGCTTCCATTCGATAACTGTTGAAGAGGACCAGAAGCAGGATTCCAAATGCCAAGCATAATTTGGAGGGCTGTGGTTTGTAACATTCTAGTATTGAATAAACAGAATGATCAAATGTTTAATGATGTCTACTTATTGCTGTGAAGGTCTATTTGGCTAATTTGAACTATCATCCCCCAACCCCCAAAGCTTTGTTGTTCTTCTAGGTACTTTCAATTACAGATGCATTGTTTCTTGATAGCAGTACTGTTTCCAAATTTGTTTGCTTAATTATGTTTCCTATGTCATTTGTTTTGCTCCTAGCTAACTAGTGGGAGGAATGGTTACGATTTTAAAGCTGTCAGAAGATGGACCACTCTGAGGAAGTTAGGGTATGGCCTTACTGAGTGCGACAAAGTAAAGCCATAATTCCTCGTAATGTTTTTCACGGCTTTTGATTTTGGTTCAGGGCATCTATACTAGTTATCTGATCTTTGGTGTGATCTTACAATGTTCTGCAGATCTTTGTTCCCATACACAAAGAGATACATTGGTGTCTGGCAGTTATTGATGTAAAAAATGAAAAGCTATCCTATCTTGATTCACTGGGAGGCAAGGATGAGCATGTCTTGAAAGTACTGGTATGCTTTGTTTTTACTTTTTTGTAGAAGCTAAAAGTGTCATGTCAGCTGAGAGGCATGTGTGCATTATTTCCAATTCTAATATCTGATATGTTGTTCGACAACCAGATAACGATTTTCTTACTCATTGTATTGGTCTGGTCGTGTTCAGCATTTGAGAGTAACAATTCAGAGTACCTCTATTTTGTTTTTTCGTTGTATTTCATTCTATTTAGACATCCATATCCATTGACAAAAAGTGCATGATATGTCATTCCTTGACTCATCGTTCTTTTTGTCGCCATCTTCTCATATTAATACCAAAATTTCAATTTGGAATGTTCTTTAATAGACTTTCATCTAAATCTAGAATTAAGCTTCAAGGATCTAATAGTTTAGCTAATATATAATTCATAGGATTTAAAACCGGCTGAACTGGTTGAACCAGATTGGAACAAGATTGGAACCAGTGTAAACCTGTCCAGATCTGATGGGGTGGGGGGGAGGCATTGGACCAGGACCGGAACTAGAGCAGTCCAGAACTATGGTTCCAAAGTCCGATTTTCAATTCCAAATTGAATACTCGTTCTTCAGTGATCCCAACATAGTGAGGAGTTCAGACCAGTCAACATGTGGATTAGTGTGTTGCTTTTCCTGGGTGTTTTTTGAACTTCATGCCATTCGACATGGGTTATAGGGAAAGTCACATCAAAATCTGATGGTTATTTCATTTTCACTGCAGGCTACATATATTGTGGATGAAGTGAAGGACAAGAATAAGAAGACCATTAATATTACATCTTGGACGCAGGAGGCGGTTGATAATCTACCACGACAAAGAAATGGGTATGTGCTCCAGATTTTCTAGCTTTTTCAGGTGCATTCTGTAGGGAAAGATGGCATTTTCTGTTGTAAGCACCGTCCTGCTTGCATCTTTCATCATGAACAGGTGCGATTGTGGAATGTTCATGCTCAAGTATGCAGACTTTATCAGCAGAGGGTTAAGCCTCCGTTTTCACCAGGTAACCATGCTTTTACTTTCATTCAGATATTGATGAATCAACCCTAAGATGGGGCGGCATTTTAGATGGATGATCCGTTCCTACGAGGATCCCATTTAAATGAAGCTTTTGTCGTTCCCTACAGGACAATATGATGTACTTTAGGAAGAGAACAGCCAAGGAGATATTAAGCCTGAGGGCGGAGTGACTTGAAAGCTGCATGGTGCTTATTTTCAAGTTTCATGTTGGCGCAACGGCGTGGGAGAACAACCTGGATTTAAGCCTAGATTTGACGAGCATTCTAATCGTGGGTCTTCTTATGAAGCTTTCTATTTGCTCATATCTGGTGGGGTGGCTACCTGCATTGGTTTTCAGCCGTGGACAACTTATGACAACATATGAAGTCACCGTTCGGTGAGAAAATATAGCTGCCTCGGCGCTGTGTCGTTACTGACCAGTATCATTCGTGCAGGGAGGCATGGTTTGTCAGCGGTTTGAGTTTTTTTGTACGAGCGGCTAGACATGGAGAATGGCCGTCGTGAGTCATAATTTCCCTATTCCTTCCTTCTTTTCTTCCTGGGAGGATTGCAACTCGCATTCCCACTCTGTGTTTTTGTTCAGCGGGGTCATGAGAGATGTGGGCCTGTGGGTTGTTGAAGTTTGTGTAGATTTTTGGTCCCAGAATAGTGTGAGTGAATATGCACACCATTGAGTACCAACAATTCTCTGTTTGGAACTGCTCAACATCATGCCCCACTCTGATGACTTCTCTTACAACGCGTGGCATCTCGATTATTGCAGTCTGAAATTTTGCTGGATGATGCCAAATCCTCCATGGGGGGAGCTCTACCTGTCAAAGTCAGATCAGTATCAACGTGGTTGGCCGTTGGGGCTTAATACGACTGGCACATCAAATGTGTCAGGTCTCCTATACACTTCAATCTTTTGGAGTTCATCCTTGTGGTCTCTTGTATGTTTCCATAAACTTGACACCAGAGCTGGAAGTGATCGGGATAAATACAAGGCCTTTCTCAATACGAGTTTGGCTTTGGCCTTTAACTTATTGCACATCCAGAGTGTGCAGCAGCTAAACTCATTTTTTTTTTTGAAAATATGGGGGGTGGGGGCCCACCTCCCCCAACTATCTTATAACCCAAAAAATGAACGGACCGAAGAACTAGTTTCGGCCCAATAAGAAACTGTTGTGTTTTTTTTGTTTTTTTGAGCGTGCAGCCCAAGTTGGGGCTGTACTAACTTCCAGTTGGGAAAGATGGGCCCCCACCTCCTCATATGTATATATTTTTAAAATTTAAGTTTACTTGCTGCACACTTCGAATGTACAATAAGCCAGGGTGCCTAGCAAGTCTTAATACAAAAATGGTGCGGTCGAAGACGAGGAAGGGGACATTTTTCGAGGGTCAACCCCAGCCAGGCTTTTTACTTGCCTACCCAAAATGAGTGAGGTTTGGTCAATGAGTCTTGCTTCATACAGGGAAAATAAATTGCCAAAATGGTATTGACGATATAAAAGAAAACAGCAACCAAGACATAAAAGTTTTTTTCTCAAAAATACCCCTTAATAAAATTATTTGTAAAATTGCCCTTCTTTTATATTATTTTAATAATTGTTTATACATATGACAATATCGAAAATGCCCTTATCGTTAAAGATCCAAAGACTACTTTGTTTTCATCCATGTAATTAAATTTTTTGGTCAAAAATGTCATTATAAGAGTTATTGTGATCAACATATTATGCCAAAGAGAGAGGAGAGATAAAGAGAGAAAAGGTTAACGACGATTAAATAGGAGATTGTCACAGAATACTAAGAGCTGGTGACGGCAATAACATTTTTGTAAGTAATGAGCTGTAACGAAGTAATTAAAAATAATATGAAGGCATTAGGGCAATTTCGGAAGTAAACTTGTAACACAAACACATACATGCAGCTAATCACTTGTTAGCACCTAATGGAAGTACGGAAACAATGCTGGCACTTGAAACCTGGCAAGCGTTGAAACTCACAGGTTACAAAAGTCTGGTCAGGACGCAGTTAACCAGAAAGTTCTCCATGAAAATCACCCACGCATAATTCAAGTGCATGATTCCAATGTTCTTAAGGGATGAGAAAACGGTCCAAAATGCAGTTTCTTGATCAGCACAGCAATATTTTAAGGGTAAACAAGACAGAAGAAGAAAGAAAAACAACAGAGATCGCATAAAAAAGTATTTCTTCGATACATCAATGTATTACCGTGAATGACACACAGTATTTCGGTGATTTCTCCGAGATAATAACTCCTGTATTCATGTTGAAAATGTCAATCCATCCATAAGAGCAGAGAAAAAGAATACATATGGATTTCTAGCGTGACCAAACAGATTCCCCATTGTAGTGGCGGAGATCTCAAGCACAAATTTTGCACTCTGTCAGATCCGCGAAGAAACAATCACAGAGGCTCCGCAAGAGTCTGATCCACTGGAAGACAACTTCACTCAGGAAAACCGATGTACACGTGAGGATCTTAAATTATATAGGACGTATAGAGACAAATGAAGTTTGAAAATGATTACACATGGATGATTCGTCAAACTGGCAACAAACTAGAATCTGGAAGCAACACAGGCGATCAGGAACTAGCGTGGAACTTTCTTCCGGCTAAGTATCTCCTGCTCCTTTAGCCGATGTTGGAACCTTGCCAGGCGAGCCTGAAGGCTAACCAAACCTGAAGCCTTACGTGAGAGAACAAAGCTTAACTGAGTCACATAGTTGTCAATGAGGCTGCCCGGTTGATCCACTTCTGCCAACAACTTCATCTCCTGATATATAGATCAACGAGTAAGTACACGTATCCAGACATTATAACCAGTTTTATCCACTCTGTACATGGAACAGGACATAGTCGATTATAGACCGTTCATTTTAAGATTCATGAGCATCCGGAATAAACAATATGCCAGCCGGCGAGTTGGGCCAGGCCTGACTCAACCATAGCCCAAAAAGGCCTAGCCTGGCACCCTGCTGAGCCTACCATCTTGCGTTGCCCAACCAAGCCTGGGCTGCTATGGCCTATCTAAAAACACTTTGGTGCAGGTCCAGTGAACTACGCTCTGCTGCACAATTTGTTCAAACTAACCAACGTATCATTTGGCATGTGCTCAATTTTACATCAGCGTAAAAAAAAAATAAAGGAAAAAAAGGAGGGACCTCCTCAGCCCCAAAATTAAAGAATTCCCCAGCAGTTGGTCCCAACCCCACCCCAGAACCATTCCCCCAAACCCCAATGACACAACTCTTGAACCTTCCGACAACACATCTGGACCATCTGAATTTCCCTTCAACTTTGCATTGAAGTGCCTCTAATACCCAATTCCTCTCTGAAACAAGTGCGTGTGGAATAAAAAATTGCCGATTAAAATCATAATTTTTCCATGGAAACATGCTTGGACGAGGATTTAAAAAGTATTATGCAGCTTCCTAAGGATTCATGTGCTTTCCATGGGAACTTCAGAGAAGATGTCGAACATCTCTCTCCACTGGCATTATTGATGTAATCTGGAACCAATTTTTCAAGATGATAGAAGGTTCATAGAGCAGGCTGTCAGGCATCTCTAACTGGTTTGCAGTTTGGCATAGTCTGAATCCAGTTAAGCAGGAAGGGGTGATGTGCAAATCAAGTCTTCCAGCAATGCCATGGGCTATTTGGAGGGAGAACAAAATCAGAATTTTTACTGAAGAATTGCCTCATCCAAGGCTTCAAATCCTTCATCTATTTCTTGCAGGAGTGGAGTAGCTTGTTTATTGGCGAGTGTTTATACCAGCTTGGTAGATTAGACTTAAATTTTTTTTGGTAATGTTGCTTTCTTTTTCTGTTTTAATGAATTGTGGCCTTTTAGCCACCTTCCAAAAAGTAGTTTTCCTTCATGATGCTGCCGCTTTTTCCAAATCCAAAACTATGTCCAAAAATAGTCTATCATAGTTAGTTAAACAGGTAGTTGCTAAGGAATGAGTGAAGCTGCTGACTATTAAAAAAAATCTTGATAGGAAACCAGCAAAATTAACTTACTTCACGCACGATTTCCATTGTATCTTCAATTTCCTTTCTATGAGCTGCGATTAGAGCCTCCTCTTCCTAAACAACATTCCAAGCTTAATAAAGTATACATACAAACCAAAAAAGGAAAAGATATGAAAAAAGGAATGAAAATGCAAGCACATTAAAGAAATAAAAGCCAACGTTCATTTACCTCAAGTATCGCATTGATGTCCCCTTCACGGTATGACACTTCCTCTTCATATTGCCTTGAATTAGTATTGGTTGCGCCTGAATCATACATTTGCTGCTGCTTATGACTGGTCGTAGGAAAGTCAACTCCAGTGTCCTTTCTAGGCCTGTTGCTCTGCTTCTCAGATTTTTCTTCCTTACTAACTTTCCTACGGGGTGGAGACACCTTTTGTACCTTATCTTCTTCCAGACTCTCATAGGAATTGTGGGCAGGGTATAACTTATGACTAAATTGAAAGCCAAAACTGTTCTTACCATCAACCCTCTCCAGTGAACTAGAAGTCGTTGCACTTTCCTCCCTCAGATTAACGTTGTAAATTGAGGTTGCATTGGTTGAGTGTCTATCAAGCTCAGAAGTGGAAGTATAGGACGCACTTCCTAAGGTTTTCCTCCCCATTTCCATTTCCCTCATTTCTTGATTTTGATCATATAAATCCTCTGAGTCAACTGAAAACGGGAAAGATGAAGTTGATGATGATTCCTTGCCAGAAGGTACTGAAGAAGCAGGAGCTTGATCCCTTTTTGGATTTCCACTCCTGGAGAGACTTTTAACCCTGTCGAGTAAGGAACTGCAATTAACCAAAACTGAAAGAAGATACGATATGGTCTGCAGGTGTCTAACTTACTCTAATAATTAATTCAGTTCATGTTTAGCATGTTAAAGGGCATACCTATCTGCATATCTCAATGTATTAAGAGTATGTTCACAAGATCCTGCATTTGGAGAAATGCAAGAAATCATCACAGTTCGGGAATTCCCCACAAATGAGTCCCGAAGCACCTCTGTCAATTTACTTCCTCTGAATGGAATATGAATCTGATCGTTGTCAAGTGCTCGAATGCACTCCTTCAGTGCCAGTAGACTCTTGTTGATCTCTGCTCCCTCAATTCTGCAATGAGAACATTAAGGAGACAACTTGTGTCATGTGCACGTACAGAAAGCCTACTAGATTCTTGCAAATGTTAACATTGCTACAATCAGACTAGCCATGGTAAGATTCTTAATTCTTATGAAGACAAGAAATCTAATGTTTCTTGGCTTCTTTCTTTTTCCTTTCTGTTGAATTAGGAAAAGGAATCCTGTTTATTGTATCAATAAATTTCTTGTCCATAAATTGATAAAATACGGACCGTGTTTGACGGTCATTATCGGTCGTATCTGCACCACGCTCACTTCCAGCAAGATCAATAAAAGAAATCTTCCCTATAACCTTGCCACCCTTAGACTCATTGCCCTCATTGGGCCGTCTCGAATCATTCGCCTCATTATGCTTTTTAATAGCAAGTTGTAAAATAGCATGAGATCTTGATGATTCTTCATTGGCTCCTGTAGAGCCAGTGGTTCTTGCTGCATTCCCTTTCTCAATATATTCTCGAACAATCTGCACATCTGACACCTCAAATTCCTGCAACCCAACAATGCAAACTTGTTGTCGACCATCCTCCCTCATGCATAGTTTTCTGTCAAGGAAACAAAAACAATATTGGTGCTTAATATTCATAATAATTGTTTCATTGTGTATCTGAACTATTAAATATACACAGATGAATTGTGGCAGGGAAAAAGACCAATAAGAAATTTCTCCAGGAAACCATACAAATGCAAAAGCTTCATTTTCATACATATGCTACGAAACCAATTATCGGATAGCGAATGCTCAGAGGCAACTAAAAACAAGTTGATAAAAATGATATATTCCATTTACACATGTTTTTGCACAGATATAGAGGCTCCATTTTCATCCATAAGCTTCTACACATGCTGAGAACTAAATAACAAATAATGACATTTCAAACCCAAATTATCTTTCGTTATTATCAACGTGAAAATAAACAGAAATCAAAAGCATATCCCTACCCTGTCCAATAATGTAATTCACATGGATTTTCATTCTATAGAATCAAGAATCCAGCTAAACCCAGATGATTGTGAGGTTTCTGTCCCGTTGACTTCATCTACAATATTTTTTGAAAGCCATTGGCTTTTGTTTGCAACGGTTCTGATTCTCTGACTTTCGTTGACCACCATTTGCAATATTACATATTAGAAGACGTATCATGCCCATGCTTTGCAGGCTGGTTTTGGCCCAACTAGTACAGGTTGACTAGGTTTCTCAACATTACGTGTCTCCAGTGGGTGATAAGAGTCATGACAGTAGCAGTCGATTAGGTTTTTCAATGATAAGAGTCTTGAGTTGGTCACCTTTAAAAGAGTTTGCCATCTCATACATGCTGGTTCAATTTTTCAAGGACTCGAGATAGGTATACCAAAGTGGCCAACATTGATTATGTGACAAGTTTAGACATTTCTGTTTTCCACACTTTTTTGACAATTTCCCAAAACAAAATTTTGTTCCTTTATGAATGATGGGTGGGATAGAACATTGTACACTTGCGATTCATGCATGTGAATCCTCCTAGTTCCGAGTTGTCAAATTGTGCAACAGCCAAAAGCCAGAGCCATTATGATATTTGTCTTTTGCTTTGCTTACAATCTTTTATCTTTAAAGGTTCGAGCACCCCTGATCTTATAGGGATTCCAATGTCTCACTCAATATTTTTATGTTGAAAACAGAAACCAAATATCACTTTCAACTAAAAGTCTGGTGAAACATGCCCTCAATGTGACATAGAAATCCACCTGAGATAAGTTTCAGCTGAGAAATGGTCTGGTTCCATGTTTAACAAGAAAAACATTTAACAATGTTCATTTGTTGCACATCAATACACATTTATTAGCTATTTAAATAGCATGCGCATTATCGATTCCGCGAATTGGGTTTATTAGACTATTTAGAATTCGGATACTGGTAATTTTCCCACCGACTGCAGTCTATGTTTATTTACATATGCACAGAGTCCAAATACTCTTGATTAATTGTCAATGAAAACTTTTTAGCCTCCATCGGTGGTGACAATATCTAATGGGCATGATCTTGATAATCACCCATTAGAGATGCATACTCTTGCAAGAAATTCAAAGACGTTCATTCATTGAACACATAGAGTTTGGATTACAATTGGTCTTTTGAGACCTTTACATTTAGTCCCGATTATGTAATCGGGTCTTAAGGTTTACATCCAATCGCCATCTAATCATTGAGTGGGCTTCTACTTACACTTGGATCTTTCGATTGCTTCTGTCGACGATCAGACCATTGAATTATTGAATTGACTTTGGTCCACGATCGGACTATTGAATTTGCTTCTGGCCATGAGCAGACTGTTGAATTTGCTTCGATCCTCAATCAAACGGCTAGATTTGCTCCCAGCCACGATCGGACCGTTGAATTTACTTCTAGTCCATATTTGACAGTCGGATTTGAATTTCATCATAATCGGGACCTCTTCTGGGGTGCATTTGCAATTTATGACCCTTCTTGGTGTTTTTCTTGCAACTTTGGACCTTTTAGGGTATTTCTGCAATCTCTGACATTTTCTGAGTATTCCTACAGTTTCAGATGTTTTTTGGGCATCTCCACAGTTTCTGACCCTTTTTGAGTATTTCTACATATTTGACCCTTTCTAGATATTTCTACAGTTTTTAACTCTTCCTGGATATTTCTACCATTTCTTGACTTTCCAATGAGATCTTTGTCATTTCTTGACTTCCCTAGATATTTATGTCATTTATTGACATTTCCGAATATCGTTGTCATTGCTTGACTTTCCGGAGTATTTCTATCATTTGTTGACTTTCTAGGGGATTTGTCATTTGTTGACTTTTCATAACATAGTTGTAACTTTATGTCTTTCCTGAACATCATCATCATCATCAGAGCCTTATCCCAATTAATTGGGGTCGGCTACATGAATCCTGTTCCGCCAAAGATTTCTATCAAGTGCAATATTCGTATTTAAACCCAAGAAACAAATGTCCTTCCTAATAGCATCGCACCATCTCATTTTAGGCCTTCCCCGAGCTCTTTTACTAGCATCCACTAAGATTTGGTCATATCTTTTAACCGGCGCTGAGTTAGGGCGACGACACACATGTCCAAACCACCTGAGTCTATTTTCTCTCATTTTACTATCAATTGGAGCTATCCCTAAGTCCTTACGGATACGCTCATTCCTAATCTTGTCTTTCTTAGTCTTGCCACACATCCATCTCAACATCCTCATCTCTGCTACACACATTTTGTAGATGTGTTCCTTTCGTACTGCCCAACACTCGGTACCATATAACAAACCAGGTCTCAGAGCCGTTCTATAAAACCTCCCTTTGAGTTTCACAGGCATACGACGATCACAAAGGACACCTGAAGCACTTCTCCATCTTAACCAGCCTGCCTTAATCCTATGTATAACGTCATCATAAATCTCCCCATTCTCTTGTATGATAGACCTAAGTATCGAAAGCTACTACTCTTCGGAATGTTATGTCCATCAATTAGAACCATGTCTTCCTGAACCACTCTCCCATTACTAAAATTTCTTGAGTTTCCTGAATAAGGGTATTTTCTCCGTCATATGACTTTCCTGAACTTTTATGTTATTTCTTTCCTAGGGTATTTTTGCAATTTATTGAGTTTCTTGGACTTATCTGTCATTTTTTGACTTCCCATGGTTTATTTGCAATTCCACGATCTCCTGGGCATCGTTGTCGTTTCTTGACTGTCCAGGGGATACTTGCACTTTTTTTGATTCTCCTAGACGTGCCTGTCATTTCTTGACCTGCCAGGATATTTCTATAATTTTGTGATTTCTCAAGACTTATCGGTCATTTCTTGACATTCCTAGGTTTATTTGTAATTTCTAGATTTTTCTGAGTTTATCTATCATTTTTTGATCTTCCAAGGTTTATATGCAATTTTCATATTTCTCTGGACTCATCTGTCATTTCTTGACTCTCTAGGGTTCACTTGCAATCTCTACATTTTCACTGGGCTTATCTGCCATTTTTTGACTTTCCAAAATGTATTTGCAATTTCCTCCCCTTTTTAAGTTTATTTGTAAGTTTATACCCTTTCCGTGTATGTTCGCAATTTATGAACATTACTGGGTTTTTGGGCGCAGTTAGCCCTAAGCCAAATTCGAAAAATCGCACAAGACTTCAGGAAAGAGGCATGGTCTTGCTCCAACGAGTCGTGCAGAAGGCATGAACCTTAATAAGGGTATTTTCGAATTTTCAAGATAGAACATGGGCTTTGTGAAAGTTCTGAGTTGAGTAGGATTTTTATGTAATTTCTGGACAGACCAGGGACATTTTTGAAAGGCTTAAGGGGATTTTGGTAATTTTTGAACTCCAAGTTCGAGAAAGTTTAGAGGCATTTTAGCAATTTCGAAGAAGCCATGGATATTTTTGTAATATTTGGACTGAACAAGAGTTTTTGCATAATTTCTGATTGTTTAAGAAAATTACAACATTTTCCCTCCAAGAAATTACAAGGGGCAGAACCACATGGGCATGTATGTAAACCCAACGGCCTATGTGCAACATACCCTTGTTGGGCGGACACCGTTCTTGATGGAGGCACACAACACACAAAGAAACTAGGAGATTGCCTCACTTCCTCCCGCTTCCATGGGCTTCAATCCCTTGTGTCGAATGAGGACCCCCTAGGAGGTATTTATAGGCCAAATTGGCTTAGCCGGACGAGACAAGCTCTTTTAGGACTGATTTTGAACTGAAATTGTCCTTTTCCAAGTAAATGCATCAGCATATACTATGTTTTAATAAGATTTCCTTTTTCTACCTAAAGTTTTTGGAAGAGCTGTGCATGGATTTTTCACTAGCTCTCCATACAAGGATAGGACAAGATACACATAATAGAAGTAGAATATGTGGAATAATCCCAAATGCAATTAGAAGTATGAACAAGGAAGTCATATTCACGGCCACAGTCTTTAAATCCTCCAATAGAAGAAGGGAAAAGAAAGAAAGGTGGTTGAGGCATCAAAATCGGATTTTGGAACCTTAGAAATGTGACTCTCAGAAAAGCTTTAGCTCCCTTCAAGTTTGAAAAATGGAACAACTCGGCGTCGAAATTTGTATGAAGCAACAGAAATTAAAGCATAACACTAACCTTCTATCACTGAGAAGATCGTAAAGTTTCCCACCATATATCTCAAAGTAGCTAAGCCACATTTTAAACCTCGGGTTACGGTATGCTTGTTGACGCAACAATCTAAGAAGATCTTCTGAAGCCCTCAGAGGTAGTGGTTGCATCGTGAATGTCTTACCGCTGCCTAAACACAAAATTCAATCAGATGATATGATTAAACTTGCGAGGGAGACAGTTTCAGCAAAGCATATAAGGGGGGGGAGAAAAAAAGGAAAATAGAATGACTGTGGTGTTCTACACTTCCCTTGGTTAGGACATCCAAAGCATTGCCAGTTTGCCACTTCAAGAAACATTTTGGTGACTAATATTCTACAAGTAAATTTCAGTAAAACTGAAGGAAAAAAAGAAATGAAAAGCCAAAGAAACATATCATTTCTTAGACATTTACCAGATAATCTGCATCTTATAAGGTAAGAGTAAAGGCTTTGGCAGACAACAAATTAGGTTTATGACATCACAACAAGAAAAAAAGAATGTGGAGTTTCAGGACTTTGTTTCAAAATAAATATGACCAGGGAACAGAATCCAAAGACGTGCAAAATACTTCACCACTCCACTACTTAAAAGTTAAAACCACTTCCATTTGCAACAGTTCATCGGTTATCAAGTGCTTTAGTCTCGATTCTCGACCTTTGTTAATTTGTTTGACAGATTGTCATGGGGAACTGAACTCATTCCACAAAACACAGCATCCAGAAAACTGAATTCCAAATGGAATCTCATATGTCTAACTACTTTGAGACATTAAAAAAAAAGTGAATGCCGAGTGGAATCTCCATGTCTAACTACTTTGAGACCTTTTAAGATCGGATAATGAACTGATGTAAAGATGCTTTACCAATCACTTCCATTCTGATGCCTATCACAGGCATAGGGTATAGTCCCTAAGAAAACACTTGCCAAGTATCTGTTTATTGCCCCGAGTAGCAATATGAATTCCTGGTTTTCAAACTGGATAGTTTTTGAAAGTGGTTGGTACCACGTAAATGTATTGAAGTAAAAAAGAAGGAATATACAAGTGTAATCTGTGTGTCCCCCACAAGATCCCTATACAAAAAGCTCACACAAAGCCGGTGTGTCATCCATCCACTATCCCCCCAACAAAACAAAAAAGGAGAAATTTTGTGACTTCACTTTGCATAAGCTGTTGGTCCACTCTCTCACTCTTTCCAAGATAAAAGATGCAATTCCGTCAGTGGTTCTAGCTTCCCTCCGGAAGATCCTACTATTCCTTTCTCCCCATAAGGCCCAAAGAGTAGCGTGCAGAATGAGCCACCAAATAAGCCTATCACCCTTGGGAGTCCACCTCTTGTGCCACTGTTGGATCAAATAGTGCACCTTATCCTGACTGACCAAAGCATCAGATGCATCTGGGAACCTACAGACCACTTATGTGACCGACATTATGCCCCTAGAGAAGAAATATCCTACAAAAAGGCGATCCTCACACAGGCGATCCTCACACTCATCCTCTTCCCCACAAAGGGCACACACTGGAATATCTTTCAGAAAGGTCGCCAACCTGTCACGAGGTGGGTAGCTGGCCATGTGATCACCTTAAGTTGACTCCTAGGTTTCCAGATTTGAGAAGCAAAACCATGTCTCACTCCACCGTCTGAAATAAGGCTGTGCACATTAAACAAAGAAGTTGTGCTAGCCAGACCAAGACATTTACAGATGACAGTGGCAAACCATCTCACTCTATATCCCACCGTTTTCAGAAGACAGAGAAAATAGTTATACTATACCGGCCACTGCATAACATTTCTGTGAGGACAATGCCTTTCAAAAATGTTTGAAAGGAATTTAAAAAACATAAATTCACAGAACAGCTTGAATAATCATATAGACTAAAATTTGAAAGTAATCATATACACTAAATGCCGTACTCTTTCTAAGACTATAGTTTAGCTCATCTAATTACTGCAATTCCATTATGTGCGATTGCTCAAAGTAAGGAGCTTTATGTGTCCATGCCATTACTCCTCAATAGGTCATTTATGCATATAAGGCAATATGTGAACAATTGGAGAAAAAAAATCTTTTCCAGCTCTCTTTATGCAAGCTCACCGCCAGGAATGCTCTTTACTATTTTATTTCCTTGGTCATTGATGGATCTTATCAGATGGTTCATGTTAATGGTGGGGACCACTCGCAGGGCTCCTCCCTCACCCCGACACAGCCAGCTACCCCCCTACTCCCCACCCCAACCAACTTTTCTGAAGGTGATATGGAGGCACATAAAACGTCTCATGGTTAGAAAAAGTGGGCAAGCCAAATGAAGAGTCCCTTCTTCAACAAACTAATAACATCTCTTAATGTTTTAATCACTTTGAAAAAAAAATCTCTTAATGTTTTAATCCCTCTCAAGACTGAAGACAAAGTGTAGAATATCATAAAGATGTCTGCTTTTATTCAGTTTTATATAATTTACTAATGTGTGCCTTTGTCTTTTCCTCAAACTTCTTCTCCTAGTAGCCAGGAAGAAATAGCAGTATATTCAAGACATTTATAAGGTTTAAACATACCAAGAAAAGAAAGTTACTAAGATATAACTACCAATTTTTCATAGGTCATGGGCTTTAAGCTTCAATATACAGGATTATGTAAACATCACTTGGCATTATTTGTCCCATCCAAAAAGAATGAAAGCTGCCTTTACTTCATGATGCCTCCTAAGATATATGACCTGACTGTAATAAGAATGAACTCCCAATATTACACAAACTGCAATTCCATTGTAACATAACAGGATCTTGGGAACTTTGGACACCTGTTTGTCCATATGCAAAACATGTAGCTTTTGTTCGCTGAAAAATGGTAGGAATGATTGGCTCTACAGTGATCCGATACACCTGTCAAGACGAAAGATAAAGAGGTATGTTTCAGTGTCCATCGTAAGAAGAGATTGATTTTATATGTATGTTCGCCAGAGAAAAGGAAAAGCAAGTAATTAACACAAATAGACAGCCAATACTACCGTGATGGAGAAAGAATGATACCTCGTCATTGGTAACACGCTCATGAAGAACAGCATCAAAACAGAATTCATGCTTCTCCACATATGCAGTTAGGTCTACCTACAATATCTCACTTAAGAATCAGTTCCTCCAATGCAATTATGTATATGATCATATACAAAAAAGAAAGCTATTGTCATGGAAAACAATTTATCCAGAAATGGCATGGAGCAAAGAAACAAATGAGAATGAAATGGGGCAGGAATTCCAAACTCATTCCGACATACACAAGCATGAAATATAGATAAATATTTTACTCAATCTTTTTTGTGCAAGGCACAGTTTCTGATGGTACCACATCTCTAAACTTATCTTGGAGAAAAGAGATGATTTCACGGGTCATAACTGTTGTGCCCTTACTATCTTCACACTGTTATCCAAAATTCCACTCTGGAATTCATTACCTCAGCTTATCTATCTTCAAGCAACCCCTGTTGTTCTCAGATCTTCAAAAGAAAGAACTCAAAGAAGTGATCATTCTTTCAAATTCAGACTGAGCTCATTGGACTTCACTGCTGCGCCAGGCATGCTATTGTCCACGATAGGACTCTTCACCTAACCGAGACATCTCCAATCCAGCCTCCACTCGTTCCTAAGATCTGCATATTGTGCTGCTACTCTTGCAGACAACTATTACCTGCTAACTCTTTTTGTACAGTCACCACACACATTTCTTCCGTTGACCATGTGTCAGCAAGAAAGGCTTCCACCAATCCGCACCAACACTTTCCACTACCCTTCAGCTTAAGAGACAATTTTTTTGTTCACAAGTGGGTAGTACCACTGGTATATAAAAGAGAAAAGTATACATGTAAGGGGGACGTGCTCCCAAAAATTAAATTCAAAAGGTGGCAGACAACACTCAGCTTGGGAGTAAAAAGAAGTAAACAAACACCTACCCGCTAAGCTCAGACCCCAACCAAGCCCAAAGGGACCCAAAAGTCCCACCACTTAACAACCCCGGCCACCCCACCAGACAGCTCCCAAACAACAGAGAAATAGAAATGCAGGTGGCCAAATGTAAACAAAAACACTCTCCTCGATCCTTCATCCACCTACTCCTCAGCCTGCTCCGTCCCCACTTTCCTACCAGCCACTTCAGCCTTCAGCTTCCTCACTATGTCCGCCAGCCATCTACCTATGATCAAGCATAAGGTGGACCTCAAGCCTTTATCCACGCCCGCATCAGGTACACCAATCAGCCTAGCAGTCGCACTCGCCTGAGTTTCCATATAGTTCTCCACCTTTGCTAGGATATCTTCGACCTCCTCCTAGCTGAGACTCTCGTTGTCCACCTCTGCTAAATCCTCCCCTTAATAAGGTTCCTCGACTTGCTCTAATGCCGCACGCAAATCTTCCAACACCTGGGCGGGAGAGGTAGGGCTACGACCTCCTGCTGACCACATCCTTCCAGAAGAGTGACGTATGCCTCTCCCTTGGGGTCCTCTCCCTCTGCTTGCATGGTGATTGACCTGGTGGGGGGGGGGGGCGCAGGGCTAACACCGCCTATTGGCCATCCCCTATCAGGAGCGTGATGGCCGCTTCCACCTTCGCCACTAGGACCCCATTTGCAGAGCGGGGTACCTCCAAGCCTCTGGTCCCACCGAAGGCGGTTCCAACATCGAAAGGCATCTCAACGCCCCACCTTCCACCTGAAATGCTCTTCAAACAATAATGAGAGAGAAGGCATGGACTGAAGGCCTCCCCCCCCCCTCATTGCAGCCCCCACCTCCCAAAATCGTAGTCGCAATAAGGTCATCAACTAGCAGGTCTCTCCTTGGAACAAACCCATTCTCGGCACGTCAATACTCAGTTGTCCGAGGCCGACTACGACGGCCTCTGGATTCCTCCGCCTCTGTCTCAGCCTCATCCTCGCCTTCCTCCGACGCGCTGAGCAACGCCTGCACTTGGGCCTGGCGATGGTCCAATGTAGTGGCCCGTGACGAACCTACATCGGCTGGGATGCAGGCACGATGAGATCTCCGCCCTCCCCACCTTGCCCCACCACCGTGAAGACAGGGTAGGGCGTGCAGGATAAGGGCTGTTTGAGGCCATCCCCCTGCCTAACCCCAGCATACTATGTCTGTCCTTGCTAGGCTATCCCCCAGAGGAGACCTCCTGAAGGCCCTGCGACAAAGGGGTCGCACCTTGACCCCCCCATCCTCCAGCTAGAATGTATGTGGAAGAAAGTCCGCTGGCACCGCGAAGATCAGAGGATCATCCCCCTGGAGGGATTGGAGTGGCAACGGGTCCATCTAGGCCCTCCCCTTAGCACTCACCACGACTACGGCCTGCACTGGAGTAGACAGCTACTACCTCGCCAGAAGCACTATCGACTACAGTTGGGTGTGGTGGTCATCGAAGACCACCGGCGTGGCGGCCACCGCCGCAGCTGGCTCTCCATCTGGTTGAGCCGACTCTGCCAAGTAGGGCCCAATAGGGCCATCAATCAGGCAAGGAAGACGAGCGAGCTCGGATCTTCGAGACTCGTTAGCCCTGCCCTGCCTGACTCCAATGGGTAAGTTGCGGGTAGATACTGGGCTAGTAGAGCATCCACCCTCCTCCAGGTGGCCCACCGGCCTCTCTGTTGAGGAACCGCCCACCTCGGCTAGCCAAAGAGTCTGTCAGCCCAAGAGAGACTTGATCCAACCTATTGGTGGTGGGCGGGCAGTTCGAATTTGAACTCTTGCCCACCGACCACCCTTCTTCCCCGACGCCAGTGGCCCCTACATCCGCACTCAAAACCGCCTGCCTAAGCTCGATCCGCACTGATAAGCGGCTGCCAGCGTCATCAACAGTAACTACGGCTAGGATCTCCCTCATGCTACCAACCCAGACCACAACCTCCACCAAGCCTATTCCTGCTGACGATGAGCCTGATCTGCCCCTCCACAGCTACTCTGAAATTGCTGACAATGAATCCGGCTCCCATCTCATCGCAGAGGATGAGTGGGACACCGGACAGGCGTAACCGGGCTTCAACCTGCCGAGGGTCAGGGAACGTCCCCCTGGATATCTCCCATTTGTTCAATCGACGGACCACTCCATCCACCATGACAATCCCCACCTTAGTCAACTCCTCCGCTACCTCCTCATCACCCCCGACTGCCAAGAACTCATTCTTGGTCACCCTAGTGATCGCTCATCCTCCCCCTTCCTTGTCCCCTTTAGCCAGGAGCGACCTCACCATCTCAACGTCCGCAGCCACCTCAACCACCGTCAGACGAACACAACGACGCAGCAAGTATAGCCTCCCTTGGACGACGGACGATGGAGGGGAGCCAGCGTCCAAACAACCCTTGCCCTACAACACCTCCTGGAGTCCACTCTGCTTGGCCCTGACGTCCACCACGTCAAGCCTCACTGGACCGCCGTGGGTCATCGACGACACTGGCCTCCCCCTGAGCAACGGCACCCTGTAGCAACTCTGGGCATGGCCCCAGAGACCACAACGAGGGCAGAGTGGTCCCCTCCGGAGCCCAGCAAAATTATCCGACCTCCCACTCGGAACCGAACTCACGGGCTTCAAGGCGTCCACGAAGGAGACCTTCCACTGTCCCCCAAGGGTCTTCTCCACCACCACCCTACTCCCCCTCTCCCTACATACACGACGCAAGTGACCTCTTCGTTGACTACAGAAACAAACCAGGCCCAGAGAGGCCCGGCGGCACCGCGAATGTATGTGGAAGAAGGTCCGCTGGCACCGCGAAGATCAGAGGATCATCCCCCTGGAGGGATTGGATGTGGCAACGGGTCCATCTAGAATGTATGTGGAAGAAGGTCCGTTGGCACCGCGAAGATCAGAGGATCATCCCCCTGGAGGGATTGGAGTGGCAACGGGTCCATCTGGGCCCTCCCCTTAGCGCTCACCACGACTACGGCCTGCACTGGAGTAGACAGCTACTACCTCGCCAGAAGCACTGTCGACTACAGTTGGGTGTGTTGGTCATCGAAGACCACCGGCGTGGCGACCACCGCCACAGTTGGCTCTCCATCTGGTTGAGCCGACTCTGCCAAGCAGGGCCCAATAGGGCCGTCAATCAGGCAAGGAAGACGAGCGAGCTCGGATCTTCGAGACTCGTTAGCCCTGCCCTGCCTGACTCCAATGGGTAAGTTGCGGGTAGATACTGGGCTAGTAGAGCACCCACCCTCCTCCAGGTGGCCCACCGGCCTCTCTGTTGAGGAACCGCCCACCTCGGCTAGCCAAAGAGTCTGTCAGCCCAAGAGAGACTTGATCCAACCTATTGGTGGTGGGCGGGCAGTTCGAATTTGAACTCTTGCCCACCGACCACCCTTCTTCCCCGACGCCAGTGGCCCCTACATCCGCACTCAAAACCGCCTGCCTAAGCTCGATCCGCACTGATAAGCGGCTGCCAGCGTCATCAACAGTAACTACGGCTAGGATCTCCCTCATGCTACCAACCCAGACTACAACCTCCACCAAGCCTATTCCTGTTGACGATGAGCCTGACCGGCCCCTCCACAGCTACTCTGAAATTGCTGACAATGAATCCGACTCCCATCTCATCGCAGAGGATGAGTGGGACACCGGACAGGCGTAACCGGGCTTCAACCTGCCGAGGGTCAGGGAACGTCCCCCTGGGTATCTCCCATTTGTTCAATCGAAGGACCACTCCATCCACCATGACAATCCCCACCTTAGTCAACTCCTCCGCTACCTCCTCATCACCCCCGACTGCCAAGAACTCATTCTTGGTCACCCTAGTGATCGCTCATCCTCCCCCTTCCTTGCCCCCTTTAGCCAGGAGCGACCTCACCATCTCAACATCCGCAGCCACCTCAACCACCGTCAGACGAACACAACGACGCAGCAAGTATAGCCTCTCATGGACGACGGACGATGGAGGGGAGCCAACGTCCAAACAACCCTTGCCCTACAACGCCTCCTGGAGTCCACTCTGCTTGGCCCTGACGTCCACCACGTCGAGCCTCACTAGACCGCCGTGGGTCATCGACGACACTGGCCTCCCCCTGAGCAACGGCACCCTGTAGCAACTCTAGGCATGGCCCCAGAGACCACAACGAGAGCAGAGTGGTCCCCTCCGGATCCCAGCAAATTATCCGACCTCCCACTCGGAACCGAACTCACGGGCTTCAAGGCGTCCACGAAGGAGACCTTCCACTGTCCCCCAAGGGTCTTCTCCACCACCACCCTACTCCCCCTCTCCCTACATACACGACGCAAGTGACCTCTTCGTTGACTACAGAAACAAACCAGGCCCAGAGAGGCCCGGCAACCTGTGAAGACATCCCTAAGCCCCAAGTCGTGAAACCACCAGGAATGGGCATTTTCCTCAGAGCTTCTCTTTCTAGAATCAACTAGAGAGAGAGGCTACAACACAGAGCTTAAGAGACATTGCATACTATTTCATAAATTATCATCATATTTTCTTTTTCCCTCATAGGTGTTGTCAGAAAAACCGGTTGGGGAAAACTACTTGCACATCACCTTCTGTTCACACCATCCTTTCTTTTCTTTTAGTTATTAATCAAATTCTTTATTGGAAAACATCGAAGACAAAAAGGATTGATCATTCGGTGGTGTGTTTAGATGAGATGAAGTCATAGGCTGAGATGCAGGAGCACAACTTACTCAGATGTGAACTTGATGTTTTAAAGAGCATTTTGTGGCAATGCCATTGTAGCTCCATCTAAAAGTTGGCTCAAAGGTACCATGTAAGCACCTTTCCTCAAAACTTTGGATTTTATAACAATTTTGCATAGCAATACCCCAATCCATCATCCTTCTTTCCCCTTTTGATAGCAGATAGGAAATGACATGTTTAGATGTAGGCCAACTAGTACTCATCTTGATCTTTGGAGTTGTTTTTTTTTTGTTGAAAGTGGGTGGTATGTTGGAAAATGTCTTTTCCATACAGTTCATTATTTTGGTTAATAACAAAATAAATAATTATCCTAGTATTTAATGTTACAAATTTAACCTAAATACATGTCTCTTATAATATCTAGGATAATAACTAAATTGTCTACATATAAAGATTTCAATACAAAGACAAAAAGGGATAGGTAAAGCATAATCTTGAACTCCGCGTTGGTTGGATAACAAAAAGGAATATACAACATCATTCCTGCACTCACCACCTCACTAAGTCACTATCAAGACAGAGTGCACATCACCTTGGTTGGATATTAAAAATAAATTCTGAGATTCCAATAATTGGAATCTAAGATAAAATAGAAAACCCGACCAAATGCCACAAATAAGAGCACACACGAAAAAAGATTCGTAAACAAAGGCCAGAAGAAGGAGTTTCTGGACCTTAACGTAAAATTGAGTAGCATCCCAAAAAAAAAACACTCTAAGGAAGACTCTTTTAGGGCTGCATAGAATCTCTGAAATGAATCTATATAAGCCTTAATGGACAAGTACTACCCTCAATGTTTAGCAGTGCACTGATCTAAGATGCAGTGCACTCTCATATCTATTTTGCCTTGAACAAATAGAAGAACATTTCAAGAAAGACAAATAATTACACTCTTCCATACAACGATAGAATATGAAAATACCTGGAATGGTTATTATAAGGCAAGACAAATCAACTGAAAGATACAAGGGCTTGCCTTCACTAAAAAAATTTCACCAAATGCAAAAACGTCGAAAGAAGAAAAATTAGAAAAAATCAAGAAATCTAAATCTAAATAAAGTCTAAAAAGAAGGCACAATACCTTCAGAAACAGACATGGGGGAAATCCTGCTATCATAAATAAGACAGTCGGTAAACTATTATCCTAAAAAATAAGAAGAAGATTGGCAAAAGTCTAGTATGACTAAGGTACGCGAAAGATCTGCTACCTTTAAGACTGCAAAGAGCTTAGGTGAAAAACAAGTTCAACTGAAGTAAGCACAACTCATGATACTTCATTATCTTAAAGAAGATAGGCAAAAGATAAATTAACCTAGATAGTTGCATAGACGGGCTTTCGCCTATCCTAGAAAATGACAAAAAGTAGATATTCTTCTTTAAACAAAGGCTTAAGTGGTCTACTGCCTATCCTAAGAAGAAATATAAAATAGCATATCCAGCATACTCTGATGTCAAACAAAGACATAGGCGGAAATGCTCGAATCAGGTACAAAGGACAATCTGTCTCATCTCAATCTCGATGAAACTAAGACGCGTGTCCTTACCTAATTAGAAGATAATTAATAGTTTGCATATGCCTGAAGAGCACACGTATAAAATTTGTTTAGGCTTATAAAACATTTCAAAACTAAAAGCAACCTTTATACGTATACACATTCCATGGGTATGGTCTCATATAAAAAATTGTAGTGACCGATTTGACTAGCCCATCTTCTGCATTTAATGCCTAATATCCGTTGGGACACTCTTGTAGGAAATGTGTACAATTGCATTAAATAGTTTGTATTTGTTACAGACACACGTAGTACTGAAGTGCAATATTATATTATATATATACACTCTACTACGTGTTCTTCAAGTATGTTGTATGAAAATATATTTCATGTCTCTTCATGTTAAAATTTCCCAGTTTATCTCACATCGTATTCAAGAATCTGCCTGGAGAGTTTTGTTTAATAATATGCATGCTATACAATCAAGGGAAGACAGAGACTTCAACATGAAGAAAGAAATGAATACTAACAAGACGCAACTCAGCTCAGAATTCTTACTCTACCCAGAAGAACAAGGAACAAAGTTCACTCGACGGTCAGAAGATCAAGACCTAGGAGTCACAGCAAGTCTACAAAGGCTGAGTACCTGAGATCCGACCGTTGGACGGCCTTGTGTCTAACGGATACATCATCTTCATCCTATAAATAAGATGAAGATTGTAGCAAGAAAGACATACAGAGCAAGAAACAAGAATACACATAGTTGAGTACGCTCTCAAAGCGCCTTCCTGCATTCAAGTGATCTCTATGTCAAGCTTCCAGTGCATCCACGACAAGAAGAGCTTCACCGCGTTCAAAACTTATCTTTGAAATTCTTCACTTACATGAAGCATTTTGAGAGGGGATATTGTAATGTAACGATATTCTTATTCCCCTCATCTTACTTCTTTCTACTCCACTTATTTGTTTCTCTTTGGTTTGTATCACTGTCGGAAGGACAGTGGATGTGAAGAGCATCCGTTGCTTAGGGTTACCAGCACCACGAGTGACTAGTTGTTCGGTCTACTGATACCCGTGAAATCAACTAGGTGACTAGCCCCTGGAAGGCTAGCTGATACAAAATCACCAGAAAAACTATGTCATAGGGGAAGTGGTTGTTGATTGCTGAGACCAGACCAAAATCAGTAAGAGAGCTGGTCCTTGAAAATCAGTTGGTGTAACCTTGATTAGAAGGTTAGTGGAATACTCCGGGTGAGTTACAAGGGAACTGGACATAGGGAAGCGGAAGGCTAACCGAACTAGTATAAATCTCTTGTCCCGTGTGGTTTGTTTGATTGCTCATACTTTTATTTCCCGCTGCGTTCGTATTTAAGTTGTGATAAAATTATTATACGCTATCATATCTGAAGGCACACCTATTCACTCCCCTCTAGATTGTGCCCAGTTACTAACATGGCACCTCTATTGTATTAAATAAAAAAGATGTACAAGAATGGCCAGTAAGTACCCAAAAATTCCCTGTACATGAAATGTCCACACAAAGTCAGTGTGACCCACACTAACCCCCCAACAAAAGATCTTTGGAGTTTTATACTCACTATGGTCGGTTGCCATGCAGATACCCATATTTTTCAGTATCCAAAAGAAATCTATGTATAATATTCATGAGTGTAGGAATACAAACCTCATTGAGAAAATTATTATCGATTAAACTGAACATTTTTTTAAAAACAAAAGTTTTTTTTAAGGTGGCTGATACCACAATATTGTATTAAAAGAAAAATAAGAGGATATACAATTATAATCAGAGTATTCCCAAGAGCTCCCTATACAAAAAAATTTCCCCACACCAAGATGATGTGACACTTTTTAAAAACAAAAATTAATAAGTGAACATCATGGATCTCATTTGAAAATGTGTAGTCACTTTCAAAAAAAATAAAATGTGTAGTCCATGGAAAATTGAACTTTTGAATTACCTAGGTATTTAGGATCCTCTGGATGAGAGTATAGTCTTGATGCACCCCATTGAATTTCCTTCAGAGGAGGAACCTTATAGAGATCATATTGATTCTTATCAAAGGTTAAACCTGTTCAAATGGGCATAGTTCAACTAAATGGTATGCCAATAGGAATTGGGGTCATCAATTTTCTATTCATGGTAGGGAGTATGGGATCCACAGTAGGTGATAAAAAAATGCCCATTTGATTGTCAAAAGCATTCAACAAGCAGAACCCAGAGCCCTACAAAGCGTCCCTCAAGTCAACTGACAGTTTTCCTTCACAAATCTTCCATAAAATAAACAGTTCTTCCATTTTCAAAGCATTCCTAAAATTATCCGCAAGATCTGTGGAAGATTTCCAGAAGCATCATGCATATTCTTTCTTATTCATTAGGATATCTCAAAACTGAATTATAGTGTAGTCCAGGTGGAATGTGAACATAGTGCAACATTGAGTAAGATGACATCCATATCTGTAATCCGTTGGATCGATGTCAGTAAAACAACATTATGGACAGGATCCAGATCTGCAATGATACTGTATGTCCACTTGCTAAAAAAGATCAGAAGTATTGAATACAGGCAAAGTGACTAAAACAATACCACGTCTCATTTGTACTTGGGTCAGTTTTACCAGATCCAGCCATCCACCAATTAGCAAGCAACACTAATTCCATTATCAATGCAAACAGCACCATATTAATCTCCTCAAGAACCAACGAAAGATCAGGATGCAAAACACCTTCCTTCATTGGAGGACATTGAATGATTGAATCAGGGTCAAACACTGCAGCAACACTAGTTGCCATAACAATCTTGATGACATGGTAACAGACCCATCAACCTGCTTGGAGATCCAAGAAAGCTCCAGTTAAATATTGCTGCTGATTATGCTACTGCTTCAAAACCCAATCTTCTGCAAACTTTACCAAGGTTAATTCAAAACAAATGGCACCCTGAAAGCCAACTATGTTGCAAGTTATTACAGAACAGCGAAATCTCAGTGCATTTGATCTTTTACCATCCATCTTCTGATCCCAATCCAACACAAATCCAATGGGGGTAACACTTTAAGATGCCTGTCGAATACACATTGGCAACCAAAATATTGATGTTGCCCCACTGCAGGGTATACTCAAAAAGTTAACGAATGTTACAAGTGTTGACTTTATAAGGAACTCAATCCATGTTGGGTGCAATGAAAGGATCTTTTTCAAGGATCATTAGTCCATTTGAAAATAAAATAAATAAAATAATAAATTTTGGTTAAGTTATCCTTCGGAAGAACTGTCATTAGTCCATTTCACTATGAGAAAAATAATGATCCTAAAACATGCAAAATCACTGGAGAAGGCAAATCTCAACAACACAGCATTCTTTGCCATGTTGATTGAAGGCTCAACCATGAGGACACTCTGCAAAAGGGTAGAAAACTTGAAATGCCTTGAAGCTAGAGCAATCTCCTCAATAAAGACAGCAACCGGTTCTCCCATCCCCACAACAACGGTCAACGGGTTGCTTGACTCAGAGTAATCTCAATAAAGCACAGTTTTAACAGTGATTTACGGAAATGATGGTTTCCTTCAGGAGGAATAAAGAGATTTCTTCCAGAGAAAGGACACATTCAAGATTAAGTATAGGCAAACGAGGTCCTTGAACAGCTGTAGGAGGAGCGAAATCCTTCCTAAAGCCATCCCCTTCCCTCTTACTAAGCCAGCTAGGAGAATCATGGGAGACTGTGATGGTTGCATAAGCATATATGGGTTTTCTTTTCTCCTTGAAAATGGAACTTACATAGGTAGATAAATGGATAGGTTAAAGTCTAAACCCCCAGTTAACTAACTTTTCCCGGCTTTGCCTAAGAATCTCCTTCTGCAAGAAGAACCATTTTCCTGGAGCCAAATCAAAGGTTGTTTGTAGACAGCTAAAAGTACTTTCAAACCAGATGATTCAAGATTTGATGCAAAACGTCAATCCCAAGTAGGCAGACAAAGGTAAGAATAAGTTCAACCTTGCTCAAACATAAAAGAAAAATCACAAAATTCTATTTTCATCTATCCCCACATTTTCTTACAAAACAAAAGCATTGCGGCAAAAGTACCATGTGCATATTTTATTTTTTATTTTCTCATAGATAAACTCAAATTGCCAAATTGGACTTATTGACTGAAATGAACACCATAAAATGACCACTATTCCTAATTCATTCAAGCACCATCTTTCAGCTGCCCCAGATGAACTAGTAATTCACAATGTTGTCCGTCCAGATGACTTTTTTCCTTACTATTATAAGGAATGAAATTTGCTAACGTTACGTAGTCCAACTTGAAGCCTAGAAACAAATCATCAGTCCCACTTCGAACCTCCAGCCACTGTCCATGAGAAGTTGGGACACTGAATCTAGTAATTCCAACCCATCTGCATGTTCTATCAACATCACTCACAAATATGAATGTCAGGAGTATGTTATCCCACAAGTCACAGCTGCTTTTTGGGGAAGACTCCCCCACCCCCTTTGGGAAGAGGGGATCAGAAATGATATGAATAATTTTTCTATGCCGACTAATAATAACACGATTTTGATCAATGCAGATATGCAGAGACCTGGAAGAACTTGCATACAGAAATGAATGATCTCCACATACATAATACTAAAATAATATGTGTGGTAGCAATGCTACAAACAACGATGTGTATTGATAAAACTCCACAGTTGTAGGGTAGGCACTGACCTTCAATTTGGGCTCGTGGACAGTTAAACGTGTACTATCATCCACAGTAACAATGTCATCTTCTTTTCGTGATATCTCCTTTTTGTTCAGGGGCCTTTTGCGAACCTGCAATGTGATAAAGATTTAGACTGAAATCATTTGCCACTTGCATCAAACAATCAAGCAAGCATGGAAGTTATACTGGAAAAAATGTCATCAGCTATTTGGTAAGACAAAGTAGCCCTGAAGAAAGCATCAAGCTCATTGTTTGATATTTAAGTAGCTAAGGTGAAAGGACCGATAAAAAAAATATTTTTTCAGTTGAGCAAACTATTATTGAATTTCCTGGATTCACATAATTGCTTTAATCAATACTAGATACGCGTGAAATAGAAAAAGAAGTATTACCCTCTATAATGTTGAGCTCAGGAACAAAAGGGATAGCATTTTAATTGTCTTGCACATGTTTAGCATTAGCAAAATCCTTTGATGATTAAAGTATTAGGATTTGAATTAAAAAAATCCATATATAATGAGTTCTAATTATTCAAGAATCATTTATGTTTGCATCTATATAGCATATGCATATATACATGATTTTTCCTGATCATATTGACATGGTTAAGAAACCCAGTTTCCTTAGCTCAATGAATTTAAATGTCTTTGTGCCAACAGATTTTACATGTGTTTAAAAATTAGTACAAATATGCTTTTGCGTGGAGGAGGATCTATGAATAATACTACATTGGAAAATGCCATTTTCTTTAAAACATGACTCAGACAGTGGAAAGTGTACTTGCATATGTTAATGATGACAAATGGTACATCCAGCTGAAGTGTTCCCCGAATACATATGAACTCATGAATTGTCATATTGAAGTCCATGTATAAGATGCAAGAAGCAGAAAAAATTTTCACATGAACATTTCAGTTCATTTATTCCAAAAATATTGCAAGTTTTCTTTTACATTATATTATAACACTATTCTTTCTTGCTTTCCTTCAAGACTTGGTTATTTCAATACTGTGACCAACCTACTAAGATACAATGTAGGTTGCTGGAAAGATCATTATGTCACCTTAGAGCTGTTACAAACTCTGAATGGTTAGATGACCAGCACTTCTATTTGGGCCATTGGGTAACCCACTCAAAGGGAAAATTAGAAATATTCATGCACATTTACAAAATGATTTTGTTATTTGATGAACGTATCAACTATATGACTGGGAATGATCCACTCTGTGACATTACTAAGGTGGCTAAAAAATCTCTCAACATACCACAACTTTAATCTTGGCTACATTGCTTTCTTTTCCACTGGGCTCTTTTTCTGTAGATGATAATCTAATGCTACTGTCTGCTTGCCCCTTCTGTGGCCTGCTAGTTGCAGAATCAAAATCATCATCAAAGCTTCCGGTAGGCATGAAAGGAGATGGTTCAAAGGGTTCTGACATAGCATGCTGCCAAAAACAACAAGGAAAAAAAAATCTTAACAAAAGCAGAGGAGAAAATACGAACAACTTATACAATATGCATCATATACATGGATGTAAAATAGTCATTGATAGATGATGGAAATCAAATAAAACAGAACCATTTCATCCCCATTACAGTACATCTTGGTATGGTGGGACAAGAATAGAAGGAGGGCCAATAAAATGGATAGCAAAATGTTAAAAAAAGAAGCCAAGTGTCAATTGTTACAACAGCACATCCTGATACAGTAAATTGTTAATGCAAAGAAAATGAAGACAATAATTGTTAAAAAAACTAAATGACCATACAAACTGGAAATATGATTGAGAGGCATTATGGGCTTGTTTTCACCAAATGGAAGTAATCCCATCTGTCTACCATGTCAGAAGAGAGTTCTTGCCCTCCGACAACTCCAAAGGCCATCCCATCTGAACCACTTCCCCTTCAGGCTTCAACAAGCACTCTCCTGAATCAGATGCTCCTGAATCCCAAGCATCTTTCCCACAGCTTCAACTACTTAAACAATTAACATTCTCAAATGAAATGTCCTCATCTTGGCATCACTACCATTCTCAAAAGCAACTGGGTATGGCTGTGGGTATGAGCGGGGGACTTTATTTGCCCACGGCATGGATAAGGTTGTTCATTCTGTGTGTGAGCATGTCAGGGAATAGGGGGGCTATTTTTCGTAAAGTGGACAGACTTAACTCTCTTCTTTTGGTCTGTTGGAAAGGTAATATTGGGTTGGGCAGATGTTTCTCCCTGTGGTTGTCTTGCTGGGTGGGTTCTCTTGGGGTCTTCTTTTTGTAAAGGGGAGGTTTTGTTGCTGTCCCTCTCGTCTTGTACATTCTTTTTCATATATATATGAACAGTGGTACCATCGACTTCCAAACAAAAAAGTTGGTTCTGAAAAGAATTCAAGTGGCAATAAAAATTTCACTACGAGCAGAATTGCCCTAATAGAGAATATTTTGTAAGTTTAGGATTATAAGACACACCATGCATGGTAGAAAGAACAGTACCTCAGAAAAAAGTTCTGTATCATCCATGGCATGAAGATCTAAAAGCCCAGCGCCAAATTCACCCCTCAGTTCAGGTGAACAGAAGCTACTCATAGTACCTGCTCCTCCGAAACTCTGTGATGTTGGCGTGTATGGTTCCGGGCCAGACTCTCCACTAAAATTCAGGTTCCTCAAAAGCTTCAAAAGCATTTGTTTTTCCTCGGCGGTCTGTCCTCCATAGCCCTACAAATGAAACGTAAATAAAACAATTTATCTATGGCATATACCGTGCGAAGCAGCAATGTCCTAAACTTACGTCCATGATCAACAAAACCAAGCTGACATGTGGTGGGAAAAGCATAAAAACAACAAGTGCATCAGGATGACACCAAACACAAGTTACAAACTGGAATCCACGTAGAGAGATACTGGAAGCAATCGTCGGACAGATTATGGCAAATCAGTAGTGACACATCAAAATATGAAGTCTGACGGTCGAGGGCACAGTAACTACCAAAAACATCAAGCTCAATATGCATCAGAATAATCATTTTCTACAAAAAAAAAATCAAATGGAAAGCGGTAGAAAAACAGTGCAAACGAACAAAAGATATGTAAGACCGCCGTTGGACATAAACTCAGATCTGAAGCAACGAAGAAGTTCCGCCGCATTGCTAGAAAACCCAAGTTGGTTCCATCCAACGATACGAGAGGGGAGAAGGTTGACTTGCGCACACCTGCGTTACGAGATTGGGGAGGAACCGGTTATCCGCCGATGCCAATGGAGAAGCGAGATGCTGTAGCCCCGCAGACTGAAGCCACCGAGCCATCACCGCGTCCCCTGCGTCCCCCACCGGGCCCATGCCCGCCGCGTGGGGGTCATACAGGGCAGCAGCCGCCGCCGCGGCATTGCTCTGCTGCACCTGGCCACCCATGTGGCGCTGGGATCGGCGTTGCGGCGCCAATGTTTACCGGTTTGATAGGAACAACCACTGCAGCGGCAGATTCCACCCAAAGAAAATCAACAAAACAAAAGAAACCCATGAAGGAAAAACCAGTCGAGATCCAGGAAATGCAAAACGGAGGCGCCCCAAAGCCGAGCACTCACGCAAGGTGGGGGAGAAATCGCAGACGGAGCAGAACATCCAAACTCGAAACGAACCCAATCCAGACCCCGATCGAGGCACCTGAAATGCAAGAACGGATGAGATTGCAAGGTCGGCCGGCGACGCGGCCGCGGCGGAGGCAGCCGGATTGCTGGATCGTGGGGTAGTATATGGCGTGCTCACCAGATTGGAACCGAGAGCCCGGATTTGGCAGCGGGGAGGGTGCCCGGCTTCCAACGCGCCCCCTCGGGAAAGTGTGGGAACAGATCTCGAGCGGGCGCAATCCCTGGTTCTCGGGAAATGGCAAGGCGAGGTGAGGCGAGGATGGTCTTCTCTCTCTCTCTTCCCCTGCCCGGCCTCTTCCTCTCGTGATGGGGGGGGGGGGGGGTGTTTTGTTGGTGGGTGAAGGGGAAGAGGGCCAGGCAGGGAGGAGAGTTTTTTGGTTTGGCGATGACGACGACGGGGGGTGTGGGGTGTTGGGTGGGGGGTGCCCGGGAGTACGATGATGTAATAAATTGTAATAAATTGCGGTAATTTAAAAATTAAGACAGAGAATGTAATAATCTTCTTATATCTCAAATTATGGAATTTGATTTCTTATGATTAAACATATTAGTCTAAAGTTTTGGTATAATTAATTAGGTCCTCCGAAAGTCAAATCTGGCTTTACTTTCTTCCCACGTTATAATTAGTAGGGGTGATCACGGTTTGGTTTGATTTAGTTTGAATAATATTTTTCTCAATTCAAACCGAATCGAATTAAGGTTTCAACCCGAATCAAACCAAATCAAACTAGTTTGAAACCAAATCAAATCAAACCGAATTAATTCGATTTGATTAGGTTTGGTTCGGTTTGAACCATATTCATCTCCCATTTTATAAATTAGATTAGATTCAAACAACATTACAGAAAGGTAGGGTAAAAGAATTTCTACCAAATAAAATAAATATTAAAAAAATAACATACAAAGTTGTAACTTGTAAGAACAAGTTCAATAATATTTTCACATAAAAAATTAAGAAGTTCGGTTACAGTAAAATAGAAGGTGATTTGAAACCTATTTCATAAAGTCGGAAACCCCGTTAGAATGGTGGGAATGAGACTTTTTAAATTCAGATTTATAATTACATATACATATACATTTATATTAATTTGATAAAAATATTTTTAAATTGGGGTTATTCGGTTCGATTTGATTTTGTTCGGTTTCTTGAAATTCAAAACTAAACCAAAGTAAATTTTTTAATACGGTTCGATTTGAACCCAAATCAAATTTTTTTAAATTTTAACCCAAATCAAACCGAACCAAATCGTTCGATTCGATTTGATTTTCAGGTTAAACTCGAATAATGTTCACCCCTAATAATTCACTTTACCCAATGTTCTCAACTTTTTTAATACTCCATTCTGTTTTCGGCATAAATGATATTAAAGTTGAGTTTGGAACCAATAGTGTGTGTGAAATTTTTTTCAAAAAATTAGATAGAGAAAAAAATTTAATTGTTTTTTAAAAAAATTATGTTTATTTTTTAAAATCTTAAAATCTGCATAAAATAAAAAATGATAAGATATTGAGAGATTCGAAGATACTTTTAAGAGGTTAAATTTTCTAATAATTAAAATCTCTAAAGATCCCTCCTTCCAAACGCTACCCAACATTTCAACGTTAACATTGGCGGATGACGTATACCATGAACATAAGTCTTAAAAAATGTTATTATCATTTTAATAATTTAATGTTAAATATTTATAATACTCATATTTTATGTTTCTATTAATAAAATGTAGCTCTAGAGTATAATAACATGGGACGTTAGATGAGGACTCTAACGAGAAAAAATAAACAGAGAATAATAAATTGAAAAATGAGACCCAAACACTGCGTTACCTATCCCTAAAATATTTGGAATAAAATTAATGGCAAAACCATTTTTTTGTCATAGTCGTTTGCCTTTAATATGTTAAATCTATTTTAATAAGTTCATGTTTTTACCATCTAGATGAAAAATAAGGATGTACCGTCTAACTCAATTTGAATCCTTATGGTTTCGTTAGTGCAAATTTAATTGCCTCAATTTGAGATCGAGACAAAATCTCTAAGGCCCGCTTTGATAGCGGATTGGTCGGGCGACTGTCGGCGGATAACGCACTCGGGGTTACGGTGGGTCCCGCCTCCCCCTCACACAACTGCAATTAACCGATCCTGGGTAACGTAATCGACCCTTCGGGGTCGATTACGCTATCGCGGCTCCTTTATCAAATCCGCCCTAATGGTAGTAAAATGTGTTAGAATCTGTGTTTAAATTTTAAAAAATTTGAGTCTCTCTTTGTGTTAAATAGTCTCCCGTTAGAAAATGGAAAATGTTTCCATTTGATTTTAGTTGGGACTCGTGTCTTTCTTATTTAATCCTTTGAAGAGACTATGGAGGTTGGCCCGTTCGAGGTGGTGGATTCTTTGTCTTGTATCCTCTATTTCACACACGCGCGAATTACTTTGGCACACGTGCATGTGATTTTCAAAGTCTTTGGTATGTATCCTCTATTTCACACACGCATGAATTGCCTTGGCGTGCGTACGTGTGATTCTCAAAGGATTATTTTATTTTATTTTTTTGACCGTTTGACCAAACGTCTCTTTGATTCTCTCCGCGTCTCTTCGGATTCCCTCTTTGAGCGGATGTGTGTGACTCGGTCAGGGGTCGCTTCTCAAGAGGATATTTGAAGAGGGTCATTTTCCTGTGAGATGTACGATTTTCGGTTCTATCTCACCCGAACCCCTCTCTCTTATCGTCTTCTTCCTCTTGTAAGAGCCGTATGTTACTAAGGTGTTCACCCCCGATAACATGAGTTGGAGTGCACTTTCGCGTCGCCACCGGTTTTGGGTCGTCGTATCTTGGGGGAAGTTCCGTCGCGCTGCACCGGAGTAGGGACATAACGACTTTAAAAAAATGACTACGCATTTCGACCCGAGTTTGATCTTTTGATCGTTTGATTTCTTTTAATTTCCGCGTTTAGATCTAGTAGAAAAACTCTATCCGTGAATTATACTTTTCTATCAAAATGTTATCTATTAACTACATTGGGGAAACAATATTTGTAGCATCCCTGACACCGGTTAATTCTAAGGTAATTTTGGACACATATTCGCATGGAACAAGTTTTTTTCCCTAAAATAAATATATATGTGCGGATAGTAGGCTTGTAAATTTTACGTGTACGAGGTTTATTATGCAAAAAAATCCTATTCTAATTAGTGGAACGGGAAAAGGTTAAAACCCTGAATTATTCGGAGAGCATCTCACCCAGGTTGGTTAAGCCGGATAACCGAATTGCAAATAAATGACGTGTTCTACTCGTGAGCAGGGTTTACCGACCCGGTGCGTCTCGCCCTGACCCGCACGACCCGACCAGACCGGACCCAGGCCGGGACGGGTCAGCCGGGCTGTGGGTCGCCACCGAGTCGGCCCATATTTTAATATTATATTATATTTTATATATAATATGTATTTTTTATTATATTATATTATATATATATATAGTAATTTTTTAAAACGGGACGGACCTAGTCGGATCGAGATGGGAGCGACCCGACCAGACCCAAGCCGAGACCGGGTCGGCCGGGTCGACCGGGCTGGCAAACCTTGCTCGTGAGACTGTTTTCCTTCGATAACTAGATAGATTGCTCGACGTCGGATGCCAAGACAGACCTCCATCATGTAAGATAGAAATTTTTACATATATCGTAAAATTTAATTTTATCAAATATATCTTTCATCTGAAATATGATCATAAATATATTTCATTTAGATAGAAATATTACGGTTATATCCCTTTAGTTTACTGACGTCGACGGAGAAAAATATTCCGTAAAATATATCATCTACGATCATTGGATCTAGAATATATTTGACAAAATCAAACTTTATAAGGATATATATATAAAAATCTTTCTCTTTTAACTCACATTTAACTCGAGTTAAACACACGGGAGTTATGACGAGGACATAATCGTGACATTACCCATAATTCAAGGATATTCATAAAAATATACTCCGATGAAAGATGTTTAACAAAACTAAACTTTATAAGAGTATATATGTAAAAATTCTTATAACATTTCACATATTCATATCGTACGTTATATATCGCACGTAACAAATCAAATAAGTTAGAGATTGATACAATCGGCATGTGATACGTCATCGATACGATACTTATATCTAGCTCGAGATCGGTGCGATCGACATGTGATACGTCACTGATACGATATTTATACATGTTTAAATATTATACATTTTATTTTGTGTTAAATTGACTCTGATAGGTAAATGGACGGGGCTTTTCTTTAGTTGATCTTGAATTTTAAAAACAACATGAGCATGTTTTTTTTTAATTTTCATTATTCTTTAAAAAAAATTGAAAAGCAAATGTCAACAGTGAGATTAGAGTCGTGAATCTCATGTATGTATACATGACTCTCTGATCAACTAAATTATAAATAATTTTAACTCATAATTTAATATAATAAATATTTATTCTTGACATGTTACAATATAATATGGTATAATATTATATTATATGTATCAATAAATATTAATATAGTTAATACGATTGCACCGTCAAATCTTACCATCATGGACTCTGGTTACCCCTCCGATGATGAATGATAACGAAAACATTGCCAGATGCCGCCGCACTGCCCGATGTTTTGGGAATGAATTCTCCATCTTAATTTCCAATATATATGGAAACTCTCACAGTTTTTTACTTCGCTCACATAAAGGGGTTTCCACGTAAATAGTTTCCTGTTTGTCTCATATACATAATCTATTCAAAGTTACTTTCACCCCGTGACGTGCCGTGGGCGAAGGATAGAAAACAGTGGGAAGATACTAAAGAGTGAGGGTAAAGCGTGGGAGCCGGAGGGGAAAAGATGGCTCTTAATTGTGTTGGGCCTTCAAGTTGAGATTCAAGCAAAGGATCATTGGGTCACAGCCATGCATTACAAGTTTTAGGGTTTTTTTTTCATTTACAAAAAAAAAGTTTTAGGGTTTTTTAAAATAAATTATTATTATAGGTAAAATTATAGTTATATCAAGTTTAAAAATATATTAATATATATCACCATTATTTTAAAACACTTATAAAAATGTCACTATAGTTAACTTTCATAAACCTAATCTCAAATATTCTTCAAAGATTCTTTTATTACGGTTAATTAGAAGTCAAATGACTAAATACCCCTCCTTTACACCATTGAGTATGTGTGTGAGAGAGAGAGAGAGAGAGAAAGAGGAGAGATTGGCGGTGGTGAGGGGAGGGGAAAGGGGGCGACAGGGAGACGTCTGTGGAGGGGGTGGGGGGTGTCCATGGGGTGGCTGCTATGATCCCAGGCAGGAGGGGAGTCGTCGATGTTGTGCACGCGGGCAGGGGGAGGAGCCACCGTTGCCACGTGCTCAGGCCGTTGGGTGTCGTCGTTGCCACATGCCTAGGCTAGAGGAGAGGCCAATGCTACATCTCTAGGCCTGAGGAGGAAATGAGCACTGGGAGACTGGAGAGGGTTGTCGTCGCGACATGCCCCATTCGGAGGAGGGGCTGACACCACACTCCCATGCAGGGGGAGGTGTCGCTACTGCTCACCTAGGAAGGAGGCCTATTGCCACGCCCCCCCCAAGCCAGAGGAGGGGTTATCGTCGTTACGTGCTCAGGACGACCCCCGTCTCCCTTGTCCGAGAAGACCTAGGGGGGATCTGACCGGGGAAGAGGGTGGCCATTTGATAAGGTGAGAAGGGGCCGAAGAGGGAGATGCTTCGACAGTCGAGGGGAAGATGGGGCCAGAGGTCTCTGAATGGGGACGGGGGCAGTAGGCGATCGGCGACACCAAGAGCTCATCGCCCCTTTCTTTCTTCCTCTCCCTCCCTGTCGCTGCCATTCTCGAGACACCAGTAGCTCGCCGCCAAGGAGAAGGGAGCGCTGCCACTATCCACTAGGGTTCAGAAAACCCATGGAGGACATGCAAGAAAGAAGATGACTCTCCTTGTATTTTAACCCTAAAATCTTCTTATTTATTTATATGTCCTATTATATGTGTTTTTTTATTTTAAGATTCTATTTAGGATTTTTTCTACAAATAATCAAACTCTAAAGGAAATAATCATGGGTATTTTCATCTTTGCTTATGTCTGATTAGATCTAACTATGATTAAATTGACAAGTGATAACAAAGATTACGGTGACGACATAATTGCAAGTTTTTAAAATAGTGGTGTTATATATGTTAATACGTTTTTGAGAGTGATATATCTATAATTTCATTTGTAATAATAACTTATTTATAAAAAATTCTAAATTTTAATGGTCGAAGCTGTATCATGTACTATTATAATAGGTTTCTTTTTAAATGAATGAGATAATTACACGTATATTTCTAAAAATCTAGCACATTATATTCTAAATCTTTATGTTCTTAGTATTATCACGTATATCTCCATAATAACTGGATTTCATCACATGTACTTTGTTGTTATCTATATTTTACTTAATTAAATTTTAAGTAGATTTAAGATGAAAAATGATTAGTCTATCATTATTTAATATTTTTATAATTAAAGTAATGACATATATACCATTACAATCTTTCATATAAATTTGTGTACCTTTTAAAATCTCATATTTTATATGTTCAACACAATATTCTCTAACTTTGACGATGCTAGACCATGAGGGTTATAACTTATAACACAACAATATTCTCCAATATAAGGGTATACGTGACAATACTAAGAATATTGGAATATAAAGTAAAATATGGCATATACTAAGAGCAAGGTTTACTAAACCGGTCCGGGATAGCTTGAACCGCCCGTCCCAGACCACCCAGGCGATGGGCGAGACGAGCGGGACATGGGACGTCACCGAGATGATATATATAATATATTTTATTTTATAATAAACTTTGATCGATAAGGCGGTTGATTTACATTGTTTGATCGTAATTGAAACGTCCTGAGTTCGAATCTCATAAAATGTATCAAAGTTTTAATTTTTTTTTCACTTTTTCTTAAACTATTAAAAGGAAAAAACGTTAAAATATCATTGGCGTTAATAGGGATCGAACCATGCGATGTCATTTATGACCAACACTGCTTAACTAACTAACTTATGAAATTTTATTCATAATCTTTATATTAAAGTATTTATTTTGACCGGTACGGGACGGTACAGTACCATCCGTTTCATCTCAGGCCCTGATCAGGACGACCGGTTCAGTCCGAACAGCAAACCCTGACTAAGAGTAAGTTTGTAACTATCTCTAAATGAGGTGCTATTGAGATTGAAAATTACGTATTTGGACTTATTCGAATTGTTATGTCAATCAAGATTTGATGGATCGATCGTATAGATTGTATTGATCTTTTATTGGTACGACACAGTACGGGTCAGTACCGTTACGTACCGAGGTGAAAGAGTACCTTATATATATATTATAAGTGAAATTATTCAAAAAAAAATCTTAACTTAGTTGATTAGTTATTGTTCAATTTTAACTAGACGATTGGGGCTCGAATCTCACAAGTGTTACAAATTTTTCAGATTTTTTTACTTAAATATTTAAAAAATAAATAAAAAATCATATTTTTTTGTGGTTCAAATCAAAGACCTCACACTTTAACGAAAGGTTTCCAACTAAACTACCTATAAAATCTCTTTGACATATATATATATATAATATTAAAATGATATGAGTAGTATATATACTAGTTGCATATGTACCGGTTGTATCGGTTATCGACTGGTACGATCTAATGTGTATAACATGGGACGTATAATATCGATTTGTCAAATCTTGATGTGAATCATCGATAAGATAAAGAGTGTGCAGAAATACCATGAAATAGTCCCTTTTGCACAAGTTGTCACTATCTTTTTGCGCATATGGGATGATTTCTTTATATATAACTAGTCAAAGGTAAGGTTTGTCGGCCCGGTCTTACTAGTCACGGTCTGATATAATACGGTATGATACCGTACCGAGACAAAATAGGCACTTTAACATACATATTTTAACTAAATTTATTCAAATAATTTATCAGCTTAGTTAGTTATAGGACATGTTGTTTAAGGTGTAAAAAGAAAAATACACAAAAGATACATGTTAGTACGTTTTGAACCCATGTCTACGTAGAAAATTAAAACACTTTCAACTAAATTATCTATTAAGTAATCTGATATAAAATAAAATATTTAATATTTAAAATAATATAAGTAACGTACTGATTACACATCATGTATCAGTCGTATCGATCATCGACGGGTATCAACCAATATATACAGTACATTACGTGTTATATTGATTCGTCAAATCTTGATCTAAGAAATGTGCTACAGACGTGAGCTTATTTTGATTTTTTCATATTAAATAATAAAAATTTAGAAATTAAAAGAATGATTCATTATTTCCTAAGGGGTTCCTCTATAATATGACGATCAAATTTTGTAATGATTTATCGACCATTATTAAATAAGCTATACATCAATCAGATATATTTAAGTTTAAGTTATTATTTCATTCAATCGGATGTTAAAATTTTATAGAATATATGTTCAACTGAAATGTGAACAATAAGAGGAATTACTTAAAAAATAATGTAAGGTTTATCACTTGTATACGTTAAGAAGCTTAGAAAGATAGGATTTGTATATCATATCTTAACCCTCCGTGATGACAAGATTTCTAGTCACATCCTAACATCTCATATAAGATGAGAAATATCTAACGGACCCGCAGCCATGTGAAGCTTAGTAGCAATCATTATTACGACAAAAGACACATGTATGTTTTATAAGACGGCTACAATCTTTTTATAAATTTATATATATATACTTTTGTAAATTTTAATTTTATCAAATATATCTTTTATCGGAGTATATTATTATAAATATTCTTAAAATATAGATAATATCATGATTGTGTCATCGTCGTAACTCCCGTGTGTTTAACCCAAGTTAAGTGGGAGTTAAAGAGTAATATTTATATATATATATCTCTATAAAATTTGATTTTGTCAAATATACTCTAGATCTAACGACAGTAGATGATATATTTCACGGAATATTCTCCTCCGACGACGACAATAAACTAAAGAGATACAACCGTAACATTTTTATCTAAACGAAAGATATTCACGATAATATGTTCGTGCGAATGATATATTTGACAAAACTAAATTTTATGGGGATATATATATATATATATAAATCCCATCCTTTTAAGTTGCATAGAATATGTCAAATTATCTGTTCCAAAAAAATGAGGAGGAGAGTTTCAAGACCTTAAGCAAAATATAAATAACACAACAACGATGATCAACAAAATATGTTTATGTGAAATAGATTCATTTGCATAACATAGATTCACTTAGCATAATTATGTGGCAAGCTCGCATCATGTAAATAATAACCAACATATATGCAAATACTTAAATATTCTTAAATTTGGATACTGGAAACAAGATTAAAATAACTCTTTTTTCAGTGCAACAAACTTGACCAAGTGTGAGTGATATGACTCTCGCTCCCCTTCCCAACGCTAGTTTTCGTAATTGAACCTAACAAGGGAAACGAACATGCTTAATAGTAGTATCATGTTCTAACTCAATCCTATTCCATATAGAAAAGAACGGAAGAACCTAACTAAAATATCTAAAAATTGGAGGAAAATACACCCAAACATGTAGTGCTATCTAACAAAATACTAAGTCTCCTCCATTGGAAGAAAATATAACCCGCGATTCTAAAATTTTTGATTTCAAATTTTTATAGATTTTTGTTCTATGTGAGTTACAGAGATCTTCAACGAACACAATGATCATTGTTCATTGATGATGTCATTAAAATATGTCATTACGTAATCTGTCTGATTCTCGAACCAAATATACCAAGCATCTTTAGACGTTGGATATTAAATGACTCAGATTCTATAAAAAAGTGGCTCAACTTTGTATTTATATATCTAGTCAATGGCAAAATCACTCCGCACTTACAGATAAACATCCATTCAATTTTCTCGGGCAAAACCCTTTTGTAAACACACCTTCCAAGACCTTTCCTATACTCTTTGACATTGCATTGGGCATTTCTACACTCGAGACAATCACTAAGGATCACTTTGATAACAGACTAGGATAAGTTAATCAAGGTGAGTCCTGTTAACTTATTCTTAAGTTAGAGTAATTTTTAGTTTGATAACTTATCATAACTAGGGTCAGATAGAGTATTCACGTGAGAAAGTGAAATGATTTAATTCTGAGTCAAGAGTCTTAACCCTAATCTATCCTGGTTATGATAATCTTGCTGTAAACTAGAATAAAGACGAGTAGTTAGGATAACTCACTTTAACTAACCCTTATTCCGTAATCAAAATGAAATTAAAAAAGTAAACAAAATAACATATGCACACACCGAGCATTCATTAGACAAAGTCTTTTACTTGCATCTCACTTATGAAATTTTAAATATCTATTATTACAGATAAAACTTAATATACCTACATGGACCAATCAGCTATTCTCTTACGTATATAGAAGAACACTAAATACTCAAAAGAATCTAACAAATTAATATTAGAAGAACCTGACTTACCTTTCATTTACGTATCGGACTTCTCTTACAAAACTAACCCAGATTATCTCCACGGTAATGACTATGTTAGCTCACCACTTTGCATGTTAACCTTATCTTGCACGGTGAGACAAAGGGCCGTTTATAGAGGCACTGTCATTATTTGAGAAGACACTTTTCATATACCCCCGAATTTTTGTATGTAAAAAAACTGTCCTATAGAACTCACATAAAAAGAGCATATGTATATCGTTAATCATCCCCCTATCTCAGTCAAACATCTTCCCAAGCAGTCATCACATTATGGAGATTATTGCACAATATATAATCTTGCAGAAGGGGAGATGCATTTGTTCAAGGGTCTGGGGTTCTTTCAATATGGGGATCAAAGCAAAAAAATCTTAAAAGAATATCACGATTTGATGGATAGATCGTATCAGCCGTATCGATCTTTTATCGATACAAAATAGTACGATTTGATATCGTTATGTATCGATACGAAATAGAGACTTTAATATAATGATTATAAGTAAAATCTTCTAAAACATTCTGAAGCTCAGTTGATGTCTTGTTTAAATGGAACATTCGAAACCTATGAATGTCACATAGGTTTTAAGATATTTTCCCTTCAATAGTTTAAAGAAAATGAAGAAAAAACAGAAACTATGTTCATCTTATATGAGATTCGAACATAGTAGCTTGCAATTCCAAAGAACACTTAAAATCAACTGACCTAATGAAGTTATTTTGTCATAGAATATAATATATTTATATATATCTTATCAGTTACGTATTATGTACCGATCGTATCGATCAATGATTAATTTGATCTACTACCTATGATACGTAACGTATCAGATCGGTTTGTAAAATCTTAATCATGAATAGAAAGTGTTCGAAAGATCTCGTGAATGTGAAGAAATGCCATCTCTGTAGACTCAAAAGAAATTGGAAGCTGTAGTTTTCTATTTACCGAAGAACCCTCACAAGTGCGATATTACTTGAGACTTATGCCGGCACATAATCTGCCAAACTATGCATAAGACTACTATCTTTACAAAATCAAGATGAGATGAAAAAGATAAGGAAGATGACGTACCAGCTAGAAGTATAAAAAATAGGATTGCAAGTCTCTGTCTCACAATCCATGGGAGATTGATCTTAAGGATGCAATCACGTTGATATTTCACTGCAGATTATTCCCTGGAACCATTTTCATTCCGACTAATTTGCAAATCATAGAACAATATGGTCACACCCGTGACAAGATTACCATGCTCATCCTTGACTTCCAGTCTCAACATTTGTGCGGCAGTATCTCAATCTATTTTAATTAGCCCAAAATTTGGTTTAGGCGAGAGCTTCGTAGAAGCGGAAGAGGTGAAGACGACGACATTGCAGGTGTTGGCGGGGGATGCAAGGAGACCTCTGACGCAGATGAGCAGGACGAAGGGGAGGAGGAGGACAATAACGATGAGAATGAGTTGTGCTAGCAGCGATCGCATGTGACGTCACTCGAGAACTTGATCTAGTGGGGTGTCATGCCAAAGACAGAGTTCATGCTCCGTTCGCAAGCATGGGAGTGACGATGGCTGTTTCTCCGCTGATCCGACAGATCTCTGATAGCGGAGGACAATATCTATGGGTTGGAGGAGGACGAGAGGGAGTGTGGGGAGTGAAAAGAGTACTGCCTAGCGCTCGAAGAAGTTGGCAAGTTCAAGGCCACATTTGATCCAATGGGGTGCCCTGCTGAAGACAGAGTCCATGCTCTGTCGCGAGCATGGGAGCGGCGGTGGCTACTTCTCCGCTGATCCGACATATCTATCTGTTAGAATATTTGGGCATAGTCTCCTGGACAATAGTCCCGTATTAGTTAAATTAGTTGTGGTTCATGTGCTTATGACTCTGGACCTGTGTATCTCAACACCGCAGTTTTATAGATTCAATATGATATCAGAACGTGATCTTGGCCCAACTCCTCTAGTCACCTCCACCCGATTAATGTTCACATCCCATCTTAGCCGTGAGGGAGAGTGTTGGAATATTTGGGCATAGTCCTCTGGACAATAGTCCCGTATTGGTTAAATGAGTTGTGATTCATGTGTTTATGACCATGGATCATTGTATCTCAACACCGCGATTTTGTGGATTCAACACTATCCGATTGGATGCGCCGACAGGATGCGGGACTCATCCACGAAGACGACATGATTCGTAGGGGTTGTAGCACCGATTGAAGCCGGGTGACCAAGTTGAACGGGCGACGAAACAATTAACAGTCTCGGCACACATGCAATGCAAAGAATGTGAACCAGAGACGATGAAAAATCAGGTAACCAATTGAATCGGCAGAAGAAAAAACCCACGGCACTCATATATATATATATGTTATTATTATTATTATTATAATTATAGATTAACATATTTAATGATTTTTATGATAATTTAGTAGTATTAGTGGTAAACTTATAGTTTTTGGTTTAATACTATTTTGTTTATAAATTTCAATGTCACATATATAAAAGATAATCGGATAATTGACTTGAAAAGTTAACCCAACTTTTTTCCGGTATTAGGAATAAGGAGGTATGGCTAGATTCTTCATGTTATATCCCTCCACTAATGTTCATAAATATAATGATTTATTTTAAATTACAGTAGAGAAAACCCAGACTACGTACAACATGATCTGTTTCGTGACATGTTAACAGTGCTTTACTATATCAAACCGAACGACCTCCTAGCTGGTCAATTCTAACCCTACTTTTTGTTGTCTCATTCTTGTACCCAGTACCCACGTATATCTGTTAAGTAATTAAGGATGTCAATGGAATGAGCTAATACGGCTCACAGGTCAGCCCTGATTTTGGGTCGTGTCTCGCTTTTTTTTTAACCCGTGAATTTTTAGTTAGATTTAAAAATTTGACCCATGAAGACTAGAAAATTACATGTAAAGGTGTTGCATCATTTTTTTATTTCTTGTGAATTTTTTTTAGTGAATTTCACATCAAGTTATCTCGACGTGAGCCTCACTCTAATTATCCCTCTTTTCAAAAAATTGAAAAAATGTGAACAAAAAATCTCCTTTGAACCGTGCATTTTTAGAATTTTTACATATATACCCTTATAAAATTCAATTTTATCAAATATACTCTTCATAAGAACATATTATCATGAATATCCTCACAATATAGATAATATCACGATTATATCCTCATTGTAACTCGCATGTGTTTAACTCGAGTTAAGTGTGAGTTAAAGAGTAAGATTTTTGTATATATATCTTTGTAAAATTTAATTTTATCAAATATACCTTAGATCTAACGACCGTAAATGTCATATCTTATGGAATATTCTCCTCCGACGTCGACGTCAGTAAAGAGGTATAACTGTAGCATTTCTATCTAAATGAAAGATATATATGATAATATGTTCAGATGAGAGATATATTTAAAAATTTTAAATTTTACGAGAGTATATATGTAAAAAATTTTTTTACTTTACTCTTATGTCACGTACGACGTTGACGTAATTGCCATGTCAAAATAATTTGACGTGAAAATTACATAAAAAATTAAAAAAAATAGTGCAACACCTCTACGTGTAATTTAACAAATTTAATAGGGTGTTGCACAAATTATTTCTCCTCCAATATGGATTCACTTCCCGCACTTTGTCTCTGGATCTTTTCCGTATCAATGCTAAGGTATCCATTTTGTATGTCGAACACTTCTCCGTTAGCGCCTTCCACACGAAGATCCTCTCTTTCAAATCTATGGACCCATATCACTGCTTTAGCCTCCCCGTAAGATCGGCATGCAAGCAGGGTTTGCCGGCCCAGTCGACTCGGTCGACCCGGTCTCGGCTTGGGTCGGGTCGGGTCGCTCCCGTCTCGGTCCGACCCGGTTCGTCCCGTTCTAAAACACCACTTTATATATATATATATATATTATAAAATAATAAAATAAAATAGAAAAATAAACATTATATATAAAATATAATATAATATAATAATAAAATAATAGACCGACCCGTCCACGACCCACGGCCCGACCGACCCGGTCCCGGCCTGGGTCGGGTCGGGTCGTGCAAGTCGGTGCGAGACGCACCGGGTCGGCAAACCATGCATGCAAGAATATATACATTAGTTATTGAGCATATATATATATGTATGTTCTGTTCCATTAATTCAGCTACATGCATCCTTTGTAACTAGTCTTGTTATGTCGTTGTGACTCGCACTGAGTCGGTCATATTTTATCGTATCTAAGTTAGATTGACATATAGACGATTCGAATCGTCTCGATCCAACTCATATACAATATGATATGATGTGATCCGACTCAGATGAATTTGCGCGTGATCTTGAACCGAGTCAATTATCTCGATCTTACTCAGATACGATATAATACTGACTGACTCAATGTGAGTTTCACCCATGCGACGAACCATGATATCCAACTTGGGAGTGTGGAGACAGAGAACTGTTCGAAACGGTGGGGAAAGAGAACAAGGTATACATAGGAAAACCTGTGACTGCATGTTACCTCGAAGAATGGAGCGATGGTTTGATTACGAGAACCGAAAAAAATGCAGTTTTTGAGATTAGAATTGCGCATTTCCGTTTTGGATCTATGCAAGAGCAAAGAGTACAACTGCAGATGCCTTCTCTTTGGATGCAGATCATGTATAATTTAATATGGGGTGCATTGGAATTATGCCAAGTTCCAACTAAAGGATCGAGAGCATTGTCATAAGAAAATCTTAGTTGTGGGAAATATAAACAATGTTTGGCCGAATGCCTCCAAACATGTCTATACGTGACTGTCCTTCAATGATATGTCCGCATGCACCCTCCTCCTCCTCCAGAAGATAAGATCCACCACCAAACGCGACAGGCAGGCGAGTTTGGCCAACATGGGTGCATGGCACCACCTGAAACCTGTTGGCGCCGCTGGAAGTTTTTCTTTTTTTCAACGGAGAAGAGAACTCGAGATCAAATCTGGGACCCCCCAAGAGAGGTAGGTGGAAGACTGTTCATGCATGGTCGAGAATAGTAAGTGGATCACACGTTGAGAAGCCCCCTGTGCCATGGCACGTTGCACACACAACTACTATAATGGAATAAGGGAGCTTTGATGTAATTAAACAAAGGGGGAAAGATTCTAATGAAATTTTGGACTTAATTGATAAACTAATCAGTTTACAATATCCAGAGGTGAGCTAGCCCTGGTGCCGGTGTCACTCTTCTGAGTGTTCCAGCGATGGCGACGGAAGCTACGACGGCGGGTGCGGAGGCTGGGGCGGGGCCGACGGAGCAGCCGGTGATGGTGGTGGGACTGGACGAGAGTGAGCACAGCTACCACTCCCTGCAGTGGGCGCTGCAGCACTTCTTCGCCGACGTCGAGCGCTGTCCCCCGCTCTTCTCCCTCGTCGTCGTCCACGCCAAGCCCTCCCCCACCGCCGTCGTTGGCGCTGCCAGCCCAGGTTTCTCCTTAGCTCACTTCTGCACCTCGCAACGACTGTTCTTGCCCAGACCTTCTGTGCTCTCGCACCCACCTCTTTCTCAACTTCCAGTAGCGTTTCAGTCCTCTGGCTGATCTGCAGAGATCTTCTGGGATTTATCTGTCGATCGATCGGTCTAACTTGCATGGGTCTCGATGGCAGGGGTTGCCGATGTGTGGCCATTTGTGGAGTCGAACCTGAGGGAGATCGCCGCCGGGGTCGTCTCGAGGGCCAAGGACCTCTGCAACGCCAGATCGGTACGTCTTTCCCACCTAAATATGCTCGTTTGAGGCATGTTCTTCGATTATTTAGCTGCATGACCATCCCAGTGAATCCGTTCCATCTCCACGGCCTTCTGAATCTGATGACCATTGTTTTATTACTTTTGTACATATGTATTCGAACATGCATATTGACAAGCTTGCTTGGTTTAGGCCTTGTGTCATGGTTATTGAATTACTCTTTCTGGGATCCTCTCAAACTCCTCGCACACCAAATGATCTCCATATGCCAACAGGGGAGGCTTCAATGTTGAGTCTCTGGTTAAGTTTAGCTACTGCAACTAACTGATGCTTACAAAGTGATATAAAGTTTGTGCATGTTTTACCATTTAGCACAGTTTCTGTTTGATGCGTGAGTAAGGAAGAAATCATTTCAAGCATCAAAAGTAGCTAGAATGGTGAATGTTTAGGGCTTAATGAGACTGACGCACGGATGGAGTTGGGGAGAACATGTCTTTCCATGACTTGAGTATGTAAAATATTTACATAAAAGATGCAAGACCCAGACAGGCCAATTGAAGAAATGAATCTGTGATATTGGCCTTTTTTCTGTTGCTTGTGGATTTTTTTTTTTGGGGGGGGGGGTGGGGGTGTCAGGGTCAAAATGCAACCTTGTTCTTCTGGCCTACAAAATAAGAGGCATGGCTGACAAAAAATATTGTTAGTGGAAATGACAGGCAATACACTCATGCTTTGCACCTGCAAGTTGGGTAGGTCTTCTTCATCTTTTTTCTTGTACTTGCAGGTGAAAGATGCAGTAATCGAAGTTATTGAAGGGGATGCCAGAGTTGTCCTCCTTGAGGCTGTTGAAAAGCACCGAGCAACCGTGTTGGTCTTGGGCAGTCATGGTTATGGAGCATTTAAAAGGTCTGCCATTTTTTCTTTTTCTTTTTTTTTTGGGTGGGGGGCTCTATTTGAAAGATTTTACCAAATATCAGTAGCACTTCAAAAAGGGTCCATAACGCTGATAAATTTTACAGTTCTAATAAAAAGGCATCTGCATTTGCAGGGTTCTGGAACTTGAATTCGTTGTTTAACTTTTCCTATCTTAAATGAAGTGGTGCTTATGTAATTAGGTGCAGTGGTTGCTTGATGCCTCTGCAATTAGCAAAGCATCTGTTAACTACTGACCAGTTGGTAAAAGAGTTTCCCAGCCTTTCTTCCAATGGTGACAAGAAAGCAGCAAGGTCTAATGGCGAAGAAAGAGCTAGAACTAGTAAAAATTCAGAGAAGCAAAAACAAAACAAGCACCAATATGAGAAAGTGGAAAGGGACTAATTAATGGATGCTTCCTGTTCTCAGAAAGCATTTTGTTCGAGGTTGTTCTGTCATCTCACCAGGGTTACCAATTTTCACTCCCCTTTGTAATTCCCAGGACCCTGTCAAAGGGAAACTCACTATTCAAACATGCTAGAGAAACTTTCCCCACCGAGTGCAACATTTCTCTGAATGATGTTTAGTCCTCAGGCATGTATTCAAAGACTCTTCCAACTCCCCCATGATAACATGCATGCATGGAAAGGGAACATAAGGAGCCACTGTTGCATATGATATGCTCATGCGTTTGTGTTCTTGTGAACCCTACTGCAGGGCTGTACTGGGCAGTGTTAGTGACTACTGTGTGCATAATGCGGATTGCACTGTCATGATAGTGAAGAAGCCCAAGGCTAGCACCTGATTGTCACTCCCTGTGGGAAGGGGAGACTCTCTGCGAAGGTACACGGTCAGACCAAGCACTGCCTAAAGAGCCATGTGAAGGCCAGGCGTTGTAATGACCAAGTGCTCCCTTGTAGAATGTGCTGATTCCATATGTTTATAATCCCATCCAGAGGTGTAAAAAAACTTCGAAAACTTTCCGAAAAGCTTCAATAAGAACATCACATGGGGATGTTTCTGTCGAGGTTTTTAGTCTCTATATTGTTTGACGGCTCTGTTGTGGCAAGAGGTGTTCATAATTTGATTCAAATCGAAAAATCGTTAAGTTTGATTCGGTTCGATTTGAATATGAATTAGGGGTGTTCATAATCAGCACAAGCTCATTGGCAACATTGTACAAGACCATTCACTAGGTATAGTACAATAGGACACTATTGTGCTTCAATTGGCTCAATATTAGAAGATTCATTTCAGTCTAGAAATTCTTAATGTCATATTTTTAATTAAACGCCATCATCATGTTGTAATGTGATATCTACCAACTAGGCTCTTGTTATACAACAAGAGCTGAAGTTTGACTCATATATTTACATAGTCTTATGCTTCAGTGCTCCTCGTGTGTGATCATATTCCTAGAAAGATATTATACTCCTTATAGTAAAATTCTTAGACTTAAAATAATTATCTGAATAAAGTGAAATACTTGCCATAGTGCAAAGACGTTTTTTTCTATATAAGAGGAAATATTTGAGGAATACCTAAATTTTGTAGAAAAATACTTATAAATGTCACATAGAAATAACATTGATTAGATAGTCACCTTTCACCAAAGTTTGACAGACTGATCGTACCAAATTTTTACCGATACAATACGATACGGTTCGATACTATTACATATCGAGATAAAAGAGGACCTTCGTATATATGTTATATATATAATTATTCAAAAAAATCTAGCTCAGTTGTTAGTTGGTTTACAATGTATTTACAGGAGGTGTTGAGTTCTGTGAATCTCGTGTATGTCACATTTTTTTTACTTTCATTTTAAATAAAATTAATAAATAAATAAATAATCATGTATTTTGGATGATTAGAACTAGCAACTTTGCGTTTAAATATGCGATTTCTAACTAATTGACTTATGACATCTATTTAATATAAAATATAAAATATAATATTTAGATAATATAAATAATATATTAATTAAATATCACATACTGATCGTATCGATGATCATGGATAGATACGATCTAATAAGTAAGATACAAGATGCATCATACTGATTTATCAAATCATGACGTCCACAAACATTGATTAGATTGTGTGAGAAAAGTGACAGACAGAGATGGTAAAAGATGAAACTGCGGCCTTTTGGACCTTCATTCAGATCTAAAAAGCACAGGTACATATAAGGAATCTTTACTGTGCATGGGCATGTTGGACCGGGCCCACCCACAGCCTGGCAGGCCCTTCTTTTACGTGGTTTATTCCGTTGAAATTCGCTTTTACTCCTTTTATGCGCACGCTGCCGCCGAAGACTGTGGTCCTTCGGCCGCCATGTGACGCCGAAAGGGAGAAAAGAAAATGTAAAGGGACTTATTGGAAATTTTGTTCAATGATTTTTGTCTACATGTAGTATTTACCCTCGTAGGATATGTAAAAATACTTCCCGAATGAACGCAGATCGGACAATCCATTTATCCTCTTTTCGTCTTAGAATATGAAAAGTAGAGGCGTCAATGGGCAGGTCGACTCGTCTGGCTCTCAGGTCTAGCCCAATTTCGGGTCGAATTACAAGATCTTTTTTTAGCCCGTGAATTTTTAATCGGGCCTAAAAGTTCGACCTGACTAGACCAACGGACAGGGCTCGGACTTTAAGTTCGACCCAGGGAATGACTCGACCCGTTCTCTTTTTTTCCTTCTTTCAAAATTTAAAAACTAATTAATTAAAAGTATATTATTTTACTTAATTAAAAAAATTTAAAACTTTATTTTTATACAAATTATGTAATTAATATTAAAATTTTAAATAATTTAGTGAGATTATAAATTTTATATTATTAAATATATTAATTTTTCTTAACTTTATTTTTTATTTAAGTTGTCGGGTCAGGTCGGACCTTAATCGTACTTTATAATTTTTTAATAATATCGGGCCCGGCTCGACATAACTCGGGCCCGAGCAGGACTCGGACCTTAATATTGATAAGTCGGGCCCGGACCGAGCCGACCTAAACTCGGCCCGGGCCCGACCCATTGACATCCCTAATGCTAAGGTAAAGGCTTTGCCTAAGTCATGGGCTTAAAAGAAAAATACTTACTGCACACGAGAGGGATCAGGGTTTGTGGACTTGATTGATCTGTCCATCTCGGTCACGGTGTGAGACGGGTCAGGTCGGTCATGTCTCGCTCCGTCTCGATCTATCTCGTTCCGTGTTAAAATAAAAAAATTATATATATATATAATAATAATAAAATAAAATAAAAAATATTATATATATAATATACTATAATATTAAAATAATAAAATATCTTGGTGACGATTTAGTATCCCGTCTATCACCTGAGTAGAGTCATACGAATCGGGACAGATCCCTAGAGATGTCAAATCCGGGAGGGATGTCTTCTTTTCGTTGGTTCAACAAAGTTTATAATCTTTTTTTCATTGGTTCTGCACACGTTACCTAAAATTTTGAATGTTAAAGGTTTTCACAAAAATTATCCGTTCTTTTGGGGGCTCCTATGAGAAGAGCTCTGAAGTCCCCCCTTAGGTGCGCCCTCGCGGGTAGTGACTGGTGCGTTCGGATCGGCAAACCGCCTCCGCTCGTCTTCAGCCGTAAACGGACTCGAGATTCGCACTTGGACACGGAACAAACTCCCAATCTACGTATCAAGATACATCGAGTAAGTGCGCAACGATAGATAGCCTACCGCTTTTTTACGGGACAAGGAAATCTCTTCCTCGTTTCCAAAACCTCGAATTAGACTCCATGCTGATCGCTACGTATATCTCTTATGCATCTCGATTTATACTCTAAGTGCAATTATTTTTGCACTTTTTTCTTATTTGCGCCAAAACAAAACCCTCGCTATAAATAGCCCCTGCGGCTCTCCGTCACAACCTCTCCCCTGCCGGCCACCGCTTCGCCAGCCCCTTGGCTCTCCTCTGCGATCTCCTGCGGCTTCTTCACTCCCAGGAGAGCGAAGATGTTGGTTTATCAGGATCTGCTCACAGGTAACAAGAACAAGTAAATCTAGATCTCATCCGGGGTTTATGATCGTGATCGTATCCAGGGTTTTTGATCTGTTGTATGATGGTTTTTTTGGGGGGGTAGGTTCTGTTGTATGATGTTGTTATTAACTGTTTGTGAATCTGATCTCGAGTCCTTTGGGGATGTTATTGGGTAGATTCCATGGATCGAGCGATGGCAAGGACAAGCAGTTTGGATCCTGCGTCAGGAGCTCCCTTTCTGTCACGGAGATTTTGTTTCGTTTCTAATGTTAGGTGTTGCTGTGTGGGGTTTTGATCTTGCGATCTGCAGATCTGAAAGTAGTTGCTAGGATATTTTCCTTGGATTTGATGTATAAATAACTTGTTTGGGTAGTGTTGGCATCTGTCGCTTCCTTTGGGACTTGGGACCTCCCACTGGTACCTGTATATTTTCTGTTCTCGATCTGCAGCGGTGAAGAGGAGCAGTGGGTGAATTGTAGCTTTAGATCGTATGCTTGATTGTCGATCCGGGGTATATGGTGTGCCTGGCGATGAGATGTGTCCCTATTCGTGGTTCTGGTTCCAGGTTGTTGTATGAAACTTTTGATCCATGACCAACGTGTCGGAGACGGGAATTCAATTGAGGAAGTCTTAAGATGAAATAGATCGGTAGTAGTCTGTAGATCCGAAACACTGAGCAGTTGAGGAATGCAGATGCCTGGATGCTGCATCTTCCTTAATTAAGTCTTTTGAGAGGATAATCTGTAACATGCTTCCTGGGTTTTCTAATGGTTTTGTTGATAGTTGCTGGAACTCTACGGTATCCATATGTTTTGCCTGATATCGTAAGTTTGCAGCAAGTTCAACTGAAAGTGTTGCACGTGTTACGTTGTTTGATGTATTTCTATGTCCCTGACACCCTGTTTTTATCGGTATCCAGTATTTATATCTATCTCCCGGACATTGGACGTATGGGTTCATGTCCTCCAAAGTATTATGTGTTGAACGTCATCACGTTGCCTGTCAAATACATGTTGAATGCAGAGGCGTAGTAGTATGATGAAAATCACGACCCACCAGATCCGATGTCTCCTTTTTTTGGTTCATATGTTCTATCTATCTATTTGCTTGAGAGACTTTAAGAAAGTAGGCAGCAGAACTTTATACGGACCAACATTTTAAAAATATTGGACGTGGATGAGTGGATTTATTATGTATGTATCCATATGTTCTATGTATCTATTTTATTCGAATTGTTTATATTTATACTTTATATATGTTGCATCTTCGAAGTGTACGGACACCTAACCAATTTTCAATGTGATTCTAGTTATTATAAATTCTTGATTTTTTCCCCTCAAATATGAACACTTGGTTTGTTTGTGTGAGTCTGTTCTTTAAATTGGCTTTGCTAGCATGTAATTAGCAAGTATATGTTGTGGATTTTACTAGGACTCTCATGATTAATTTATTTTATTGTTTTCTAGATGTCAAGTCTTCCCCTGCGGATTGTTCTTATTTTATACGAATATGTGATAGGGTACAAGTCCCCCGGTATGAAGCGACATGTCCCTGCTGTTTGAAAATGGAATCTTGTCCACTCGATGATTATTGTTAGTTATTTATATCTATGGCAATGGTGACTATACGTCTGCCCCTTCGGCTATTATTTTGCCTTCAGGGATGAGCAAGTCCCTAACATGCACTTCTCTTTGGCTTTACTTTTTCAGCTTTAATTTATATTTTAGCCGATCATGTGCAGATGGGACATTCTGCGTGTTTTTGCGTGAGTTTGTTTTCATGTCATATGTACATTGCCCTCAGTGGTACACGGTGACCCAAGCCTGTTCTCTGAAAAGTTTTAGCGCTTGGAGTTCCCTCACTCAGGTTCACAAAAACAAAAGATCAAGAATAGATCTTTTCTAATGGCGTCCCGGTTCTCATAGATTGCAGTTCTTGCCATATGCATTTCTCCTTTTGAGGTATTGCTTGTCTCCTATGGACGAGGTGGAAGTCCTAAGATAATGTTTTTTGAGCAATTTAGACCAGCATTAACAATTGCAGGTCTCGGTGTGAATTTCAAGTGGTCTACCTTGGCCACCATGGACATTGTAAAAAATTTTATCTTTTATTTTCGAATGGTAATATTTGATTTTAGGAGAATTAGCTTTTCATTGTAGTGAATTATGGGGGTTTGATTTTAGCAGTGTCCAATATTTACTTGAGCACTCTCCCATATCCCTAGGCTGATACGTGGGATGGTTGCACACTTCTATCATACTATTTTATTGCACGAATTTCTTTTTACTGCTTTACAGTGGATTACTGTATTAATTGAAAATTTAAGGTTCTGACCTTTCTCAGTTTATTAACGTTTATCATTTCATACTACTCCAACATGTAGGTGACGAGCTTCTCTCTGACTCATTCCCATACAAAGAGATTGAGAATGGAATGCTGTGGGAAGTTAACGGGAAGGTCTGTTCTGTTAGATTTCATGTCCATAAACAATTATTGGGCGTCTTGTGTTCAGGTTTCTGAGAATTGTTGGCTTCTATCTTTTATACGCCTTGATTATATCCTATAAATTGATTGGCATGTCAGAGAAATTGAAAAGTTGATTTTAGTAAAATGAAGAGCACTCAGCATTGGTGAACCTATTTGTGAACAGTGGGTGGTTAAAGGAGCCGTTGACGTAGATATTGGAGCAAACCCATCTGCTGAAGGTGGAGGGGAAGATGAAGGTGTTGACGATCAAGCTGTGAAAGTTGTTGATATTGTGGACACATTCCGCCTTCAGGTGGGTTGCCATGCTGAAGATAACGGTTTCAGCTCATTCTCTAGTATGCATATCAATGGTTCCTATGGCTATTGGATTTGCTTTTCTTCTATAGGAGCAACCTCCTTTCGACAAAAAGCAATTTGTCACCTTCATGAAGCGGTACATCAAGAACTTGACACCTAAGTTGGATGCCGAAAAGCAGGAGACATTTAAAAAGCACATTGAGGCTGCTACAAAATTTCTGCTTTCAAAACTGAATGACTTGCAATAGTAAGTATTTGGATTACTTTTACACATTGTTTGTCCGTACTTCAGAATGAACCATGTCCCCCTCCCTCAAATTTCAAGTTCAAAATAGTTAATGCTATTTTAGTTTTCGATGAGTTTCACATAAAACAAGATGGTCATTCACTCATTTGAGTTTCAAAGTAGTTTATGATCTTCCTGATTAGTTTCACATAAAACAAGATATCAGGTCATTCACTCATTTGGTTTCAAAGTAGTTCGTGATCTTTCTCTTCTGACCCAGAACAAAAAGGGCAGATCTGGCATCGTTGCCTGTCGATGCTGCTCCTTGCAGTTTCCTATGCAAAATTGATATGCTTTGTTGTATGGAGTGTCACTGGAAGTTACTTATTACTTGTCATTTCATTTATGATTTGTGCCAACGTGAATGGTCTGCAGGCCCGTTACACTTCCTGGCGGTCTCTTTTTTTCTATGATTTAGTTTCATTTTTTTAATGTATTTGTTCGGTTTCTCTTGTGGACATGCAGTTTCGTTGGTGAGAGCATGCATGACGATGGTAGCTTGGTGTTTGCTTACTACAAGGACGGTGCCACCGACCCCACATTTTTGTACTTCGCTTATGGTCTAAAGGAGGTGAAGTGCTAAGCAGGAGAGAGGAGATTACCACCAGGGGCCTGGACGTGTTGTACTCTAAGCTTTTCTTAAAGTTTCAACTTTACTTCTATCTTAAACTTCTTATTATGTTTGGAGAGACTCAAAACTGTGGTGGCTTTCTTTTTATGTTTTTTTTTGTTTATCCTGGCCCTTCAAGTAAGTAACTCTCGGTGCTTCGATTTTGCCAAACTGACTTCATATTTATCTATTTGAATTTAGAGAAGATAAGGAGTTTTCTAAGCTGTCTCTGTTTGATGGTTTTGAGTCATGGTTTGATGTTCAACTTCTCTAATTGAGTTGTGTTGGGTAAATACAATTCCGAAAGGCTATCATTGTGCTATTCTATGGATCATTAGCACGTGGGCGCCTCTTCTGAGCAGGTGTCATAACATGGATTTTGGATTCCCAAAAAAAGGAGCCGTCTCTTGGCATGTTTTGACACCTCTATCCATGTTGCCGTTTTTTTAATACATGGATGCCTCTGGTTGTTGGAAGAAAGTGGGATTTTCACGAAATCCCGAGCTTGGTTTTTGCTTGTGTAGAGCCACCAAAATGCCGGTGTGAATTACATGGGAATCTGAACATGAATTTAACATCTGGGGGCTTACTTAACATTCGTGCTGCACTGTTTTTCTCATTGCCAACGTAGAGTTCTAGCAATTTATTTTATTTTATTTTTTGAGAATTTTTCTCATGCAACCGATGATCTTGTGTCCGGACATTCTAGGGCAACCATGGTCTAGGTTACATCTACATATTAAAGAGGGGGATTAAGAGTTATTGTAATAGCCAGGGTTCGGCCGCGGTATGCTTGTAGCATTTTAAGGACTAAATTCTACTCTAATGAACCCCAGCGGAAATCTCTTTTTTTTTTTCAAACACCTGGTTGTATTACCTCTGTCTATCATTCTATAATGTTAACGGTTCAATCGACAGTTGCATATGGAAAAATGGTGTTTGCTTTTCTCTCCAGTCACTGAGTATAAAATTCTTTGAGACATCTCTGTCTCCTGCATTCAGACCAGTGGAGTAATGAGCCAAAGACTATAATTGGTTGATTGCTGATTGCTTTGAATCATGCAAATAGAAACCAATGTGGAACTACGAATCCCAACAACGGTGCACGCACAAAATGTGGAACTCACAGAAGTTCAAAGGTTTCGGGCGTAATGCCATCATGGCAGAAGGCATTAGCTGCTGATCACTTACTTGGTCGAAAAGAGAAGGCTGCATACGCATTAGAATTAACTTCGCAGGAGCAGGGGATTTCCTTGTCAAGGCATCAATCCTGGCAGAGTGTCGTTGAGCGTGCTGTTGTATGGACTTCTATAACCTCACGCCATCGGTCAGAAACATTAGCTGGCAGTGGGTGTTAGGATATTTCCGTATTTAAAACGGGTTAAAATATAATATGTTTATAATAGTGAAACTTTCTCGACTTGACATGGGTTAAAATATCTTTTATACTAATTAACGAGACTCCTCCTCACCATTAACAGTGGCATCATTCGTATGGCCATTAACATCAGAAGATCTGGAGGTTCGCTCCACGACGCAGACCTTAAGATTGCAGACGAAGATAGAGAGGATGGGGAGCGAGAGAACAGAGCCGGCGGCAGAAATGGGGAGGATGGGGAGCGAGCTGCGTCGACAGCGGGATCCTGTTCATCTTCACAGAGAACGACGTCGGTGGCGCTGAAGCCTGCCCCCGCGGGGGAGCATTGCCCACTATCTGGAGTCTTTCATGAACCGCTTCTCCCTCTGCCGCGGCGACTGGCAGAGCTCCCTGGTCCGCCTCTTCAAGTACATGCAACGCCCGTTGTGGTGCCGCCCCAACGGTTGTACCCCCTGCTACAGAGCCGGCCGAAGAAACTTGCCAACTCCTCGTCGATACTCTGCCCGTTGGTCACGATCCCGCTGAGGTGTAGCAGCCTCACGTCCTTGGCACTGCACATGATGCAATCCATGAACAGGGTGTAGCTGGTGACACAGCCACATGGGGAAGCACTACTCCAAGGCCATGAGGTTCCTCAACACCGTGTTGCTATAGCTGTAGACATGCAATGGCGGGATCTCGATCCATCGCACCCCATCGTCCCTAGCCTGTGAACCCAAAGCCCCCCCCGCCGGCGCCTCTCTCTCTCTCTCTCACTCTCTCATGTGGAGCCTCAGGAGGCGCTGTCGAGGATCCCTGTCATCCCTGGCATGCGAACCCGAAGCCCTCTCTCTCTCTCTCGTGGGAGGCAGACGTACCGATGATGATAATGTAGACGACGAGCATGCCGAGGTTGTTGACGGCGATGCACGCCTGCAACAGCGCCCGGCGGGCGCAGCCGAACGCCTCCCCGATGGCGCCGACGTGGGACGTCGCGCCGCCGGGCTTCGGGGACGTCGACGGCCGGCGCCCGAAGTGCAGGATCATGCCGACGGACTCCCGCGTCAGGAGGGCAGCGAGGAACATCGCGGCGAACCCGGGGGCGAGGTCGAGGTGCCTGACCGCGGCGGGGAGGGCCACGATCCCAACGCCGACGACGGTGGTGGAGAGGTTGAAGACGGCGCCGGCGAAGGACGCCCCGTCGAGGCCGGGGTCGCCGCCATCAAGGACGGCGGAGGAGGAGGGGTTCTTGGGCAGGAGAGGGGTGCGGTAGTAGTGGCAGCGGCCCTTCTTGGGTGCGTCGTCCACCGATGAGCAGTACCGTCATCCTCTCCCTCCTCCGGAGAGGGGCCGCCTCTACTCTCTCTCTCTCTCTCTATATATATATATATATATTTGCAGCCTCAGAAAGATCTATCACGCTAGGGATCCAGTCGAGGGGATATATCCCTGTTGGCTCTGGCCTGCGAACCCGAAGCCTCCACCAGGCGCCTCTCTCTCTCTCCCCTCATCCTCTCTTGATCGATCCGGTGCCGGCAAGCCCACCTAGGATCCTCCGGTATCTCTCCACCTTCCTGCTCCTGTCCCGCTGTCCCGCGGCTCTGCTGTTCACCACGGCAGCCTGAGTACGCTGGAGGAGGCCATCACCCGACTGGGTGAGACCGTGAGAAGGTCCCAGCGCAGCTAAATGCCCTGGAGTTCGCCGTGGAGATAATGCCCAACCCGGCTGCCCCCTGCCACTTCTTTGCTGCTGGGTGCTCAGGTGCCCTGCCCAACCTAACGGCGGCAAGCTTCCTCCGCCCTCCCGCCGGCTGAGCAGACCCGCCTCCCTCCGGCTGAGTAGAACCCCCCGAGTCGGTACCATGGACAGAGAGAGAGAGAGAGAGAGAGAGAGAGAGAGAGAGAGAGAGAGAGGAGGTGGGGCTCACAGCAGCTAAGGATAGTTTAATCTTTTTACAAAGGTGGGATTAATTTAATCTTGATTTGATTCCACTCTGATTATCGAATCAAACGGCAAGAATTATTAAAAAAAGACGATGAAGATTATAAAGACTAAAAGAAAGAAAGTTACAACTCGTACACTAAAATTGAAATATGTTTATTTATAAAAATAAATAAATAAATATCTTAATTTTAAAGAAAATTAAATAAACTATTTTATTATTTTATTTTTCAATAAAATAAAATAACCTTTTGGGATGTAAATGTCATCCCCCAAGATTAAGTGACATTGCCTCACATTTTACCTATAGGCCCGAGTCCCTCGCAATTGGAGTGCACAACTGCTGAAATTACAGCTACTTCGCTTCAGGGAGCACGAAATCATCTAGAACCTTCGTGATACATAGCAGCTTAGCTTTGTTTTAAGTAAAGTAGAAGATTAAAGAGATGATTATATTTATATACGTACGTACATTTAGCATCTTGCGGTATTAATCTTCTTCACACTTCAATCAGCCCAACGGATCCACGGCATCTGCTCTTCCGCTTTGATGAAGAGTGAGATTGCATCAAGGTATTAAGATATATATTGTGGAAAGAAATTCTTTAGAATCAAATGTCTTTTAAGAGCGCAATTTGTTCGCCACCCTCTCCGATTCGGAGCGGTCTCGGATTCTTTAATGTTAAGTGTTTCCTATTTAGATTTGTCGAATATGAGCACGCAGTTCAGAGTGACGTTTTCATGGTTTTTACGAACTTGCATAAAACTGGTCAATTCACCTTCTTCGTAATCTTGACTAATAATCAAGTGATGAAATATGTAAAAATAATATCATATAGAAAATTTAACGAACTCAATACTAATGACCTAAGCTTTGACTCATGTAAACAATTATATATATTAGAAGTTATGTCCTTCACAAAGGAGTCAACGTATGGAAGGCTAATTAATGGGACAAATTTTCAACTTTCATTAGACAGATTTGATCTAGAAGTAAGTTCAATGAACAATGCTCACTGCAAATATGGGAAGTCTCTATGGGCCTCTTTGTTTCTCAGGTAGGATAAGGTGTTCGACCCTCTGGAGTCGAACAAACTTTGTCGGCTGGAATAAGAGTGACTGTGTGTGAGGAGAGGCGGTGGACCTCACATTTTTTCTCTCTCCTCTGTTAACAAACCCAGCCGACAGTTCGAGAAACAAACCGGGCTTATAGGTTTATGAACTTCGCATCACGTCAATTCTGGACACAGTACTGATACATATCTCCTACATCATATCGGTCTCATTTACACTAACATTATTTACTATAAATCTCAATATTTATAGATTTATAAATAATATTTATTATATATATATATATATATATATAGAGAGAGAGAGAGAGAGAGAGAGAGAGAGAGGTTAGATCGGCAATCTAATCATTCTCCATTTCTTACTATCAAAATCATGGTTTGCCGACTCGGTCCGAATCGGGGTGACTCGAGCGGATCTACTCGGATCTAGAAAAATCCGAGATATGATCCGGTCGACTCGGACCGAGTCACTCCTTCCTCTCTCTCTCTATCCTTCTCTAAGACTTTCTAGGCGTGGTCAGGTGATGATCCGACAGTGACGGTGCGGATCCGGCGGTGGTAGATGAGATCCGGTGGGGGCAACAATGATCCGGCCAAAATGGACGTTGCCAGCCATGGTGGGGGACTACCGGGGGTGGGGCGAGGGCACCGGGGTGAGAGAAGAAACCGTCGTCGGGTTAGGAGGGCGTCAAGATGGGGGAAGAAATGTCTATTAGATGAGGTGGGAGACAACCGAGTCGACCCGAGTCACATGCGACTCGAGTATACCGTACCGAATCAGAGCGATCCCGATCCGGTACGGATCACCGAGTCGACAAACCTTGATCAAAACAATAGTGAGGCTACATACACCAAGAAGTGGATGCCCAAGAAGCGTGGAGTCCACAACTTTGGTTTTTCCAATGTGAGGAATCCAATGGTGACAAACACATAAACGTAAACCTTCTAGTTGAGGTCTCTATAAAGGAGAAAATTAAGGAACCAAGTTCATGGAAGAATAGTTTTTGCATAATTAACATGTCAAAGGGATCACGTCAAAGATGGCATTAGCCAATCAATTGTTTGGAAATAAGATGACATGGTAACTCTAGTTTTGATCAGTGGCCTATCCATGAAAGGGAGAGCATGCATGTTGCTCTAGTTTCTCACTCAATATATGGGCTGAAGGTGATCCTCAACAAGAAGGTTGGATCACAATTAAGTTTTCAGGAGTAGAGATTTGCTTAACAATAGGAGTAATAATCAAGGTAAATATCAACCATCATAATCATCATCATATATATAACCTTATTTTGTATGTATAAATATGTAGAATTAGGCAAAATATGACAGATCTGAGCATCTTTGGATAAACATCCCAATATTAAATTGAAGAATTTTTTTACATAAAAATTATTGTTAAACAAAAACTTGTAAAAAAAATCATTCACGCAAATATATTAGCAGATATATCATTGCGTAAATTTGAATTGTGTGAAAATGTCACCTTTATTTGTAGGTACATCGTTTCTTTTCACTAAAAATTTATAAATAAATTACGTTTAAATGACATTTATGTAATATTTGAATTAAATCAACGATATATTTGTTAATATATTGTGTTCATACGTAAATCTCTCTCTCTCTCTCTCTCTCTCTCTCTCTCTCTCTCTCTCTCTCGGGAGAGAACATTGAGGTTTTGTCAAGAAGTGTATGTAGTCCGTGTTTAGAACCAGCTATCGTTGAGGAATAAGTTACACGATATGGAGATTTCAGGTTGCTTGAAGTCTAATGAGAGAAATTCTAACTAATCAAAAGTGTTGCTAGACTCTTTTCAAATGGAAATTTCACGCTATCAAAAGTCCCAAAGCGTGAGCACAGGTCAGAGTGGCATTTTCATAATTTTAAAAAATTTATATAAAACTGGTCGACCCATTCATATTCTTCACAATTTTGAGTAATCAAATGATGGAATAAAAAAAACATAATATTCCATAAAGAATTATAATTGAGTCAGTACTAGTGACCCAGGCTTCACCTACTTTAAATAATTCTTCCCGGCAATAACATTCCTCAATCACAAATAAGTTAACATATAAACACCTCTTTGATAGAGGGATAGGGTTAACTCGAGTTATTCCTTGTGGCAGGGGTTAACCCTGGGTTAACTCCCACTTGTCCCGTATTAACTAACCACCTCTACTGAAGCACATTTTGTGCTAACCTATTGATATCCATACGACATGCAAGTTTGCACTTTGTTGAAATCCACAAAAATCGTGGTCCATAGTCCCCCATTTAATCGATATGAGACTATTGCCCAAAGACTATATCCAAATTCTAACACTCCCCCTCACGGCGGGGCTATTGCTCCCAAATTTCAACACTCTCCCTCACGGTCAAGATGGATGATACCATGTTGAAATCCACAAAATCGTAATGTTGAGATACACAGGTCCATGGTCATAAGCACATGAATCACAACCCATTTAATCGATATGGGACTATTACTCAGAGACTATGCCCAAATTCCAACATACATATCTACGAAGACACCCCTGGCGAAGTAAGGATATGTGTGCTTAGCATTGAAGTAAATAATGAGTTGGTTGAAAATATATCCAATGAAAGTCACTAATTCACATATATAGAAGATTTAGACTCAAAATTTACAGAAGTTTTTTTGAGTGACCCATCCACAAACAAAATGGGAGCAAGTTGCTCTGATATCTGCTTCGACATAGCAATTGAAGTTAATCCTTAACTAGAGGATCGATTGGATAAGATTTATTTTTGTACGAGAACAATGTTCCTATAAAAGAGGTACAATGACCTACGTGGATACAAAAGTAAGCTAGTATGATGTATGGAAATATTGCAACTTTCAGTGCTACAACTGATGAGAAGCTATATATCAGGAACGTTTGTGATCAAGTTAACACAACTAACTTATGATGTGGCAAGCAAGCCAACACTCCTAGGAAGCAATGAGCTGTTTTTTCTTCAGGAGGAAGTCCCTATACCAAAGTGCAGAGAGCTTCGGCTGCCTCTTCAGGTCCTTGTCATCAAAATCCACATAGTAGAGACCATATCTGTTTAGATACCCCGTCAAGAGCTCGAAGACATCCAAGAATGACCAAACAAAATAGCCTCTAGCATTTGATCCATTCCTGAATTGCAAACAAGCATCAGTTAGTCCTATCGATCTCATGCAGTGGAACAAATTAACATCGCGGTTAATTACTTGATGGCTATGAGCTCCCATATGCACAGATGAGCCAGTCATACCTAATAGCAGCAAGTATTGCTCCTACGTAACCTTTTATGGCATCAATCCTGGCAGTGTCATCGAGTGTGATGTTGTATAGACTTCCATAACCTAATCCATTCGTAAGAAATATTAATCTCATTGGGTTCATTCGCATGAGTAATTGCAACATAGGCTTGACATGAAAAAGAAAAAAGAAAGAAAGAATGTATTGGACATGTTGCCAGGTTCATAGTGATATAATTAAGTAGGCAATTGCAGTCTAACTAAGGTGGAAGAAGCCCTACCATTCTCCTGGATGTAGATTGGTGGGTTTCCATACCCTTCCTTAAAATACTTCAGAACTCTTTGTAGGCCAGGTGGATCCACTGGGATGCCAATTGGAACAAACTATTTTGAATGGCAGTGTCAGCTCACATATATAGTGAATGATTCAGAAATAATGCAAGTAAATTAATGTGACATTTACCTGTCCACTAGGTGTGTCATTCTTTGAAGCTGCAATGCATTGCAAATATGACATCAGCATTGGAAAGAAGCGTTTGTTCATATTACTACTGAAGGAGGAAACAGCCACTGGCCGAATTGAAACCTGCATATCTGACGGATATGTCCCTGTTGAAATCACTTAAGCCTGATTTTGGGCGGTCTGGATTGTCTGCAATGTAGGAAGATGCGTAGTGATTCAGTCCAATGAAGTCGCACGCCCCCTTTAATTGCTTCTTCTGTCTCTCTGTGAAGGACGGAATTCTCGATCTAGCGATCTTCCTCATGACACTAGGGTAGTCACCAGACACTAGGGGCTCCACAATCCTAAAGAATGGGCAAGTATAGCAGATGTAACCACGGGTGTGCAAGGGATGCGATCAGGGCCAATATAACAAACATCCAGAAGGCAAGAAGAGATGCGACTAATTAATTAAGCAGCAAGAGGGATGACGAAGTTGAGCAATTCGGTGCGATACCCACCATCCCATCATGAAGTCAGATGCTCTCTGTGTGGCTTCCACATCCGCTGCTGAGTTTGTCAATGGAGAAAATGCAAACGTATACACGTTTATCCCCACCCAGCCTCTCTGAACTGCCTGCAATACTCTTTGAGAACAAAGTAAGAAATGCCCCAAAAGGTGATCTTTCTTGGGGGCATGACGGTGACACAGAAATACCCAATAAGCTTGACATCATACAAATCTCTATGCGACCATAAATGATGCAGACTTTAGAGGATTTTGGATAGAGGGTACCTGGTATTTTGTCCTGTATAGCTCGACAGCCGCAGCATGAGCTAAGAGGGCATGGTGGACGGCGACGTAGGGCTCTACCGTGGAGTTGCCGGCGGTGCAGTTGAAGATGCCGAAGGGGTAGGAGCACCTGGATGGGGGCCACAAGCCATTGTCGTATGAAGCGATCGCAAAGATGTTAGGTTCGTTGATGGTAGTCCAATGGGAAACTCTGTCACCGAACTCCCCGAAGCACACATCCGCATATGCCGTGAAATCATCCCTGCAACAAAAGTTTCATATGTATACTCCACCATGGATAATATGCCAAATAGATTAGGGACCTTCACATGTGTCAAGGTTTATAATCTTTTGGGGCCACTTTGCTAACCGAGTTCGGTTATCGCGACTGTGTGCGAGGAGAGAGAGAAGTCCACCGTTCTCTCTCTCATCTGTCGGGTTAACCTAATCGGATGTCAAAGACGCCCTTGGTGTCTTCATTTTTATTGACAAAGGATTCATTCAACTCAATACTTAATTGGGCCATCTTACCCGTTCAATAGCACAATTATATATCGTAACCATTCGAGTTTTGCGCCCCGACACTTAATTTCCCTCTTCATCTACGGAGAATTCTTTCGACTCAATATCTAGATTTTGAGTTAGAGTTTAAATCTTTAACGACATAAAAATTCTCAATTAAAAAATACGTATGTAAAAGTATTTCTTAAGATCATAATATCATGGTACCGTATTGTGGGGGGGGGGTGGAGGGGAGAGAGAGAGATGGCAATTTTAAGTTTGGATATCATTTTAATTACAGCTTGTGCATTACCATAGCATATATATACGTCTCTCATGCACTATCAAAAAAAAGATTATGTGATTTTTTTTTCACTGACGAGGATATTCATGATATTATCATCTTACAAACATTATTGTGTTTGTATATAATTTTATTAAAAAATCTTATGAATAACATGATGTCATTTCTTCCATGGGGAAATTCAGAGGTTGGGGAGTTGGAGGGCAATTCAGGAGGTACACAATCCTGGGGCTCAGCCATCCTGAGTACTCGTCTTCAAGCACTTGGGGAAGATCCAGATGATACAGAGTCACATGAGGCTCAATTCCTACAAAACAATTGCAAAATGGGAAATTAGATTATGAGGTGGCATCTGTGGCATATACGTTTGATCTCGTTTACACTGAAAGGTGTTTCAAAACTTAAATCAAATGTATTTTAAAAATTGTATCAGATGTGGCCGGGTAATTAAGATTCAGATCAAGCATCTTAATTAATTTCCCTCTGATTTTCAGAATAATAATTCATATGATTTTTTACTATTTTTTATATAAAAATCACAGCAAATTAAATCAGGAACCTTTTGATCCAAGTACAGTCACTCCGATTTTTTGACACTAACACAAATTGATGGAACTTATTCTCATTCGTGCTTTAAAAAAATGATCAGAATTCCTCCTACATATATATATATATATATATATATATATATATATAGCAGTTTAAAGATCAAGAAAATTAAGTTTAGATCAGTAATATTTCCAAATTAATTTCTTACCATGCTTGACCAGCTCATTGATGAGATTGTTGTAGTACAACAGGCCTTTTGGGTTGATGGCTCCTCTCCCATCTGCAGAATTAATTACATGCATGCATGCATGCAGCTAATTAATAATTAACATGGATGGATTTTCCATTTCACGGCCAGTAATCTTAATAATTAATAATCCCCCAAATTTGGAGGAGGATCACCGTACTCGGAATAAGCCTCGACCAAGAGATGGAGAATCTGTAGGCCTCCAGCCCAGTCTCACTCATGAGCTTCACATCTTCCTGTGCAGATCCAACAGCTGGGAGGGTTAATTTTAAGTAGAACATGCAAGATCAACGAACAAGTTGAGACTCCCAGAAGACTTAGATTGATATATGGATAAAGAACATATATATTTTTTCTGAAGATATTAAATTATATATATGTGTGTGTGTTTCACAAATTTTTAATATTTATTTATTTTTTATAGGTTTTAAAAAAATAGAGAGGGACAAATTATTTAATTAAATGAAAAAGAGTGACAAATCAACTGCAACATTATTTGACTCAACTCTGCTCCAAACCCGAGTCACCCACCTGGGACCCACCGAGTCCCAACTTTTCTAGGCCATGAGCTACAACTAAGGATCCATCCACGGCTAAACAGGAGAGGTGGGACCCACTTCTCAAACTTTTCAAAAATAATTAAAAAATATAATCTCTCTCCCTCTCTCCGGCTATGCAAGGGGAGGTGGGACCCACTTCTCAAACTTTTCAAAAAAAAATTAAAAATTAAAAATTATAAGCTCTCTCTCTCTCTATAAAAACAAAAATTATAAGCTCTCTCTCTCTCTCTCTCTCTCTCTCTCTCCCTAGCAGCTTACGCGCGCTCTCCGCCCCACAGACACTCCCAACCTCCTTGGCCACTTGACAATGACGCGTCTGTAGAAAAGGAGGCCGGGTTAAGTTTAGATGGTGTTGTTACCTTGTACTTGTGGTATGCATCCGCCCCCACGTCCGCCGTGCTCCCATCCGGCATCTTCCCTGCGGAGTGCCGTCGCCGGCCGTACGTGGAAGAAGCAGCCCACCATGAATGAAGGCGTCAGAATTGTATGATAAAGAACAGAAGACTGTGGGAAGAATATACAAGACGGCATGGAAGAACTGGCAAACAAAGTGAAGAAGAGGAAACAAATCAAAATCCCTCCTTTCACAGAGAACAAGAAGGGGATCGAGTTCACCTGCATGGGTGTAAGTGTCCCAGATGCTGGGGCTCCTCCCATCCTCGTCCACCGCCCCTTCAGCCTGCAGGCCGCCGTTTGGCCGTACGCCCAGATCATGCATGCATGCATGTTTGTTTAATTTAATTAGTAGTCCGCCATGGCAAATGGGTTTGTATATGTTCTGGCCGTCAGAAGGGAACCCCTTAACGTACGGGAACCCGGAGAAACTAAGTAGTAACTAAATTAAGACAGCAGAAGGTGACCCGAATTAATTGATTAACCCACCTGATACGCGGAGGTTCCTGCCCCGAAGACGAAGCCGCGGGGGAACTCGTCCCTGCTGAACTCCGGGTAATTAGAAGAGGGTAAGGACGCGGAAGGAGACGACGAGCTCGCCAACACCACCTGACCGGCCGCCAGACTCGGCGGCGTCAGTAGAAGCAGCAGAAGCTGCAGCAGCGCCGCAAGACGCACCCGACCCATGCTCATCTCTCTCTCTCTCTCTCTCTCTCTCCGTCTCTCCTTCAGTAAGCCCGTGCCACGGACCCAGTTTAATTAATACGTACAGGCCGCTGTGAGCAATAGCATCGATCGGCATCCAACACCAGGAAGTATATATATATAAATGGAGCTTGCCAGGGACGAGTGAGGGCGGGGCGAGGGGCCGGGGGATTTTCTTCGTCTGCAGGATGCTGGCTGAGAACTCTTTGGAGGATGGAGGGGTGATGTGACCACCCAAAGATTTGGGTGGACGGAGACGAAGGAGAGAAAGCAGAGGCGTGGAAGAACTTCGCAGCCCTTCCCAGTGGTCCGGGGGTGACTTCCGCAAGGACCCACTGGAAGTAGAGTTTGTACACTCTCAACCCCGGGCTTATCTATATTCACGACATATTATTTTTGACCCATAATAACGTTATTTAAATGAGTAGATTCTAAATAGTAGCAATTTTTTATTAATCTACTTATAGATGGGCATATTCGCCAATTCCATGTTTCCTCTCTCGATCTTATCCCCGAGTCAAAGTCATACCCATCGAATTCTAATAAGATGACGAGGAAGCTGTCCCACGCATGCCTCCACCGTGAGTCGCCAGCGAGATGCGTAACAACTTTGGCTGATTTACATAGGATGATTTTGATTTATCGAGAATCGTCTAAGATATTTTCGATGATCAAATTTTTATTTTTATTTATATTTGTATAGGTAAATTTATGATTATTTTTATTTCAATAAATTGTAAGTTGTTAAGTGAGTGGAATTTGATTAAGAGTTTATTTTAGTTTATTTTATTTTTTTTATTTTTATTTATTTTAAGAGTAAAGATATTTTATTGTTAATAAAAAATGAAAAAAGATCTATTTATATTTTTTATAAATAATGATGTGCTAATTCTAATAACAATTAAGCAATGACTAGACATAAAATTTTGAAGAGCCACCGTGTTTTTCATTCTTCTGATGAGATGTCTAATCTCCTCCATCTTCTATCTGATGAGAGGCCGAATCTCTAAATCTACCTCTATTCTCTCACATCATCCTGTTGATGTTCCCCGTGCCATTCCGTTAATGTGATTCTTTCTTCCTTTTTTTCCGTGTATATCTTTCCCCATCGCAAGCCCCTTCCATGTTCATCTATTTTCTATACTTTCCTTCTGTATTCTCCTCTTCCTCCTCACCGATTTGCCTTATTCTTCCCCGTGCTCCCCCATCTACTATTCATTTAGGGCCGCTTTGATAACGGGGTTGTCGAGCGGATGGCACAACCGAGGAGAGAGAAATCCCCGATGGACCCCACCTCCCCCTCACACATATTGCGTTAACCGTGTCCGATTAGCAAAGCGGCCTTTAAGCCATGTTTGTTAAACGGGCAGAGTTAGCGCAATCGACCCGGTTAACATTTATGTGTGTGAAGAGAGTGTGTGGGCCCCACCCTCCTCCTCTCTCGTCAGTTGAGTTAATTTCCCGATATTTCCGATGTCAAATTGGCCATTTTTTTCCCATTTCCCTAAGTTTCACCCCCATACTGTTCATCTTCCTCTCCTCCCTGCCCTATCCTTCACGCGAATGCGACCCACCGGAGATCCCACCCTCGACACGGCACAAGACACCGCCGACCCTCCCATCATGGGGGTCCTATGACACCATGGAGGTGTCGGGGAGCTGCAAGAAATATACTAGGCACAAATATATGTGTAGTCGGAGAAATCAACAAGGAAATAAATTCTATTCGCACACCTTCGGCGGATCTGTGCAACCACAATAATCTCTATGCCATCCACACACGTACGTATCCGAGTTAAAAAATACCAAACTAACAAGAACACAATCACACAAGAGGCACCGGTGGAAAACCCTCCCTCGACATGGAGAGGAAAAAATCACGACAGTGATCCACTATGTAGAAATAGCAATACACGGTTTTCTTCTCTAAAGATTTGTCCAAATCTTGAGGTATACACATGAGAGAATGGAAGGATGTGAGAATATCTCAACCGAAATAAATCTCCAAAATAAGATAACAAAATACCCGAGCTCATCGGACTAATCTTTTTCTGGAATAAATTTCTAAAATAAGATAATAAAATACCCGAGTTCACCGGACTAATCTCTTACTCCCACTCTTCCTCTTCCTCTTGCAAGAGATGCTCACGGGATGAAGAAGCCGCCGCTAGAAGAAGATGAAGCCGCTGCAGCGTTTCTTGTTTTGTCGCTGCCTGCGTGTTATTTTTGGTGGTCTCACTTATCATGAGCCCACATATGGGTTGGACTACCGAGCCCAACAGGAGGCATCCCCTCCACACGGCGGCAGGGCCCTCGCCGGAGCAGGCCACGCCACCGCCAGCCTCTGCCGTCGTTGTCCACAGCAACCCCAGCGCCGCAGCCACCGGACACCCCACCAGCTCCGCTCCCGGCGCCGGCACCGGCGCCGAACCCCGCTGCGTCGTCCTCCCCTCCGGTGCCACCGCTCACACGGTCGGAGCAACGCCGCTTCCCAACCCGCCACAGCGGCTGTCGCCACACTGCCGTCCGCGGCGACCTCGTGCCCGTGGGAAGTTGTCTCCGGTGCCATCGTCCCCTCGTAACCAGAGCAGTGCCGCTCAGCCTAGGTCGTGGGTGCCACGAACACTGCCGGAGGCTGCCGCCGTCCTTTCCGTGGCTGTCACCACCTCCGGCGCGGACGATCCCTCCCCTCCCAGCCGTCGCTCTCTCTCTCTCTTTCCCTCCCTGCCGATTCTCTCTCCTTCTCTCTCTCTATTGTATTTCTTTATTGCCCCCTGCATCAACCACCGTTACTGTCTATTATTATTTCTATTGCAACATTTATTTTGCTGATCACTGAATTTCGTCCTGCATGGTAGCAATTTCCCAATACCAACGGTTTTGGTGTTAGAGAGAAAAAAATATGTAGTGCTTTTCTGAACTTGTGTCTGTATAAAGAAAATTCAACTACGAGTATTTACATTCTAGTTGTGCACACATTGTCTAGAGTTCTCGAAATAGCCTTCTTAAATGTGCTTGGTAACACGTGGATGTGTCCCTTAAATGAAAGTTAGAGAGTAAATAGTCATAATCTCTGGCCCAAATCAGTACAAAACCATGTGATCTTTCCCCGTTTACGTACCCCACTGGCGCCAAAGTGATATTGAGAGCATCCAACAAGGATTGTCTGACTTTTTTTTAACTAAAAGATAATACTTGTAAGTTGAGGAACGAGGGAGTCCGTTCATCCTTTCATTGCGGAAGGGACGGGACGTGTCACTCCGGTCACCAGATAAACGATTTTCCATTAAAAAGTGTAGAAAGAAAAGGAACATAACCTGAGAAGATACAAGGGACGAGCAAGGTCCGGAGGAGAGGGAATACCCTGTCAAAGATGATAAGAGGGTCAATACAACACAACGATAAAACCTAAAAAATCAAAAGAAGAACACAATCAACAGCCAAACACGTGGTCAAAACAAGAAACCACACACGAGAGGACGACCTGCAAGACAAAGCAACCAACCGAACCAATTGTCTTTTTGACTTATCCGTGAGCAAAGAGTTCGTCACATCTTTAGCCGCGTTACATCTTATCGTGATATTTGAGACCTCCTTTCTTTTAATGAGTCATTTGGACCATGATTGAATGAGAAATAACGAAAGCTTTGAGAGTGATTTTTTTCAATCAGTAATGTGACTTACACGGATCTCACTTTTGATTTCTCTGACACCAACTCTTAAAATTCTTCTCGATAATTAATCACCCTCGGAGGTGGAGACTCGGCCTTCTCGATCATGCTCGAGATAAGAACACCGACCGACGTACAACACATATAACCATGAAACTTGACATACATATCCGACACTAGTTAGGTCTTTATCATTCAGTTTAATTTCGATCTCGAGAAACAGACTCCCACTTAAAAAAAACTTAAGATACAGAGCCGTCTGCTAACACGTGCTTGTACGGTAGTTGAAAACTAAAAATTGGAATTAGAGAAAAATGATTAGTACATAGATCGACCTTATCCTAAAATTCGAATATTTTCGGCTCACAATATGCTCCAAAGAGAATACCGACAAATTAAATAGTATCTTATGGTGTTCTGCATCATTTCACAATAGGCCAAATAATCCCATGTTAAAAAGACAGAAGATTAGTAGTTAATTTGGTTGATGCTCGACACAGCAGAAAATATTCCCCATCTTAATTTGTCTGAATAAATTCCATCCACCAGAGTACATTAATGTTCCAGCCGTACCTCTCGGAGAAGTAGACGATGGCCTCGGTAACAACATAACCCCCCCCCCCCCCGCCCCGGGACAATGCATAAATAATGGGACCTAAGAAAGCTACATGCGAGTGTCGACAAATGGGCTTTCCCCCCACCACCCCACGGTGGATAGGGTCCATCTTTGTCGTGTTGAGAATGTGTCGTTGTACGGTCACGGCCTCTTTGATAATCAAATAAAGGAGGAATAAGAGATCTTAACCTAAATAATAAGAAAAAAAATAATTTGACAAGACGGATAGATTTTATGATCTCTAACCTGAGTTTTCTTAGAATAATTAATTCTAATCAAAATGTAGAATTAGTTGTTCTACCTTAACCCGAATACGTATCAAAGTAAAAGAGTAAAAAAATAGGAATAACTTATCTAGATTTAAGTTAACCCGATTTTTCCTATTCTGTTATCAAACGGTCTCTTTGATAAATGAACAAAGGAGGAATAAGGGGTCTTAACTCAAAGAATAAGAAAAAATATAATTTGATAAGGTGGATAAATTTTCTCACCCCTAATCTCAATTTTTCTGGAATAACTAATTCTAACCAAAAGATAAAATTAGTTGTTCTACCTTAACCCGGATACGTATCAAAGTAAAAAAGTGAAAAAGTAGAAATAACTTACCTAGATTTAAGTTAACCCAATTTCCTCTATTACGTTATCAAAGTGGCCCAGTATTTGCACACCAGGGGCATGTAGTGACTCTTCTATTATTTTTTAAAAATATATGTAAAAAGGTGGGTCCCAACTTGACTTACCCATCCATCCAGGCCAACCCATGATCATAGGGCTCAAAAAATTAAAAAATAAATAAAGAGCGAACAATAAATAAATTCCATCCACCAGAGTTCATTAATGTTCCAGCCGTACCTCTCGGAGAAGAAGATGATGGCCTCGGTAACAACATAACCCCCCCCCCCCGGCATGCATAAGTAATGGGGAGCTTTCCATACCTGCAGCTCACATCCCCTAAGAAAGCTACGTGCGAGTGTCGACAAATGGGCTTCCCCCCACCACCCCACGGTGGATAGGGTCCATGTTTGTCGTGTAGAGAGTGTGTCGTTGTAGTATTTGCACACCAGGGGCATGTAATGACTTTTGTATTATTTTTTAAAATATATATAAAAATGTGGGTCCCACTGGACTTACCCATCCATACAGCCCAACCCCTGATCATGGGCTCAAAAAATTAAAAAACTAATAAAGAGCGAACAATTTGATCTTTGTTTTTTTTGCTTTTTATTTCATTCTGTATTTTATTTTAAAATTTTTGTGATGTACGTTCATAGGTTTGACTATACTGATGTGTAGATGAGATTGGAGCCCACCCCTTCATATTTTTAGAAAAAATCACTACACACACCATGTATGCACAGCGAGACGTACATTCGCAAAACGCTGAAAATCCAACAAGCCAGTGCTGAGGAGGTCCGGAGTCCACCAACGCGGACCACTGGAGGTGGGCTGGCCCAGGCGGGTTGGTCAGGTGGGCCTAATAACGGTACGAGTTGACGCAAGGAGATCATCCTCCATTACGCCAAGTGTGACATTTTGAAGAAGCGATATATGTCGCAACGACTCGCACGCAGCTTATCTAAACTTAGGTGGGCCCAGATACGTATGATACAGCCACGTCGGACCGGGTCAGTCCGATTCAACGAACCATGTTCTAAAATAAGCTGGAATCTGATTCGTTGCACCGCCGGCGGTGCAGCAATTTGTTGTGCCGCTCGGCGGTGCAAGAAAAAGAGATCCGAGTGGGTCCCAATCCAGCGTACACATATCCATACCGTTTGATTGACAATCAGACATAGGGATGTAAAAGGTTGGTGGTAACTATATGCTTACCCTTACCCTCAAATAGAACGACTCTCTTTAACATTATCCTCATCCTTATATATCCACATCCTTATTCTTATCTTGAAAAAAATAAGAGAAATATATACATAAAACTTAAAATATCGGAGGATGTTATTGTTAAACGTCTATTTATATATATATATTTATGTTACACATATCGTTTCTAAGTTTTAATGAAATTAATTATGTAAATTTTTATATTAATCTCAATCAAACATAAAATTAAAAAAATGTAATTAATTAAAATTGTAAACATTACTTAATCAATAGGACTTGAGATATGTTTAAGAAGAATAAAAATTACATGATTAATACTAACTTACTTGAGGGGCTTAACTATAATTTTTTTTACATTACACAAACTTTCACCAAAGTTTCTCCTTTTATGAACAATACTCTTCTTCCCTCTCTGGAGCAACGGAGGCGAGTCCGAAGAGGAAGAAGACGACGGTCGGCTTGGAGAAGAAATGAGACCGGAGCAAAGCTGAACGGCGAGGAGGAAGACGAAGAGAGGAGGCCGGACACGACGGGCTTCAACGCGATGAACGCTGTGTGCGTGCGTGGCTGTTCGCAAACAGGGGATCGATCCAGTGGGGGTCGTTCGCGAACAGGGGATCGATCGGGTGGGGGCCATTCGCGAGAGAGAGGGTGCGTGCGCAGGCAAGCGGGTGCGTAAAGAGGAGGAGAAGAAGAAGAAGCTGAGCCTGGCAGTTCCCCTTGCGCTTGGAGGAGAAGAAAGACGCCGGGAGGCATCGTGCGGCCAGGAGGAGAAGAGCAAGAAGGGCCGACGGTGGCCCATGGGCGACCAGCTAGAGAAACAACGGCAACAAAACAGGGCACCGGCCACACTGGGTAGCACGTGGCACCAACACGGTTGCAGGGCAAACAAGGAAACGACCAAGCATGGCAGCTCATGTTGGGCTGCATCCGTTGGTTCGTGTTTGGCTTGAACACGGAAGGCTTGCTATGCATACGGTGGCGCCGAAGTTAGGAATGGCGACGAGGTTGGCACCGTTTGAAGAAAGGGTGGAGGCTTGTGGAAAATGAGGGCTGACAGACGTTTGGGTAGCGTGGTGGAATAAAGAAAGACACAGGGAGGCTCTCACGTCAACGGATGACATGCTTTTCAAAGCATGCATTGATATTGCAACGGTGGCAAGCCTGCAGACACGGCGTGAAAGGCAGAGGGAGGAGACGACATGCTGGTATTGGGGGGTCTATAAAAAGGTTGCAGGATGGCTGCACTGGAGAGTTTTTTTTTCTTTGACTTGTCTTAGTTTTAGTTCCCTCAAGAGTAAGATAGAATCTCCCTCTTCACTGTTTCTTTCTTCCCCTTCAATCTCCACATCTTCCTCTTTCCTCTTCCTTTTCATCTATTTCCATAAGTCCTCTCTCTCTCTCTCTATTTCTCTCTCTAAGCTCTCACCCTCTAAACCACTTCTCCACGGCGACATCTACTCCGGTTTGGACGGCGAGTTACAAGGTGGCTCGGACTTGAAAGCTCAATGAAAGACGACGTCATCTCCCTCACCACGGCAACTCCACATTCTTCCCTAGTTCTCATTTAATTCGATATCATTTAGCATTTATTTTTGTTGAGTTGTAATTTTATTTGTCACTCTTTTATATTGTTCGTTTTATCTTTTAATTAATAAAATTTGTGTTAGTTTTATTTTCACTCTCTAGAACTTTTTTCTCTCCCTCTCTCATCTTTCTCTCTCTCATCTCTCTCTCTAAATTTCTTCACCTTTATCCCTCTAATTTTCTTCCAAAGTCGGTTCAAGAGAGACGATTCCATGACTCCGATGGAGTGTGCGTAGTCATCCCCGACGGCTCGTAATTCAAAAGCTCGAGGAGATGGCATCATCTCCCTCATCACCACGGCCGCAAAATTATCATCCCTTATTTCATCTATTTGTTCCCTCTCTCAACTCTCTCTCTCTCTATATATATCTATTTCTTAACCCTCTATATTTTTTTAGATAGAATTATTTCATGTTCTTTAAATTCCAAAATCAATCATCAATTTTACCTTAAAAGAAACTCAATTTTTATTTTCAAAATTCAACAGATTCGATCCGTGCTCGTCATTACATTACGTATTTTCGTTTTATTACGAGTTCGATATTTTTAAGACTGGTTGTCATGTATATTTTTAATGACGAACGGTCCGACACATCAGTTATAATTCACCTTATCATTAAGATAATGTAGATATATTTGATGGCTCATCCAAAATTGATCCACTAATCTATCTTCGTATTTGACTCAAACTCAATAATGCAATGTCCCCAACAAGAGGGAGCTAGGGCTGTAGAAAAATAAGTATTGGAGGATGGTGAATTTCCTCCACTACAAATATTGGGAGCTTCTCAACACTAGGGTCTCTCACTAGATACGCAGCGTTCATAAGATAGGGTATAGCATCAGAGGAGCTCTACCCAATCTCAAAAGCCCTCATTGTCATCGAAGTCTATGATAGAGGAAATTAGATCTTCGAAGAAGAAAGGGGAAGATGGCTCTTTTGAGTTTCAACTCCTTTGGTTGTCCTTTAGATCAACTTGAGATTTTGCTTTAACTTATTTACTGAAGAGTATAATTATTTGCAATGTCATGATTAACTATCTATGTCACATTACATATATATTAAAGATTTTGTAGTTGCTCCCCGATAGACTTATATATGAAATACAATGATGGATAATCGGGTTACAAAATACAAAACAACTATTTTCTTATCCTAAATAAAAAAGATGAGAGTATTATCATTATTCTTATGGTGTAATTTGTATCCTCCCGTGCCCTGTAAGATTTGGATAAGGATAGATATACTAGATTATCTTTTTCATTTTACGCCTCTCATTGGATAGCTTAAAATTTTAAAAAAAAATAAAGATTGGGCACTCTTGTTAAGAATATTATTAAGTTAAGATAACAAACTTCTTGTGAAGCGATCAAGACAGCTTGTGATGTTGCAAGTAAACCAACACTCTAAGAAGCAAAGAGTTGCTTTTTCTGCATGAGAAATCCCTTATACCAAAGTGCAGAGAGCTTCGGCTGCCTTTTCCGGTCCTTGTCCTCAAAATCCACATAGTAGAGACCGTATCTGTTTAGATACCCCGTCAAGAACTCAAAGACATCTAAGAATGACCAAACAAGATAGCCTCTAGCATTTGATCCATTCCTGAATCATTCAAGCACTAGTTAGTCTTATGATTTCATAGAGTATAACTAGTTAACATCACAATCATTTGATGGCTAGGAGCTTTCAGATGGACAAATGAGCTTGTCATACCTGATGGCAGCAAGTACTGCTCCAATATAACCTTTTATGGCATCAGCCCTGGCAGTGTCATTGAGTGTGAGGTTGTATGGACTTGCATAACCTAATTAGATTCATAAGAAATATTAATTTGATTGGGCTCATTTGTATGGCTAGTTGCGACAAAAGTTTGACATGAAAAACCAGAATATATTAGCCATGGTGCTAGTTCATAGTGGCATATGCAACTAAGAGTCTAAGGTGGAAGAAGCCCTACCATTCTCCTGGATGTAGATTGGGGGGTTTCCATACGCTTGCTTAAAATACTCCAGGACTCTCTGTAGCCCAGGTGGATCCACTGGGATGTCAATTGGAACAAACTGTTTTGAAAGGCAATGTCAGCTCACATATTGAATGATTCATGTATAAAGCAAGTAAATGTGATGTTCACCTGTGCACCAGGTGTGTCATTCTTTGAAGCTGCAACGCATTGCAAACATGAGATCAGGACTGCAAATAATCATATGTTCATAGTACTACAAAAGGAAGAAACAACGATCAGCTGAATTGAAACCTGCGAATCTGACCGATACGTCCCCATTGAAATCTCTTAGGCTTGATTTTGGGTGGTCTGGATCGTCTGCAATGTAGGAAGATGCGTAGTGATTCAGTCCAATGAAGTCGAATGCCCCCTTTAATTGCTTCTTCTGTCTGTCGGTGAAAGACGGAATTTTCGATCCAGCGATCTTCCTCATGATATTGGGGTAGTCACCAGACACCAAGGGCTCCACAATCCTAACAAATGGGTAGGTATAGCAAATGTAACTATGTGTTCACAAGGGATGCTCTCACGGGAAATTCAACAAACATCTGTAAGTCCACAAGAGATGCAACTGAGCAAGGAGAGGGATGACAAAGTTGAGCAATTTTGTGCGGCACCCACCAGCCCATCATGAAGTCAGATGCTCTCTGCGTGGCTTCCACATCCGCTGTTGAGTTCGTCAGTGGCGACAACGCAAAGGTATACACGTTTATCCCCACCCAGCCTCTCTGAACTGCCTGCATTGTACCCAATGGCTCTAACATAAAGATCTCTGCACACAACCACGAAAGATGTAGACTTTAGAGGAATTTGGGTAGAGGATACTTGATATTGTGTCCTATATAGCTCCACGACTGCAGCATGAGCCAAGAGGGCATGGTGGACTGCGATGTAGGGCTCCACTGTGGAATTGCCGGCCGTGCAGTTGAAGATTCCAAAGGGGTAGGAGCACCGGCAGGGAGGGAAAAAGCCGTTGTCATATGAAGCGATGGCTATGACATTGGGCTCATTCATGGTAGTCCAATGGGAGACCCTGTCACCGAACTCCCTAAAACATACATCTGCATATGCTGTGAAGTCATCCCTGCAATTAAATAAGCTTCCACATGTTTACACCACCAAGGATAGCATACTAATGAGCAATACTTGCTGCTATTAAGGAAATTGTAGATTTGGTCTATATGTGACTGGCAGTCGGACATGACATGAGAGACAAGAACAAAAACAAGTGGTATTATCTTTTTATTTTACCTTTTTTACTTATATACCTCTATCATCTTCAATTTTTGTATTTTTTTATTTACATGAATTGTCAAAAATATCTCTGAGTAATCTGAATAGTTATAGTTATACCCTCACCGCAACCTAAGTGCAGTTTATGTATTGAAATGACAAATTTACCCTTAAGTTTTGTAGGAGCTCGATGAAATCGCATGGTCTTAAGAGTATTTTTGAGTTTTTTTTTTCATCTATTAATAGCTTTTGTAGTATCTATGTAGGAGAATTCTTTCAAAATTAATGACATGAGGATCAGAAGTGTATGAATGCAACTATTTGAATGTATTCAAGAGTATTTTTGACAAGTCACATGGTATATGGATATTATGTAAAAACTGAAGTCATAGGGATATACATTTGAAAACCCTTTTCTTTACATCAGATCCTGGGAATGCAAACTCAGAAATGGGGACTACATATGACATAGCGCCGTTGTTACTGCATCCTAATAGATAAGGGGCCTTTACATTAATGCCCAGTAAAAATCCAGTTATATAAAAGTATTTCTCAAGAAAGTTAAGATCATAATATCATGGCACCCTGTTTGGAGAGTATATATATATATATATATATATATCATACTCATTCCTTGGGATATTAGAATGCCCCTTTAATAGTGGCACAGTCTAAACATATGGTTCACATGTGACATCGAGAAGTAAAATCAAGTGATTTTTTCACTTAACAATCAAGGGTATTCATGGTATTATAATTTTAAGAAATGTTGTATGAATGTATAAAATTTTAACACAATGTCATTTCTTCCATGGGGAAATGCAGAGACCGGAGAGTCGGAGGGGCTTGAGGACGTACACAATCCTGGGGCTTAGCCATGCCGAGTACTCGTCTTCAAGCACTTGGGGAAGATCCAGATGATACAGAGTCACATGAGGCTGAATCCCTGTTAAACAAGTACAAAATGGAAAATGTGAGCATGAGGTGACATCTATATAAACTTGAATTTGCTTATATAAATGAGTATTTAAAATTTAAATCAGATGGGACGGGATACGTCATGGACCAATTATGTTTTTATTTTGTTTTTTCTAGTAATTCACCTGATTTATTATCATTGTTCTATGCAAATCACACACAATGGAATCCGAACCCATTTGGTCCAACATCCGAATTATAGAACTTGCACTTGTAAGTTGTAATTAATGCTTAAAAAATATCAGAGCCCCTCCAACAGCAGGTTAAAGAACAAGTTTAGATCAATAATATTTCCAAATTAATTTCTTACCATGCTTGACCAGCTCATTGATGAGATTGTTGTAGTACAACAGGCCTTTTGGGTTGATGGCCCCTCTCCCATCTGCAGAATTAATTACATGCATGCATGCATGCAGCTAATTAATAATTAACATGGATGGATTTTCCATTTCACGGCCAGTAATCTTAATAATAATACCCAAATTTGGAGGAGGATCACCGTACTCGGGATTAGCCTCGACCAAGAGATGGAGAATCTGTAGGCCTCCAGCCCAGTCTCACTCATAAGCTTCACATCTTCCTGCAGATCCAACAACTAGAAGAGTTTACGTACAGTGTGCAAATTCTACCGACAAGTTAGAACTCCAAGATAGTTAAATTGATGTATAAAAAGAATATCTAGTTGGGATCATAAACATTTGTGTGATATTAAATTCTTACTACACACACACATAATATATATATATAGATATATAGATGATATAGTTATATATATATGTGTGTATGTATCATATATATAAATTTAAAAGTTTATTGAACAAGCAAGTGTGTGTGTGTGTGTGTGTGTGTGTGTGTGTGTGTGTGTGTGTACTAAACTACAAACTCATTGACCTATAATGCGAAGCAACAAGGCGGCATTGGAATTGAAAAGTATTTTTATACTTTCATATATTTTTTGACCCAGTTAGTTTAAGGGGAGGATGATAAGTTTTAAAAGTTATTTAATTATATAATTTTGTGACTATTTTTTACTTCCAGCTAGAAGTTCCAAATATCATAACCTTCTATGATATGATCACTCTCGTAAGTAAAGTACTCAAGTTACAATTTTTATGTTGAAAATACCCAACTAGTTAAAGCTCCAAATCAAACTAGCTAACTTATAGGTTTATCTTTAAAATAAGAACTAAAATAATTTCTAATCAAAAAAAATTACCAAACACACCCGAATAAAATTTCGTTACATCCAGCGGAGATACACTCAACTGATCTTGAGAAATCGTCTGTATACAGTTATTGTCATATCATCGACATCAAATCATGGCAACTAAATCTGACCATCAAAAATCATAAAAAAATGGCATTCTTCTTTGAGATTTTTGCATATATATCTTCGTAAAATTTAATTTTGTCAAATATACCCTTCATCTGAGCATATTGTCATGAAGATTCTCAAAATATGGGTAATGTCACTGTTATGCCCGCCGCAACTCTCGTATGTTTAACTCGAGTTAAGTGAGAGTTAAAGAGTAAGATTTTTATATATATACTCATGTAAAGTTCGATTTTATCAAATATACTCTACATCTAGCGACCGTATATATATAACATATTTCATGGAATATTTTTCACCCATCGACGACAACAGTAAACTAAAGGGTATAACCGTAGTATTTATATCTAAATGAAGAATATTCATGATAATATGTTCAGATGAAAAGTATATTTAACAAAATCAAACTTTACGGGGATATATATATGTAAAAATCCCTTCTTTTTTTTCATTGTGAGGAGATGGTTGGACTATCACGGCCCCGTGACTATATTAAAATGACTATATTAAAAGTAGTAATATTTGGTGCCCGTCCCAAATAGATAGTCGTACTCGTCTCCTGTGGCCAATCTCATCTCGGATGGTTAACTGCCCGAGACTAGTATTAAGATTTCCTTTATTAAAAGATGTATCTCTATACTAAAATTAGGGTAAATGATCAGACGGTTCGAATTTTGTTAAGAGAGAAAGTTCCTGTTACCAGGTACTGGTAACAGTACGTACTTGATAAGAGAAAACTCTCTCTCTCTCTCTCTCTCTCTGTGTGTGTGTGTGTGTGTGTGTGTGTGAGAGAGAGAGAGAGAGAGAGAGAGAGAGATCGATCTGTGTGTGTGTGTGAGAGAGAGAGAGAGAGCAGGTTACCGTCCCACCACTCTTGGCCACATGTGTGTGTGTGTGTGTGTGAGAGAGAGAGAGAGAGAGAGAGATCTGTGTGTGTGTGAGAGAGAGAGAGAGAGCAGGTGATCGTCCCACCACTCTTGGCCACATGAGAATGGAAAGAAACGGATAAAATCATGTAGAAAAGGAGGGCCGGTGGATGGTGTTGTTACCTTGTACTTGTGGTATGCATCCGCCGCCACGTCCGCCGTGCTCCCATCCAGCACCTTCCCTGCGGAGTGCCGTCGCCGGCCGAACGTGGAAGAAGCCCACCATGAAGGCGTCAGAATTGTATAATAAAGAACAGAAGACTGGGGGAAGAATATATAAGACGACTTGGAAGAAGTGGCAAACAGAGCGAAGAAGAGGAAACAAATCAAAATCCCTCCTTTCACACAGAGAACAAGAAGGGGATCGAGTTCACCTGCATGGGTGTGAGTGTCCCAGATGCTGGGGCTCCTCCCATCCTCGTCCACCGCCCCTTCAGCCTGCAGGCCGCCGTTTGGCCGTACGCCCAGATCATGCATGCATGCATGTTTGTTTAATTTAATTAGTAGTCCGCCATGGCAAATGGGTTTGTATATGTTCTGGCCGTCAGAAGGGAACCCCTTAACGTACGGGAACCCGGAGAAATTAAGTGGTAACTAAACAAATTGATTAACCCACCTGATACGCGGAGGTTCCTGCCCCGAAGACGAAGCCGCGGGGGAAGTCGTCCCTGCTGAACTCCGGGTAATTAGAAGAGGATAAGGAGGCGGAAGGAGACGACGAGCTCGCCAACACCACCTGACCGGCCGCCAGACTCGGCGGCGTCAGTAGAAGCAGCAGAAGCTGCAGCAGCGCTGCAAGACGAAGGCGACCCATGCTCATCTCTCTCTCTCTCTCTCTCTCTCTCTCACCCCGCCCTTCCTCCGCCTCCTTCCAAGCCCGTAGCCCCCGTCCCACAGTTTCATATGTGAGCGAGCATGGATCCAACACCAGAAGTATATCTATAAATATTGGAGGGTCGAGTCAGGCGCGGCTACGAGAGGGATGTGTACAACATATTTCCTTCGTCAGGATGCTGGCTGAGCTCTAGAAAATTAATGGAGGGTGATATGATGCGCCCCATCGACTGATTTGGGTGGACGGAGACGGAGAAAGAAGAGGGCCTCGTAGAAGTCAAGAGTTGTTTTCCTGTCTCTCTCTCTCTCTCTCCCGCTTGTCTTGGATTTCTGCAAGTATTCGTTTGTACTGTCTCACCCGGTGCTTCTAATATATGTTCTTACCGATGAGGTTAACGTTCATAGGATACATGACAAATATTTTGTCAACTTAGGTGTTCAGACGATAATAACCTTTGCTGCGAAGAGAGAACTAGAGGAGAGAGAGAGAGAGAGAGAGAGGGGAAGAGAGAAGAGAAACAATGCAATTCAACGAGGGAGGAACGGAGAGGGGCCCTGTGTGTTTATTAGGGATGAAAACTCTAGCATGCAACCGGCAGAACGCAGGTATCGGTCTTATACGAATGTTGGCCCCATCTTATATGACTGCTTTTCGAACATCTGCCCCCAAGTATGCATTCGATTGTTGTTGAGATTGACCCGAACTCACGATGAATAAACATAAACGTAATATTACGGTGAGAACGGGTCTAACCCACGATTAGGTTGAGATTTTATCATTTTAAATTGAAAATCTTATTTTGAGGTACGATCTGATAATTATTGTATCATGTGTTAGATTTAGAATTAATTTTTATTGTTAAGTCTCAAGTAGCAATAAATTGAGTTTTATAAGGACTATTTTTTTTTATAAAATACTCATCCCCCTAGACTCTTCGTTCCCCCTTAAAAGAATCTAAACCCCAAGACGGTAAAATACACGGGTCCCAGGTCATTTGTAGGAAACCACCTCGAGATGAAATGTTGCAAAAGAGAAAGAAGCGATCAAGGGAATTAGGATTATTGTTATATATCTCAATGAAAATTCTTCGATGCTTAAGTCATTAGGGGTGAGAACGAGGTACGAAAAGAGGCAAAAGAGGTGTAGTATACGAGACTACTCTTCATTAGTTGAGGAGACTAGAATTGACTTATCTTTTCGGAGGAGATTCTTGAGTTTATATAGCTGTACGTAGTCTCCCACTTCTGAGTAGAGGGGGAATTGTGAGAGTTTGGAGACGTTACGTACGTTCATGGCACGAGCTCTTATCGTTCAGAGACTCTTGTTCTCCCCTTATCTTCATGGGCTTCTCACTCTCATACGGTAGCATAGAATTCTCTTATAGTTATTAAGGATAATAAATTGAGTTTTATAAAGATTATTTTATAAAATACTCATCCCTTGGTACTCTTCCCTTTAAAGAATCTAAACCCTAAAAAGTAAAACCCGATCTTCTACTATAAGATAGGCGGAATGGCCGGCGTCGTCCGATGAGATAGGCGGCATCATTTGACAGGTTCAGGAAGGGGATGGATCAGGGGAGAAGAAAGGGGGAGGCCAAGGGCGTCATTGTGAGATAGCGGGAGGGGCGGGCCAAGATATATGTCACCAGCCATCCCGCCGCCCTCCCTCTTTCTTCTTCCCTCCACCCGGTAGCATCCCGCGTGATTGTCGACATGTTGGTTTCGTGCTTACATGATCTAGCACGGTCGATACATGTCGGCACGCGCCGACACGGCAAATCTTGTATCCAACGGGGACAAGATCTCTTTAAATGTTGCATACAATTCTTTAAATTTTCAACTTATGTCTTATATAAAGGGATATATCCTCACCTTCGCAGATATTAATAAAGATAAAAGTATATAATACGTTCTACCCCCAAGTTTTGGGGGTAGAGGCGAGAGGGAGAAAGCTACGTACATCTCCCTTCGCACGGTGGAGTATCCCTGCAGAGAGGGGCGTAGATTGGCTGACGGCTCAAGAGGACCTCTTAAAAAACCGGCTTGGCCCGACCCCATGACGTCCCTTGAGTACCATATGCAAGGGTATTTCCAAAATTGTAAATGGGAATGGGCCAATCAAAAAGAGGAGATTCTTTAGGACCTTTAACAAAATTTTAGCAATCGATTGACCTTGTTTTAAAATTCAAATGATTGTCTGCCTCATTTGACGATAAGCCAACTAATTCCTTACTAAGAGACAAAGGATCGTTTATAAATAATGATCAAGCTTTCCATGGCTGACCGGTCCAGGATCACATCCTCCGAAGAAACCTACACGGAAGTGGTGACAAACGGACTCTGACCACCATGTAAGTGGTGGCACCGCATTCGTCCGGATAGCTCCACGCGAGTGAGTGGCTACAGACGGAGTTCTCCCACCACGCCACGGTCGATGGGTCCCACGTTTGTCGTATCGTACGCATGAGACCACGACCTCAGCATCCATCCCGGCTTTTGATCATAGTAGTTGAACAGTGTCCACATTGTCTACTTCTAAAAAGTGAGCGGGTCACCGAAGTGACTACTGTCTAGAGTTGTCAATGGGTCGGGTTCGGATAGGGTTTAGGTCAGTCTAACTCTGGCCCGACTTATCAAGAGTAAGGTCTAAGTCAGGCTCGACCCGATCTATCTCGGGCCGGCTCGGGTCGGACCCGACATTATGTAAAAAATTCAAATCATGTCTAAGGTCCGACTCGGTCCGATAACTTAAATAAAATAATAAAAATAAATAGATTTAATATTATAAAATTTATAATCTCACTAAATTAATTAAAATTTTGATATTAATTACATGATTTGTGTGAAAAGAGAGTTTTAAAATTTTTAAATAAGTAAAATAACATAATTTTAACTAAATAATTTTTAAAATTTGAAGTGAGAATAAAAAATAGAACGGGCCGAGCCTCCCCGCGGGCCGAATTCAAAACCCGAGTCCGGCTCGCGAGTCTAGTCGGACTAGACTTTTAAGCCCGACTAAAAATTCGCGGGTCGAAAAAGACCTTGCGACCCGACCCGATATCGGACCAGACCCGTAGACATATCAGATCGACCCGACCCATTAACAGCCCTACTACTACCTCTCAAGTCAGGACACTTCTGACTCGTGGACATCACTACTTTCCGAAGAACTCAAAACAGTTTTGAGTTGTAAGGACGATTATGTCTTCCCCTTAGTTTGTCTCACTTTCTGCTCTAGATGTCAGTAGGTGTTGTTTTTGTTGTATGTTACTGTTTTTATGCGTGGATCTCTCTTCGTTTGTGACAGCTCAGTCTTAACTACACCTCCCCCATCTCTGAAGAGGTCTTAGGTTCAAATCTAATCTTTCGCGACTGTGCGAGAGGTGAGATTTAATCCATAGAATATCTCCTTGCTAGATGATACCACGTACTAAGACGACGACGTCACCCCGTCCACATTCTCGCAACCCTAGTCCACCACCCTCCTATGTGTCCAGTCATAGCAAGCCAGGCCAAACTTTTCCGGGTGGGAACGCCGAGTCAAGACCTGGAACAAGAGATGTGGTGGGGTGGACATCTCTCCTGTGCAGGCGGCAGGAGGGCGCGGGTTTAAGTCGCACCTCTCCGTGAGAGACTTGACCCCCGCTTTCCCCTCCCCTAAAAAAAATTAAAAAAAAAACAAGAGATCCGTATCATACTGAGCCCGACCCATTGATAACCCCACTTACTCCTGTGTGTTCACTCGTATAGTCAACAATTTTGTAAAGGGGGTGAACATGGCTTACCGTATCAGATGCATATAGTAACCTCGTGGAGTCTATCAAAGATGAGACCCAACACCCTACATCTAAGAAAACGTTGATGATTTCTCGTTACATATAAAGGTCCCGTGTCATCGGCCCCGGCCACCCCAATATATATATATATATAAGTGTTAGTCAACCTGAACGGCACTGTCCAGATTTTAGTTCTTTTGACTTTGATAGGGAGTTATTACAAAGATTATCTGGTTAGAACGAGACTTATCCCTCGTCTGATCCGGTTAAATTGTTCCATCCCTATAGGGCCCCCTTATAACAGATTGGGATAGTTTATTCACACCCCTTACCACCCCACCCGATTAATCATTTATGTGTGTGAGAGACACCTTTCTCTCTCATCTGTTAATTATTCCACCCTATCCTATTTCTAAATCAAAGAGACCCTTACTATCTTATTCTCGAGTAGAAATTATATCTGACTCAACTTGTTCGAACAGTCAACAAACTGAATATTATTTTAAAATTTATTATATATACTCCCATAAAATTTAATTTTATCAAATATATCCCTCATCTGAACATATTATCATTAATATCCTTATAATATAGGTAATGCCACGGTTATGTTCTCATCGTAACTACCGTGTTTAACCCAAGTTAAGTCTGAATTAAAGAATAAAATTTATATATATATACCCTTATAAATTTTGATTTTATCAAATATACTCTAGATCTCACGATCATAGATGACATGTTCAACGTAATATTCTCCTCCCATCGAGGATAGTAAACTAAAAGATATAATCATAATATTTCTATATAAATAAAAGATATTCATAATAATATACTCAAACGAGAGATATATTTGACAAAACCAAACGTAATGAGAGCATATATATGTAAAAATCCCTATTATTTTACTTAAACTTGGCTCTTACAACAATCAAACCTACCACAACTCTTTGCATACGAAATAACCTTAGGTTACTTCAAAGTTTACCACCTTATAAAATGAATGACACGAGATAAATTATCTTTTATATTGATAGTTAACTTTATAATCAAACTATAGAATGACCATGACCATATTGTTAAAAAAAATACAACTAAATCTTAGCTATTTATGAACATAAACAAAATCAAGTATTGTGTTCAAACTCGGCTTTTTATTAATCAAACCTAAAATTTTATTCAATTTTAACTTATTTATTCCGTCAACCAAGCCAAATCAAACCCTTATCCCCCTTTCACTTGCACCCCTAATTGCGGAAGGAAAAGGGAGAGAGTAATACAACTCTACCGAGCTTTCTACTCAACTCACCCAAGTCCTTTGACAAACAAACACAAGCTCATCAGCTATATCCCCCAGAAACAGTCTTCCCAGCAAACTCTGGGTCGTCCAGTGGGCCAAGTGCCCTAATGAATCCCCATCCACTCGTCACAGACGAGTACGCAGTGGAATCGAGCAAGAGACCCCCAGTCCAGAGAACCCATCCGCCCCTGATCACTCTTCGATGAACCCGATCACCGTAAGTCGAAGGATTTGCGCCATGCTTTAACCAAAAAACAACGCCTTGTACTGCACCATTACAAACACGATACGTACCTGCAACCGTTCACAGCCTCAGAAACACACGTCATAGACGAAGATTAGAGCAAAGAACACGGGGAGTAACCAGGTAATACAACTCTAACGAGCTGATTCAATGGTGCCTCCACTTTCTATTCCGTTTTCTCTCATTACGTATCATAGAAGAAGATTTAGAGATGATGGTCTTTATCAGTCAGAAACCTAAATGTAGGTACTATTAATATTAACTACACTCGTTCAAACAAAACTTATTTAGCATCCAAACTTGGTAAATTCAAGATAAAGCATAGGTACTGTTGGAACCATGTTCACGATGACAAGTTCCAGTCATCAAAAACCTAGAATTTCCGCAATCAGCGCAAGTCATACCAGACAATCGACATAAATAGTACAAGGCCCCAGACATCTGCGATAAAATCAACCTGGCAGTCCATAACATGAGCCTCCAAATCTAGACCCATGTTACCTCAGAGGTCTGCTTCCAGTTCTGACCTACCCTCGGATCTTACCTGTCAAAATACACATCAGGCGTCAGAAAAAGGAGCCTTTTGAGTATACCATAAGAGATCAAACAAAAGGAAAAATAGTGATTGTACAGGAGGAGACCGAGACCGCGATAAGCTCCTGCTCCTACTCTGGCTCCGGCTACGGCTTCGACTCGGGCTCTGGCTAGGGCTCCGTTTTTTTGGACTTTTGCTCAGCCGTTTGCTCGGGGGAGACTGCAGTGCCACATGCTCAGTCGAACAATAAGACCACACAAAAAACAGCTAAAAGGTCAGTGGGAAAAAAAACACTTACAGAGGGTAATGGGGATTTGGATTTGGATCGAGATCTGCAAAAATGTCCAGAAACAATTGAATTTCAATATCCACAACGCCTTAAAGACCTTGATCCAATATCGTCAACGCCTCTTCCACGTCAAATATACCATATTGGAACAAAAAACAAAATAAACTCATGAAACTTGAGTAAGGTTTTCATATAAAAGTAAAATGCATCAGCAAATTGTTGAACTCGATACAGCAATATTTCACCTGATAACATTCGTAGGTAGTGAACATGAAAATCTTAGTGCCATGAAAAGATGCAGATGACATCCAGAGGGTGTTTTTGAATTTGAGAGATGCACGTTTAAGGTGGTAAAGTACGGATTTCTTTTTCCCAACTGTGCGACACTGACATTTCACATCCAGATTCCAGAGAGCCACTCCTACTGAAGTGTTGACTTGCTGGAGAATGATGGAAACAATTTCAACTGCTGATCGAGTCCAAATCCAATAATACAGTCCGGCTTTAACATCACAGTTCATCCATTGCCTCATAGCTTGAAAAGGCATTCAGCTAAATGCCCAACGTGTAAAAGTCAATGTCATTTTGTTTCCAAAGCTGCTCACTCCAGAAACAGCATACCTCAACCACCAAGAGTTGCAGGCATATGTACCAAATCCCACCAAGTCCCTAACACGCATTCCCCACATCGCCGCATAAGCCCATATCTAGAAAGCAAACAAGACAATTTTCAAAATATTGCATGATAACTGGGTACTTTTACATGTTCTTAAGTATGTCTTTGACTTCGGCAGAAACAAATTCCAAGCAGAAAAATTGCATGAGGAATTGCCATGGAGTATGTGCATCAAGCCTGTCTGACTTTCTGCTTTCAGTAAATTTGAGAACAACAAAGAGGTTACCCTAGTAGGATACCCCAGGATGGACCAAACGGCACCCTAGTAGGATACACTATTGTGTGGATGACTTTAAAAGAATGGATTGCTGTTAACCCAGTTTCAACTTTCAAAAAACTTCAAAACTGTAAAAGCCGTGGGATGATGGTTCTTGGTGGACTCAGCACAAAAGATCTGTGAGCACTTGACCATTTCATTGTACCATTTCATTGTAAAGCCATGGAGCTCTGTTGAAGTGAAAAACAATGTGACTCCAGAAAACATTTAACAAGAAATCATAAGAAAACAAATAATCAGAAAGCACTGGAACAAGACACAACACCGAGCAAATTAATCTGAAAGTTCCATCAAACATTGAACATTTTATACTTTTTTTAACTTCTAGTTAACAACAATATTTCAAGCATACTCAAACTAAAATAGTTTCTGATACAATCCCTTCCCAAGGATGTAGGTGTCCTATAAGGAGCTCTATCATCAAAGACATGAAATGACCGACAGGAGACAGGCACCTTGGACACAATTGTCAAGTTCAGTATAAACACCTTCAGAAGAGGAAACAGCAAAACAAACTTACCATAATAAATGCAGGGAGTTAAAATGAAAGGGCAAGAATATATAAATAATAGATCACAAATCCAAAGCAATAAAAAGTCAGTGATTAATAAATAATTATACAATGCAGCTTAACACCCTACGATTGCAAGATACGTGAAAAATCACACTAAAGATCATTTATCCTCCAATTAACTCCTCCAAAGGGTCTTCCTCGATCCAAAAGGCCCATCTTATGTTGAAGTTCAAGTTCTTGAAGCAGAAAATGCTGTTGTACCCACCATAATAATATCTTAAGGGCGAAAGAAAGCAACCCAAGATAGAGTACCGATGGTTCCCCTCACCTTCCCCATTGCCTAGGATGCAACACAGACACCGAAGATAACAAGACAATAGAGACAGCGATCTCTAGCACCCTGAGTCATTAACCTCTACTCACCATCAGCCAATATGGATTCCAGCTCGACCAATTTCCAATTTGAACCAGATAGTGTTGTTTTTAAAATGTACTTTATTGTTTAAAACCTTCAGGGTAGAGACATGTTTATTTCATATATGGAGGGTCATTTTATAACTGACTCTCTTCATTGCCTTATCGCAAGTCCCACCCCGGGTCCACGATTCACAACTCTATTGCCTCCGAGTGCATGTGGCATGCACCATATCCCCACTCCAGTGGGCAGATGGAAAAAGGGAAGATGAGGAACAGGAGGAGAGTAGCTCAGACAAGCCTCCCGCAAACCAAATGCCAGTCAGGTAGTCACTGCTTGCCTGGTCCAGCACAACCACAGAACCACTACTGCTGCTAGATCTTTCGCCACGACTACCAATGACGCAGGTGAGTGATGTGAAAACCTACACCCCCACACTGTTTGTTTCTTCTGTTTCTACCAATCCTGATTTTTCCCCTTTTGTTCTTCGTCTGCTGATTTCTTTTTCCTCTTTTCCTTCTGCTGCTACCACTGTTAGATCCATCATCCATTGAACCACCACTGCCAACAACAAAGGTGAGTGATGTGAGGACTACCCCCCCCCCTTTCTTTTTCTTTCTTCTTCAGTACTTCTTCCCTACTCCAAGCCTCCCGCAAGAGGTTTTTCCTAGCCAAAAGGAGCCTGCTTCTGCCCCCATCTCTCTCTCTCTCTCTCTCTCTCTCTCTCTCTCTCTCTCTCTCTCTCTCTATTCCACTAAAACCAGCCAGAATCAAACAATACTGGCTAGCTCAGCATTGGAGCCGGAGCCAACTAGCTGGATCAATAAACCTTCCTAGCAATATTACAAGTATCCAGACGGCAAGATTAGATACCGAAAGCATTGCTCAGTGATGCACATTAAAGCCCTGTCTTGACCTGACCCTTTACCATTGGCCTCTTCCCCAATTGCTCCATCCCCTCCCTCTACTGCTGCATGTCTTCGACCTCGGTGCGAAGTGGGTATAGTCCAATCTCTTCAGATATTCAGGTTGTCTGTACAAATATTTTTCTGCCCAGGTTATGACATGATTATCCAACATATCAGTCAATACAACCATGGTGTGGTGTTTTTTTTTTTTTGGAAAAGTGGGTACTGGGTAGTACCACTGATGTATAAAATAAACTGAAAATGAGAGTACACAACCATGGTGTGGTTTATACCACAATTAGACTATCTACCTTCTTTTTGTGGGTAAACTGATCAAATGTTTGGACAATTGTTCAGGCCATTCAGACATAATATTGGCAACCCATGCTGCCTATGCACTTTCACAACCTTGATGAACTATACTGTTGGCAGGAAAAGCCAATAAGAAATATCCATTAAGGGAGTTTAAAAGAAGTCGGTTTGGACTGGAGCTACTGATGCTGGCTGACATGCATCAGCATAAATCAAGGCCCATCAAGCCAACGTTAGATTGGAAGTGGCTCAAAAATAACATAATATTCAGTTTAGATTTTCAGATTACCACTAATTCTAATAAAATAAAAAGGGGTGATCCCACCTCTTTTACCCAAAGAACTACTACAAAAAGGGAAATGCTCACACATTTGGGGAAAACTGCATGGTACAAAGTTGAACTAAAACATACGCCACACATCCCAAGCACCCATTGCACCTAGCGCAAATTTTAGCAACAGTCAGAAATATACCCACGAATGCGGTAAATACAAAGCTTTATGATGAAGGAGAGGCCACTGCACTTCCTAGCCCCACTGCCCAGACACACTTCCAACAACCCTCTCTTCTTATGCCACCATGCCAGCAGCCATCAGGAGGCTGGGTGATTTCAACAATAAGCCTTTTTATCCTGCCCTTCTGCACCTGGCCTCTTTTCCGCTTCCACCAGGAACCAGGTCAAAATGAGGCAATGCATTGCCAGAAGCAGCCAGTCCTAACCAGAACAGAAACTGGAATGAACTGGCAAGGACTGAATCCCATTTCTAAATTAATTAACATCGATGAATGGGTAGCTTACCACAATCATCAAGCTACAAACTTTGACATACTCTTTCACAATATGAAAAGCACAAAGAAGGGTAAAGAACCCAAGAAAATTGCATAGAAGCTTTAAATCAAGGTCATAAGTGAAACAAAGAAAACAAACATGCAATGCTTCAAAAAACATACAAGTGCATCTAACTGATCAGAGAGAAATAAGTGAGGGGGAAAACCTTGACAAAGAATGTTCTTTTGATGCTGAACGAGAGCGTGAAGAAAAAGACTTTGATCGAGACCTAGAAGGAGAACGACGAGATTCTTTTGCCACTGGAGACTTGCTGCAAAACAAGTCGAGATCATATAAATATTGCAAACCTTGCTCCATAATAAACAGAACACAAAGTGTCAGCAGTAAACCTTCGACTTCTGCTTCTACTATAACTGCGCCTTGGGCTCCGGCTCCTCGAGTAAGAGCGACTACGGCTTTTGGAAAGGCTACGCTTGGAATCATATTCTCTCACCTTCCAAAACACAAAGCACAGTCACATGAGAAAATGCATGCATGTGCATGCTAAGAACATAAGAGAGAAGTTGGACAAGCATCATGCCAATTACCCGTATATATGCCCGAGTAAATGCATTTCGAAACTCAGAGTCATCAAGCTTCCTAATCTGCAGGAAAACGTATTAAAGATTTTTTTTTTTTTTTTTTTGGGGGTGGGGGGGGGGGGAAGGTCCTAGGTAGGAAAAGAACACAACAATCTTGAGGACCAAATTAGTCTGCCTTAAATAACCAACTTACAGCATATTTCATATCATCATAATTTGTGTAATCCACGATCCCAGTAGTGCCTGTGAAACAACAGCAGAGGTTAAGTTCAAATTTTATACTGGATTAACCTTACGCTGACAAACACAAGAATCTCCATAAAACATTATAGTAAGAAACCATGAGAGGAAACTATATCAAATAAAGATACCCCCAAAAAAACATGTATGACCCTTAAGATATGTCAAATTCCTAGAGCTACAGAAGTTTTTGATTAGATCTATTTGCAGAATATCAAATAAGGTAATATAAAAAGAGTGGTCCATGCCATTGTTGCACAAACAAAAGTGAAACAACTTCAAATGGTAATGCATCATCCCCCTAACAAAAAACTGCAGCCATAAATAGACAGAAAAACAAAATCAAAAGTGAAATAATAAATTAAGAAGTTCTATCCAGGCCCAACAGTCTATCTCCATTTTCCCGCTAATCATCAGGGGTTCAGAACCTTGATCTTTATATGATCACATAGAAGTACAATTACTTTCTACAGCATAAAAGATTACATTAAAGAGACTGACAGCACCAATATAAAGGATATAAGAGATTCTCAGAGAAAGTATTTTGTAGCACAACATTAATAGTTGCTCATACACCACTGCAATGGGGTGAGTTAAAAATTACTCGCATGAGAAAGTTTTATCAAGACCATATAATGCAATCCACGAACATCAACGCCCATTAGCATCAGACAAAGAATTGAAGACTAATTCACATCAGTAAAACAAGCAATGGATTAGATTTCAGCCATACTCACCATTACCATCCCTGAAAACTTGGGAAAAGCATACATCCCCAGCACGTCGCATATGATCCTATACATGAAGGAACGTTAAATCCGAAACATTGAAAGCCATGGATCTAGAAACAAAAAAAAAACACAAAATAAATAAGTACTACCTTCAGGTCCTGCCAGGAAGCAGAACTTGGCAAACCACTGACGAGGACTGCAAAAAACAAGAAAAAAAGAAACTAATGAGCAAACATGAACCCATGGAAGAAAGATTCCACAAGACAGCATTATCAAACTTCAAGTTACCCACCACGATAGTCTGACCGCCTGGAGACTCCACGACTAGCACTGCCACCACTGTAACTGCTGCGACGATCAATTGAAGAGGAGTAACCACGGCCCCCATGCGCAAACTCCACCTGGAAAGGAATCAAGAGAAAAGAAAACATCATCAATAGGATCTTAAACAGGTCCTCTTTTATGTATGGAAACCAAAAAAATTCTTCACTAAAAAGATTGATGAATAAATCATTAATTGGCATGCACATCGCCTGGGAGAAAAATGCATACCCGAAGCCTGTGACCATCAAAATTATACCCATCACGGCCACGAATAGCATCCTCAGCATCACGAGCATCTTCGAACTGCAATGAAATAGCAATATCTAGTCAAACAGACAGAGACAGAACAAGTAGCTTCTCTGATTTCTGCTGATTGACATCTATTGCGAAGATTGAATTACCTCAACAAAAGCATAACCTGGAGGTCGTGGAGGAATCTTCAAATCAACATCAACAATGGGACCATACTGCATTAACATTATTCATCAGTAATTGCAGACAAAATTAAACCAATGATCAAAAGTTATTAACCTCTATAAATAAAAGATTTTTCCACTGATGAATTTGCTTCATATACTGCTTTTCCCCGTTAAAGAGTTAGTTCAATGGTAGTCAACTGCCAGACAGGATCCAAAGCCATAAGAGAAGAGTGTACACTCCCAGATGCATGGCTGATCACTTAGACAGAGTGCGTGATGGTCACCATGCCCACACCCCGCAAAAAAAAAGGAACAACAAAAACAAGAGACAAAGATCCAAATGGTGCTTCCAGATACAAGTATGACATAAGGCAAAATGACCCTGACACCAATAGGCAACAGGAAAGGGGGAAATACTGTGTTCCCCGAGGAATCATGGCCATTCTGATGACACCATGAGGGTAACACAATTATTAACAAAACAAACAGTTTGCAATGTGAACAGGCACATTACAGGGTGGGCATGGCTTCACAGAAGTCTCTGGCATGCACTCTGTTACCCGTCCTTTAATAGATTATGTTTTCAGAGATGTAAATATAAGAAAATCAAATGGGAGGGGAATAAGATCTCTAGATTCATAAGGATCTCAACACCAAGTGCATTTATTGATCACATTAAGTTCATTGGATATCAGAATTCACAACAATTTGCAGCTTATGTGGAGAGAGAAAATATTGGATCACATCTTCATCAGGTGTCCCTTTCCTCGAAATAATGGCAGAAAATATTTTAGGAGACGGGAATGGAGCCTCCTGACAGTAGAAAAACTAATTTCCGAGTAGACCCAAAGACGGGATTTTAAGGGTGATTACAGTATGTGGTGGCTTGTAGCCTCATCTTGCATGCAATGTTTTGACCACCCGAGGAGGGAGAGTGAAAAGTGGTAGGATCAAAACATGGACTCTAAATGCTGAAAGAGTGTTGTTAACATTAATTGCGATGGAATACTAAAATGGGCTGAGCTCTAATGTAAAGAGAAGGGTCGAAATCTTTCCATTTTAGGTTTTGGGATAGGTAGAGGTTCTATCCCACCACCTCAGTGGAGTTTGGATGTTAAGCACAGCAGGATTTTCCGGTTCATACAGCCGGCATATTTGTCCATTCCCTTCCTTTTGATATCTGAATTTTGTAGTATTACCCACTACTCCAAAAACGGAGAGAACCACCTAAATTCTATACAACTGTTGAATATTACAATATAGCCAGTAGACATGACGCTTGTAGGACAATTAGCTTGCTTAACTTATCAAACTCCATTGCCTAAAAAAGCACAGCATTGACATGTGTGGAGATCCTCAAAGTAACTGAAATGAAACATCTTGAACAAAATAAGGCACCTAGTTGATTAGATCAAAGGCAATGAAGAACAAGTAGGATAAAGTGAAATAGTCTCCAAAGGTTAAACATAAAAAATAAAAATCAACCGCGAATATAAATATATATAGAGAGACAATCTCTCTCGCGGATACCCATGAGAAGACAAACGAACCTTGTAAAAGAGATCTTCAACTTCTCTCTCGCGGATATCCCCTGGAAGGTTTCCGACATATAGAGTCCGGCTGGAGCGGCTACTCATTTTCTTCCCTGAAATGCAGCATACATAACGAAACAGGCAACAACGAAAAAAAATTAGCGGAACGAACAAACATGTTAGACCGATCTGCCTTGTCCCAATCTGTTACGAACAAGAAATCCCTAATTCAGCGACGTCAATAGGAATGATGAAAAGAAGCACGGCAATAAATTACATAACAGGTGCAGAAAGAAAAGCGAACAGCTTTTGAGTGACAAACTACGGGGAAAAGCAGCGCAGACTATCAAAAGCACAGATTTTTTGAACACAGACGCGAACTTCACAAGAGGGACACCCTATCTGTCTGGGCGAATCAAAGGCAGGTGAAGCGCCCGCTATCAGTCCTCTAAATTGTGGAAATCCAAACTTCTTCACCAGAAAACAAGCGAATAGGAAAAAAAAATTAGAAACTACAACACTCGTATACAAGAAGATTTGCAGATCCAAAAAGAGAGAGAGAGAGAGAGAGAGAGAGAGAGAGGGAGAAGGCGAACTAGAAGAAACCATGTTCTTGCACCGGAATAAACGCGATGAGGAGAAGGAAATCCAGCGCTAGGGCTCTTACCAGAACCAGGTGACCACAAGATGTCGGGCCGCAACGAGAACAAGGGTTTAGGTTTCGACGGAGGCGCGCGAGTGTGGGGGGACTATAGCACGGGGGAAGAACCTTATATAGAGAAATGGATGGGGTGGCAAAATCGTAAATATCGACGACGCAAGGACCCACCTTGGTCACGGCACACGAGGACGGGGCTCGCCGGTTCGACCCCGGTTCAAAACTCGCCCGGTCGGCGGCGGCAGCCTGGCTCCGGCCGACGAAATGATAATCACAGGGTCCAACCGCCTGATCTGTCACCAATACATTTGTTCCTCACGTCCATTAAGTGGCCCCATTAATCCAACGGTGCCAAGGTGATGTTACCCTAAAGCGGTTCCCCCGACGGACTCCCCAGCTGCACACTGAACTCGCATGACACGTGTCCACGCCGATCACGAAGCGGAGACGTGACGAAGGTAATATTTGGTGTGTTATGAAATGTTATCATCTTCAGAGAGTATGTTTTTTTGAAATTTTGAGTCTTGACGTATTGGTGTATTCTATGGTGATTGATAATATGTTGAAATCTAAGCATTTCCAACGTCCCAAACGTCGAGAGAACATCAAAGATAATATTTTGTGATGTTTTATATAATTTCACTACACAACAAACAGTATTTTGGCAGATTTAGGTAAACTAGGCCAGCCAAATTGTAGCGATTTAGTCTTGGAGTATAAATAAATCAAAGGTGAAGATCTTACAGTAGAGAGTGTGGATTTACCAAGTGAGTATTTATTTGAGTAAAATTTTGAACAACATTTTGAGTAATTATATTTTTTGATGTTACGTGAATTTTTTTTATTTTTATTTTTTAATAATTTTTATATTAAATTAAGTTGATATGTCAATCACGTCACCCGATGACATGACGTAGAGATCACGTAAAAATAAAAATCTAATCTTATGAATAGTCATAGATGGTAATTTTTTTTTAACCGTAATCGACATGCAAAGTTAATTTAACGTAGAATCACTCAAAAAATAAAAATAAAAATTATAATGTAACATCTTGGAGTGTAATTACTCAAAGTGATGCACAAAACTTTACCCTAATTATTTAGGGGGCCAAACTAACTCCATGTCATTTGATATTTAAGTCTACTTTTTCTACATTTAAGAGAAATGCGCACAAATATATAAAATGAGTGGTCTAGGTGTCCAAATGACACCTAAACATCCTAAAATAAACAAGAGAGACGGTGCCTCATAAGTGGACGGATAGATTTGTTATGACTGGTATGAGATATTGTCACCAATTTAATCTCATAAGAGAAATAAACTAAGAGTTGAAGATTTAATAACAAGGAGCGTGAACTTCTCAAGTGACTAATCATTTTGAGATCAACTTATATTTCATATTGATTAATTTGAGATCAGAATTCAATGCTACATGATTGTATGTTCATCTAAATTATTGATGTGAAATATTTAATAATAATAAATACTTCATAAAACATAATTCAAACTTGTGTAGTGTTCATTAGATATTTTAGTGTATACACGATATTTACTCGTTGTTTCTCGAAAACATATAACCTAATCAGTAATCATCTCGGTGTTGTCACTATAATATTGCGCGTATTCGTGTTTCTGATAAAAAATAAGATTTTTTGCATAAAAATCATTGTTATGTGTGAATTTGTAAAAAAATCATTCTTAAAAATACATTAGTAAACACGTCACTGCGTAAACTCTAATTGTACAAAAATGTCATCTCCGTAACCATATGTTATTACCCGAGAATTTAATCATGGTTAATCTTAACCCGGCACGAGAAAAGACCAAGATATCCCTAGTTAAAATAAAATAAAATAAAATAAAAATATATTCTAACATCCCTCCCCTCCCTCCCATCGGAAACCCCCCTCCTCCCCGGAGTAGCCCCACCTAACCGACTCCGTCACCCTCTGCCACTATCGTCGTCCTCGGGCGCGGCGGAGGACGTGGCGGCGAAGGCCATCAACGGGAAGGTGGCCTGGTACTAGGCGCACTTGGAGCCCATGCTCGTCCCCAACCACATCTCTCTCCTTGTTGCCTTCCCAAGCCGACACCCACCTCGCCCTCCTCTGCCTCCGCCTCCTCTCCTCCTTCTCCTCCTGGCCGCGTAATGCTGGCTGCCTCCGTCGCTCCCCTCTCCGCACTCCCCCGCACCTAGTAGGAACCAGTCTCGCAGACGACGACGCCGTCGTGACTTAGGCGGAGCGCAAGGCCGACGACACAGCACGCCGACCTGGCTCCTTCACGGACCTCGCCAACCTTCGACCACCCATGCCAGCCCGACGGCAGGACGCCCACCCCGACCTCTTCCGCCGGCTCGGGGGAGGCTTCGAGGAGGGGAGGGGCGCGGGGCCGAGGTTGACAAGGCTCCTGATCAACGTGACGGTCCAGCGGAGCCTGGGGCCCGTCCACGTGGTGGTGCCATCGGAGAGCACGGTGGCGGAGCTGATCAGGGCGGCGTTGGAGGCGTACGCCAGGGAGGGCCGGCGGCTGATGCTGTCGGACACCGACCCGGCGGCCTTCGACCTCCACTACTCCCAGTTCAGCTTGGACAGTAAGCGCCCGCCGCTTCCTCCGGCTCCTCCCCTACCTCCTCCTCGATCTCTGATTACTGAAACACCATTAGGGGTTTCTCCGTCGACCTTAATCTTCCACTGTTTTTCTGAATAAAAATCTTCTCTTTTCCTTTCCCGGCCAGGTTTGAGCAGAGAGGAGAAGCTGATGAACTTGGGATCCCCCAACTTCTTCATGTTGCCGACGGCCCCCCGCCTCCACCTCCCCCTCACCCTCTTCGTCTGCCTCTGCGCATCCCGGTGGCTCGCCGTAGCCAAGTCTCCGTCCCCGACTACGGGAGGGTGACACGGTGCCATGCATCGCGGCCACGTCTCTCTCTCTCTCTCTCTCTCTCTCTCTCTCTCTCTCTCTCTCTCTCTCTCTCTCTCTCTCTCTCTCTCTCCCTGTGTGTGTAAGGGCATTGTTGTCATTTTACATCTAACTAATGGGAATAGCATAATCTATATAGAATATTCATCTTTCCGTCGACGAATGTTAACTAGGATGGCATTTTTACATAATTAGAGTTTACAAAGTGATATGCCTGCTAATATATTTTCAATAGTGATTTTTTTGTAAATTTACATCTAACAATAATTTTCATGCAAAAAAACCCTAAAAAATATCATGATTATCGTGAAAAACTTAACAAAATTGGTAGTTCTATGAGATATGTTCCGTGGATATTTAACATGACGTCAAGTCAAATCAAGTTTGGATCAAATGATATTTATTAAACTGTGTATTGTGGTATGTCCCAATTCAACCCTGAGAATATCAAGTCAACCACGTAGATATTGTTAGATTTTGTGCGTGATTAAAAATCTTCACTATTTGTCACTATTCTCTGAATGCGTGTCACTGTTCACTCACTATGCGTTATTATTGTGTGATAATGACACTTGCGTGATTCATGACATCCGTCACATATGCATCCGTCGTGTTTTGAAAATAACGTTCACATATTTTACACGTCTATTGACATTTGGAGAAGACTCCAATTGAAGAGCGTCAATTGTGGACGATCATTTCTCGGACAATCCTGTGAACTATATAAATTGATCACCTTGGGTGATCAATTGTGATTATTTGGGTTGCTACACATTTTGCTCTCGTGCATTCTTCCTTCATTTCATTTCTTTTTTATTTCCTACTGAGTCATTGTAAGCTAAATTGAGATTCGCAAAGTTCTCTTTGAGGACGTGACGATGAGAGAGAGGGGATCGCCTATCCGAGAGTCGTCATATCTCTAGAAGGTCATTACCGTGAAATCTGCACGTCCGATGGCAATAAAACTCTTAATTCTAGCGACTACGCATTTTGACCCAACCGGCTATGCTTCTAAACTTATTTATTGCTAATTAATTATTATTTTTGTATTAATTTTAATAATATAAAATCATCATTCTAATAATATAAAATCATCATTCTAATAATATAAAATCATCATGCATGTAAGGGCCCAGATGCCGGCACCATGACAAATAGCCATGGGGCCAATCTCATGTGAACATTTCTCATATATATATATATATATATATATATTTCTGTTAATTCGTTAAACGTGTCGAAGTGTCCAGACGCATTCTCATAAATGCGGCTTTAACTATCGATGCATTCTCGTTAAACACGTTACATCACTCCATTGCGCCTCGGAGTTAATTCGCATATAAATAGGACGACTTGTTTCAAGAACGCCCTGTCCTCAAGACACGTTCTTACAGGAACGCGGCATGTTTCCTAAACGCGCTCAAGATTCAATTTAATTTGCGTACGATTATCTAGACGCGTTTTAGATAGACTTATGTGAAATTATATTTTTGTAATTAGATTTTCGAATAGTATTTCTTTATATTTTAAAAAATCAATTACCTATATTGAAATTTAGAAGGTAAAAATATTTTTGTTTTAAATAATTCCTATTTACAAAATATGAAATTCTGAATTCTGATTTCAGAAAATAGCTATTCTGTTTTCCAGAAATTGTAATTATGAAAATTATTTCTACGTGAAAAAAATTCTGTTTATTGTAACTTAATTTCTAAAAAATAAATGATATTTTTAAAAAATAAAGCATTCCTGATTTTTCAGAAAATTCACGAATTGTTAATGTTTAAAGAAACTATTTCTATTTTCAAAAAATTAGAAAATCCTTGAGATTGTTCATGCTTAAATAAATTATTTATGTTATTAGAAAATTAATTTTTTAAAAAATTGTTTACATAAAAATATTTATTTTTATTTTATGAAAATAAAATTCTATAAAGTGTTACTTTCGATTAGTTTACATAAACTAATTAATTCTATCTGCTGAAAAAAATCCCAAAAATTAGTACTTGCTGGAAAAAAATATTCTCTACTGTTATTAAGCTATTATTAAGTTGTGGATTATTAGTCATTTGGTGAGAATTGATTATTTATTAATTTTATATATTTAAATGTTTTGACAAAAATCTAAAACACTTCGTTTATAGATTACTAGTCAAATAACGCGCTTCGCGCGTATGTTTACTTTGATTTTTTTGTTAAAATTGTAATATCATTTTCAAATTTTTTGAAGCGGGCACATCAAAAACATGGACAAGCAATGGCACAACAGACTGGTTGATTGCACCGTGTGTCCTCGTAGCTTAGAGCATCAATTGTGAAGGTCCAAACAACTTGCAACAACATCGAATAGCTGTGTGGTTCTGATCCGATCAGGGTCTGAAGAGGCTTTTATTTAGCCAACATGATGACCGATCAACATCTGTCTCATTGAGACGACAGTCTCAGAGTGCTGTTCAGAGTTATCACGTAGGCCCTCAGTTTGTAAAATGAGTAGTATACGTAATCACACTTCAAAACTGGCCATCCTCGAGATGGTCAAGCTGGCGCCATGCAAGGACTCATGTTGTACACAAGACTTTGTTATTTGACGAAATGTCCGAATGACAATGACAACAAAAAAGAGCTCCCTATTTCATCGCAAAATTTTCTACATTAAAAAACAATTCTAACACCTTCTGGCTTCTGTGACGGGGGTTTGACAATTGACATCCCTCGTACATCAAAAAATGAATGTTGCTGTAATGATGCTGTTACAACGAATGAATGACAAAAAAGTAAGAGAAATTCAATGAACTGCACAACTTTGGCTAAAGAATAAAAATCAAATTCTTGTTTTCAAATAGCAGACCAACCCCATTTGAAACAAACAAGGTGAATATCAACAATCATTGCATCAAGTCGCACATACTTTTCAAAAGTCTCAAGAGCTATAAATGCAATCTGTTTGACATTAACTGGTAATATGGATGATAAACTGATAGCTGCATTCTGTCAGGGTAGTAGCACCACCTTCTTCCCCTGTAGTAGCATTGATAATCTAGGGTCTCTCAGAAATCTTCTTATTGCACAGTCTAATTTCTTGTAAAAAGGCAGTGGAAGGCAGCGAAGTCATTCATTAATTCCTCGTCTTGACCTCGTAACCCACTATACATATCAATATGCATAAGCACATCATAGTCGCATAGCAAATAATTTCATCTCCGGTTAACATGTCAAGAGAGATTGAAGGCAAAAAAGATCATTTACTTCAAAGGCTGAAAGGATGAAGCAATTACAGTGTTAGTTTCTATCATATGTCCTCATCATGTTTGCCATCATTAACATAAACTCTATCCCATCACTCAGTGGTCAGCTAGATCTGATGAGATTTCTAAGGAATAAGAATTAGGCAAATCTCCCGAGTAAAACATAAAATCTCAAAATATAAATATAAAACAAAGTTTTAACTGACTAAAAAAAACTCAATTTTTTTATGTTAAATAATAATAACTTAGACATTAAAACATGATTCATCAATTCTTGAATAGTAACTCTTCAATTTGTTGAACAATTAGCACTGTCCATTTTCCAATGCTAGATAAACCATTCATTTATCTGTAATTAAACTTCAATAATATTTAACATGGTTCTATAAATATTATTATTCACTATCTTCCAACATTATTTTTCTTCAAATAACAAATATTTAAACATTAAAACATGATTCATCCTCAGCCAAGTAACTCTGACAATTTGTTGTGATTTCACTCCCAAGGTTACATAATTACGCACATACATCCACCCAAGAAAAGAATCGGTGCCGCCCATCTTACCGTTTGGCACATTTGGTGTCATAGTTGGGTAGTGACTACCTGTTAATGACAAGGCCAGCAAAGGTAATGGGACAACAAGGAGCTGCTAAGTGTTCAAATATAACACACAGATTTCGGTTGCACAATATTTTGCCGTGAAAACAGATATATCATTTAGTGCATAATAGAATTAGTAAGCATACTTCTGGTCCACCCAATTCCACCTCAAAAAAAGGGGGTGGGAGAACTTTAATTGGAGCCCCTTTCAAGAAATGATCAAGTACATTTGGAAACTGCAACCTGAATAGCAGATGCCATTTTCAGTTGAACACCCTGCAACCTGAATAGTTCTTTCCAAAAATTACCAGTAAACAATTCATCTCTGTCAGATATTTCACTACATGACATATAAATTCATTGGAAACTTGTGATGTAATATATGGATGGTTTAAGGGAATGAAATGGGCATGTTTGGACTGATGGTCAATTACCACCAATATTACGGACTTGGAATGTGAAGGGGGCAGATCCTTGATGAAATCCATGAAAATGGCTATCCATATCTTGGTGGGGATGGGCCGGGGTTGAAGGAGTCATGTACGCGACTCAGTGAGATACTTACAACGCAGACATGCTTCACACTGCTGTATATATTCCGTCCTAGTTTTTTTTAGACCAAGTACATAAACGGTTTTTGTTTATGATACGAAAGTAAGCAAGTTACACATGAATGCTTGTTTAGAACAAGGATTACCTTTCCGATTCTCCCAAAAAAGAAGCAGGTGAAATGACCTAACGTCAGCAGGCTTCTTCTTTGATAACTTGTATGCCTTCATAATTGGATCATGTGGAAAGTCAGAAATAATGCCTTAAAATGTGCTATGAAAAACATAAAAACTGGCAAGTTTAAAAGTACATAACCAAACATGAATGAAAAAAAAGGGCTATTTGAAAATCCAAACTCCAAGACTAATTTCATCGGCAAGCAAAATCACTACACTATCAAGAAGCACAATACAAACTTAAAATAAATAGGATTGTAAATAATATAGAAGTGAAGAAAGATGCTAGATCATTTAGTTTTGCAGTCCTCTTCGTGATATTGTCAGGGGAAGGGAGATGAGCCGACCCCGCCACTGTGCGCCTAAGGGCTGTGGCTTCTTCGCAAGCTGGCGACACATAAACTTTGCTCCCAGTGCTACAACACGTTGCTTGTCGAGAAGCTGAAGGCCTTTGACACCACAGACGACGGCCCCACCATGACACCTCCAGAGCACTGGTGCACCTTCGACATCAGGGCGGCGGGGAGGGACGCTATCGCCAAATGAATCGAACTGGACAAATGAATCTAGCCAAATAATACAAAGGAACGAATCCGCGGAAAAATGAACCGGCGGAAAACAAAGGAACGAACCGGCGGAAAAAAACTGCCTAGTTCTCTAGTATATAGTATAAGCAAGACAGAGTAACTAATCCAGACAGAGTAACTAACAGATTATAAGTAAGTTCTAGCTATAACATTTTATTAATTACATGGATAGTGAGAAGTAGAAAGCTCATATATAATTGAATCTGTTCACATCCAATTAACTTACCCATGTTCAAGTTTGGGCTATTTTAAAGGCTAATAAAACTTTGTCTAAAGTTTGTTCCTTTGGATGAATCCGGAGTCAAGTTTTTGATCAATATCAAATTTATTCGCAAGTTATTCTCACATCACACTAATTATTCAGTTACGACAGACTCTACATATATAAACTTGACTCCGGATTCATCTGCCTCGCCACTAAACGTCTTTTCCGTCTCGCCACTAAACGTCTCTCCCCTTTGACCTCTTCTGTGAACCCTGGTTCCCAGCTTTACATCTGCCTCCTCCACCGCGAACTCCCCGCTTCAGCTCTCTCCTTAATTTCTGGCTAGCCTGTCGGCCGGGCTCTCCCTTCCCACCATCGTTCCCTTATCCTGCAAATCCCCACCGCCACTTCTAGACGTCCCCCCATGTCCACCGAGGAAACCCACACGACGTTGCCACCAGAGATGAGCAGAGAAGGCGGCGGCATTGCCGTCAAGAAGGCCCAGGGACGCACGCTCCAACGCTACGGCCCCCCTCCCGCCGCCGGCCGCACCATCTGCTGTGGCCTCCTCGCCTTCCTCGTCTTGGCCGGCGTCATCGCCCTCATCCTCTACCTCGTTTACCGCCCCTCCTCCCCGAGCATCACCGTGGTGGGCGCCACCGTCTACGAGCTCCACGTCAACTCCTCCGCTGCCGCCGCCACCACCGTCTCCGCCAGCATGCAGTTCACCTTGAGGCTCCGCAACCCCAACGAGCGGTCGGCGGTGCTGTACGACCGGCTGTCAGCGTTCGTGGTGTCCCGGGAGCAGGCCATCACTGGTAACGTCGTGTGGGTGTCGGCGTTCGTGCTGCAGGCGCTCTGCGGGGCGCACCGGCACGAAAGGAACGAACCGGTGGAAAAAAACCGTCAAATTCTCTTATGGTCACTTTGATAACAGGTTAAGTTGGATTAAGGTGAGTTAACTGGGGTCGGGTAGGTTGTTCCTTGTTTGATAATTTTTTTCTTAACCTGGTTCAGATAGAGTTAAAGTGGATTAACTCATTCCTAAAAAATAGGTGGAATGAGTTAATTCACTCGAGTTAGAGTTAGGGGTGGGGTAGACTAACCCGGGTAAGTCACCCGCCCTAATTTAACCCGTTACCAAAGTGGCCCTTATAGTATATAGTATAGATGTTTATCTCACTTCTTTCTCATATGGCCAACTTAATCACCACGAAAACCCTTAGCTCCGCTTTGTTTGAGATTTATCTCAAGATTATCCTCATTTTAGTCCAAACTTAAGTCATTTTCCTTTGGCGAGAGCAGATTTAGATAATCCGCTTAAAAGTGACTTAATCTGACTTAAGTCGTATTAACCTATCTCACCTCCACTTGTGGGATAATTTAATCCGATATCATGTCAGAGTAAAAAAGATTAAAAGTGAATATAGTAAATGCACTTAAATTTAATCGGGTTACTTTTAATCCCAAAATAAAGTGGGGCTTAGTGCCAAACCAATAAGATTTGATGGAGAAAACTTTAAGAGATTGCAAAACCAAATGCTTTTTGACTAATCACACTCAGACTTATCTCGACTATTACCGAGAACACCACCGAGAGTCGTGAGTTAGGTTCCTCTCAAAACACTATCTGACGAGTTCAAACTCATATATCTCGTGTACAAGCTGAATCTGAATCATCCACCTCCATAAACCCAAGAGAAATATATTATCATTAATTGCCTCCATAGAATATTAGGTGCCTTATCCGACAATCTATATGACATATACTATAACTCAAAAGTACTAGTGAACTATGAGATGTTTTAGAGGTTAGATATGAATTTGATGATGTTAGAGTCAAAAATTTCAAGGCCTTGGATTTTAACAAATTTAAATTTGTGGACAACAAACCCATGAATGATCAAATACATGATTTTGAGGGCATTGTCCATGAACTAAGAGCTATAGGATCCCAACTAGATGAATACTTCCAAGTAATCAATATGTTGGACAAGGTACCTCCTTTTTTATATGATTTTACCAAAATAGTTAGCCACACTCAAGGTACCCTTACTCTATCACAAGTATTTGATACAATTAGAGTTGACGAATAACATAAACTTAGAGAGGTATCAACTTAAAACCTTAAACCCAAAGCCAACATAGTTGAGAATAAATCATTTAAATCCCACAAGAAGTCCTTTCCTCCTAGGCACAATCACTTTAAGAAAAATTACCAACCATTCCATCACCAAAAACCCCAAGAGTCAAATCATCAAAAGAAATCAAATGAGAACAATGGGGACCGTAGCTACTATATGTGTGGGCAGACAAACCATCTTACACTTCAATACTACTTCCAGAAGAAGTTTGTCCGAAAGGCGAAAAGGAATTGTCCTCCTCAAACGGACCCTCAAGTCAACATGGTGATTCCAGGTGCTGGTACATCTAAGTCTACACTTAGGTTAGTTCTCTTAAACCCTGAAGTGAACTTGACAAATTTGACTATTGATTGGTGGATTGACACCGAAGCTAACATACATGTGTGTGTTGATCGCTCTTGGTTTTCCACTTATCATGACTCAGGTGCAGGAGCTGTGATAGCGGGAAGTAATGCTAAGACGCAAGTGATAGGAGATGAAAGAATAGATCTAAAGCTAACCCCATGCAAAACTTTGACTCTTCACTGTGTCCATCATGTTCCTGATATCAGGCGAACATCATTAATGGGTCTCTCTTAGTGTAGCAGGGTTATAAGTTAGTATTTGAGTCAAATAAAGTTGTAATAACCAATGGGTTGTCCTTCATTGAAAAAAGATTTATGTGTGATGGTCTTTTCAAATTAAATGTATGCACACTATCTTATGAACAATCAATTATGTCAAATGTTGAATCTTCCAATACATGGCATTCAACATTAGGATATGTTAATTACAATTCAATTAAAAGAATAATATAGTTAAACTTGATCCCTACGATAGAGATCCAACACCATGAAAGATGTAAGAATTGTGTGAAAGTCAAATTGCCTAAACAACTATTTAAATCAGTTGATAGATATTGTGATATCTTAAAACTTATACACAACGATGTGTATGATATTGGACGGATCTCTAGAGGTGGCAACAAATACTTTGTAACATTCATTGATGATCTATCTAAATATTGATATATCTACCTAATCAAAACTAAAGACGAAGTATTAAAAAAATAAATTTATAACGTTGAAGTTGAAAATCAACAAGAAAAAAAATTAAAATATTTAGGCCTGATAGAGGAGGAGAGTACACCTCTCTTGCACTCACCCAAATTTGTCAATAAAATGAAATAATACATGACACAATTGTCTCTCACTCTTCCCAATCCAATGATGTAGCTGAAAGAAAAAATAGAACACTAATGGATAGGGTTAGCTCAATGTTGATTAGTTTAGGTGCATCAGAGAACTTGTGGGGGGAGGCACTTTTGACAGCCTGTTAGATTTTAAATATAATTCATTTTAAACAAAATGACTCAACTCCATATGAAATCGGGAAATGTAGAAGACCTAACTTGAATTTAGTTATCTCTTTTTAACAGTGATCGACTCCAAAATAAAGACTTCACGGGAGGTCACCCATCCCAATTAATTATAGGATCACTTGGATTTCTTACAAACTACACAAGGCCGTATATTATCTATACAGTCAATAGGCTTAGCAGATATATCATCAATCCAAATGAGAGTCATCAGAATACCTTAGAGAGAGTACTTAGATATCTAAAAGGCACGACTTATGGATTGCACTATACTGGTTATCCCTCTGTTCTATAGGGACATAGTGATGCAAACTGAATTAGTGATTCTTTAGATGTCAAATTCACGTCATGAATTATTTTCCTCTTAGGAGGATGTGTAGTGTCTTGGAAATCTACTAAACAAACTGTGTTAGTTAGAAATACAATAGAATCTGAAATGATAGCACTTGACACTACCTGCACAAAAGTTGAATGGTTGAGAGATCTTTTAATCGATATTCCATTAATGGCATGTCCCTTACCTTATATATCTATCTTTATGTGATTGTAAATCAGCAATTGATAAATGTATGTAGGCAAATCCTGATGCGAAAATGAATATGCACTTAAAAGTGCGACACAAGTCTATAAAAGAGAAAAAGAAATAACAATTAATAGCCTTGAATTTTGTGAAATCATAAAGGAATTTTACAAATGTATTCACAAAAGGTTTATCTAGAACGGTGGTTCTAGAAGTGTCGAGGGGGGTGAGATTGAGCCCATAAAATAAATTAGTTACCATGGTGACAATCCAACCTCACGGAGGCTCAATGGTAGAAACAAACTTGATAGGTAACTATGTGGAGCACTGATAAATTTTGCTCTCATCTCTATGGCGCCAGTACTCACTTCGAAGTAAGAGGCGATGATGAGTTTATACTCTTGATGAATCCAAGACACAAGAGGCAAGGTGTTACCTTTCTCACACCCTTTGAAAGATTCACTGACATATGTAGAGTCGTGAGACCGCGACTGTGGGATGTGAGTTATCTTCTAAAACACACACGAGATACCTACGCAAGGTCATTAATAGCGTAACTTGCCTAGAATCTCGATTATACTATATTGTCTATGAATTTGAAAAAGTCTGAATCTGGGACCTAATTTAAGACATAGTCCACCAAGCGTTCTCACAGATAATGTCAAATATCACTAAGTGAAAATTCAAAGCGAATGATATTTTTGCCCACTGCATAGTATAAAGGACTCAACAACTTTTTGTTTATTAATTAGTTTATTTTAATATATTTGAATGTTTAAATCATGCGGGGGATTGTTAGCCTTTTTGTGTGATTAAAAACCTTCACTATCTGTAACTGTTCCCACTTCCCTCACCATGTGTCACTGTTCACTCACTGTGCGTTACCGTTGTGTGATAACGACACTTGCATGATTCACGGCGTCCATCACAGACGCATCTGCTGTATTTTGAAAATAACGTTCGCGTGTTTTACGTGTCTGTTGACATTTGGGGAAGGCTCCATTTGAGGAGCGTCAACTACGGACGCTCCTTTCTCAGACGCATCCCGTGAACTATATAAATTGATTACCTTGGGTGATCAATTGTGATTTTTTGGGCTGCTACACATTTTGCTATTGTGCGTTCTTCCTTCATTAATTTCATTTCTACTTTGTTTCTCTGCTGAGCCATTGCAAGTTAAATTGAGATTCACAAAGCTATCTTCGAGAACGTGCCGACGAGAGAGAGAGGATCGCTTATCCGAGAGTCGTCGTATCTCTAGGAGGTCATTCCTGCGAGATATATATGTTGAGTGATAATAGAACTCTTAGTTCTAGTGACTACACCCTCCGACCCAACATGTTATGCTTCTAAATTTTTTTTATTTATAATTGATTATTATTATTTTATTAATTTCAACAATACAAAACCATCGTACACATATATCAAAACATATGATATTATGGAGGAATATCTGACCCGACGAGTAGTTAAAACGCTAAGCCTCTCAGATAGGATATCCGTATCAACCATCATCAAAGGTAGTTGCATCATGGAGTAAATTTGAGTGAATTAAAGTCAAATATATATTGGATAACCCATTGATCACAAAATTGAAAACAAAATTACCAAACAACTCTACAATAACCTTTGAACTTGCTTATGATAGACTTCAAAACTTTTGTAACTAATGTGACAAATTGGATCAAGTGCATTAGAAATGTAGAGAATTGGAAATCCTTAAAGAGAATGCTAAAAAGTCATTTGCACCCCAGGTCAATAGGTATCTGGGGGTGCTAGTTAGATACAGTTTTAGTGATTGGTTCAGGCTCCAAACTCACCACCAAATTCAAAAAGGCCTCCATCATCAGACAATCAAGAACACACATGAAGATACACCAATGCAAAATAAATCTTTGGAGAGGTCATCAAAGGTTTTTTGTTGCAAGGAATTAGTTATGACAATATAGTCGAGCATTAGGAAACGAGCACCTAATATGGAGTTGGATTGGTCAAATACGCAAGAGCTATTTTTTACATTCCCAACTCAATAACACAATGCAAAGTCATCTCCACATCATTTCCCAATTGCCCACTCTCAAGTGTTTCCCTATCCAGTCTCGTCCCCCCTCTCAACTTAGAAGTAGGGGTGAGCACGATTTGATTTGATTTAGTTTGAAGATAATTTTTCTAAAATTAAATCGAATCATAAGAGTTCATAGTTTAATTTTTTGAATTTTAAAATCAAATTAAATTAAAAATTTTAATACGATTTAATTTAAACTTTAATTATTTTTTTTAATTTTTAACTCAAATCAAATTGAATAAAATCTATCGATTCGATTTAATTTTTGAGTTGAATCCGAATAATACTCACCTCAACTTAGAAAATATCCTAAATTCAACCATCTTCAGATTCTGGACCAAGTTCTTCAATACACCAACCCTTTAGATATATTTGGGATGACAAAAACAAAATACTCTACCTACCAAATTACATTGCAACGACATTAAAGAAATTTGACTTATCTGGAAAGGTGATAAATCTCATCATGTCTTGCATTTCATCTGTCTCATTTTCACTTATCACAAATGGTGAAGGGTCTATATAGATTTACCCTTCAGATAAAGCAGTCCTTTATCTCCTTATATTTTCACAGAGAAATGTTAACTATCCTCCTGGACGGGTGTTGACACTAAAAATATTCTGAATACTTCCTGACTTTTGCTTCTGCAGGTCTTAAGTTCTGATCAGTGCTCCTGTGCCGACAGATAAGAAAAGAAAAGAAGGAAAGGAGTGACAGATGCCAAACAAAGATGAGGAACAAAAGAATAAGAGAAGAAAAGAAAAGACGTCCGGTTCCAATTAGGGATGTCAATGGTAACCGATAATCTGATAACCGTCCGCTTCGTTAGCTTAACGAACAGCAAATGGATAATATTTTTCTTTCCGATAAATTAACGGATACGAATACGGATATATCCGATTTCTTAGCGGATACGGATACGGATACACCTCATTCCGAATCTGTATCCGTTCGTTACCGTTAAACAAGTTTGTATTTGACTCAAATAATTTAGTGTCTCGAAGAAAATGATATTGAAGATGAGATATGTGTATAATTTAAGTCATTTCTATTTTCACGATCGTAAAATATTTCTAAATTACAAGATATTTTTATAATTTTTTAAATTATCAAGTTAATATATTCTTTATTTTCATGAAAGGTATGTATAAAGAATGAGAATACGATGGAGATTAAAGTCCAAAAGAGTTAGTTTATTTTATTATTTAAACTTTATATGTTTCATATTATCTTTGGGGATATTATAATATTATATATTTGTATACTTTTAATTGCATTATATGTTGACTCATGAATAATGATGATATGAGAATTAAATTGAAATGTGTTTGTTTATCATATGGATTGTTCTTTTCAATTTAAATTTTTTTCTAATTGAGTTAATTTACATCTTAAATTTTAATCTTATATGTACTTTTATGTCCGATAACTATCCGCTAACCGTCCGTTAACCGTATTTTTCGGATACTCGATAACGGTTTTCGGATACACCACTTTCTAAATACTTAACGAACAGCAAACGGATACAGTTCTTCCTTATCGGATACGGATAGTCCACTATCCGCACCGTATCCGACCCGTTGACATCCCTAGATCCAATGGACAACCGCTGAAACAAGACTCAAGAGCTCAGAAAAGGCTCGGGACCATCCCCGAACGAACAAGATAGAAGCTCAGATAGCAAGGCAAGTCAGGCGATGGGTCAACCCTCACAAAAGAAGAAATGAGCACAAATGGGCCTAAACTAACAAAAATGGGCCAAAAGATGCTAAGAAATGAGCTGAAATCAGCACGAGAGTGAATCGACACGGAAGTGAGCCGGCACGGGAGTGAACCGGCACGGAAGTGAGTCGGCACAGCATCGCAATCAGCGCGCAAACACCAATCAGCGCGCCAGTTCCTCTACGCGCCGATGGAAACAGGGCCACACCCTCTATATATATAAACCTTGCTTCGAGCACAAGAAAGAGAGCAGTAGAAGCCAGAGAGAAGAGAGAAGGAAGGGATCGAAGCCAGAGCAGCCACAAAAAAAAAAGACACGAGAGCCCGCTGAAAGGGATCTGAAGAGGGGGAGAGAGTAGCAGAAGCCCGGGGAAGGAGATCCAAGGTGGGGTTCGTCTATCGAGCGCCTTTAGAGGCTATATTCTCCCCTTCCCCATCTTTGTTTTGCTCTGTTTCCTTACTTTTTTTTGTATGCTTCCGAGCGTTGTTCCTCCGTTGATATCACATGCCGGTATAGTCCGGTAGATTGTAAAGGGGCATCATCTGCATGTAAATTCTTGTATTCTGATTCCCCTTCCGTGCTAAATGTATGCGTTCCTTTGAATGAAATGAGATATGGGATTCTGCGATTTTCCTCTCTCTGCCTCTCTGAAATTTACTATATTCGATAGCCGTTGTGAATTGATTTCATTCCATTGTATGCACATCCCTCAGATCATCTGAGTAGTCTCTATTGCATCGTCTCTGCGTTTGCAACCTCATAATCACGATGAGAGCCTGAGACAGTCCATCTCATGGCTTCTCATTCGTGAGATAAAGAGGGATATGTTCGAATCAAAGCTCATATGACTCAATCGATAACCTGGCTCCCAGTGGTGCCCCAGAGTGAAAGCCCTCTCCTCCTCGGGGTGATTTGTGTTGAAACAATCCTCAGTCTTCCGTGGCCATCTCAAAGCCCCCCGTATAAAGCCTCCCGAAACCCTGAATAAAACCCCTCGAAACCTTAGGCGAAGCACCTCAAAATCCCTGAATAGAACCCCATAAAATCCTCAGATAAAGCCTCTAAAACCCTTAGCTCAAAACCCATCCAAACCCCCAGAACCCTCGGCCTCACAAAACCCTAAGAGACCTTCCATTAGCCCCTTAACGACCTTCCCGGCACGACCCTCTCCCGGCGCGACCCTCTCCCGGCGCGAGTTCCGTGCCGAGAGCTACTCGTGCCGATTGGCCATTCACCATCTAGCGCGCCGAGACCCCCCTAAATGCCACCCATCGCGCCGAGGCCAATGCCCCCTTTGTGTTTTCCGTCGCGCCGAAAGCTAACCACGCCGAAACACTACCGTGCCGACGCCCTCAGGAGCCCCCGAGCCCTTTAACCACTCAGCATGAAATCCCATCACCCCGGAGAGAAGCAACAATCTTTCACTCAAGCCCATGGGAACTAAATCAATGGGGTTAACCCCCCTACATTCTACTGCCCCACTGGCCTATGGAGTTATGCCACTGTATGTTCTCCATTGGCTGCACGGGGGATATCATTAAGTCCCACAATAAGTGGACAATGTCCCATAAGATGGAGATCCTTTTTGGATCCCAGGCTACGCCCGCCTCCCTTTTGGCATTCACCCCGACATTCCGTGGGTGGATGACCTATACTCCCCTTTTGGCATAGTCCAAAATAAGGGGAGATGCTGTCAAAATTCGTCCACGGGCTTTACTTATCGTGTAGTGTGACGCTTTCACTCAAATTATGAATCTAACCCCAACTGTGTGGCAGAGATCTGAGCTATACCATCTCATGATCCTCTGCTCACCACTGTCCACCGTCAGAGGGGAATATAACCATCACAGTCACATGGTCTCCTTAGAATTTTTATGGATGAGCCCACCCTCACTCTCTATCCTACCCAAATACCACCATGAACGAACTTTTGAAACCCCCATTGAACACAAATGACCCCTTTGAATTCGTAAAGCCCTCACAATACTTGAAAACTCAAAGAACGCATTGTTATCGGCGCCACATGTCTCCCCGGCGCAGCCTCCTCTCGGCGCCAATTTCGCGCCGGGTGATGGGCGCGCCGAGACCCAGTGGTGCCGGTTTGCCTTCGTGCCGAAACCCCAGCCGCGCCGGTTTGCCTTTGTGCCGAAACCCCAACAGTGCCGGTTTGCCTTCGTGCCGAAACCCCAGCCGCGCCGGTTGGCCTTCGTGCCGAAATCCCAGCCGCGCTGGTTCGCCTTCGTGCCGAAACCCCAGCCGCACCGGTTTGCCTTCGTGCCGAAACCCCAGCGGTGCCGGTTTGCCTTCGTGCCGAAATCCCAGCCACGCCGGTTCACCTTCGTGCCGAAACCCCAGCGGCACCGGTTTGCTTTCTTGCCGAAACCCAGCCGCGCCGGTTTGCCTTCGTGCCGAAACCCCAGCGGTGTCGGTTTGCCTTCGTGCCGAAATCCCAGCCGCGCCGGTTCACCTTCGTGCCAAAACCCCAGCGGCACCGGTTTGCTTTCGTGCCGAAACCCAGCCGCGCCGGTTTGCCTTCGTGCCGAAACCCCAGCGGTGCCGGTTTGCCTTCGTGCCGAAATCCCAGCCGCGCCGGTTCACCTTCGTGCCGAAACCCAGCCGTGCCGGTTTGCCTTCGTGCCGAAATCCCAGCCGCGCCGGTTCACCTTCGTGCCGAAACCCAGCCGTGCCGGTTTGCCTTCATGCCGAAACCCCAGCCTCGCCAGTTTGCTTTCATGCCGAAACCCCAGCGGTGCCGGTTTGCCTTCGTGCCGAACCCCAGCCGCGCCGGTTCACTCTAATATCAACCATCGTTCAAACATCTAATTTCTCAGCAACTTTACTGAGCCCAAAACCAATCTAGACTTGGTGCCCTAACCTCCATGGACTATCATTCCAGTTCCCACCATATTGTGAGCGACGTCACGCGGTTCGGGGAAGAGCGGAGAGGGACGCGGAACGCGCGCGGGCTCCTTCTTTTTTTTGTTTTGTTGTTTGTTTGCTGTAACACAGAAATAAGAGAAGGGGGAGAAGGGGCCACCACGGGAGATTGCTCCGGCGGGGCGAGCAGGACAAGTGTGATATAGCAAAATATGGGGGTTAAACGGCCATAGCGGGAAGTGACTCGCCGCGGCCTCGGGGGGACGGGAATGGTGCAAAAATTAAATAACAAGAATTGAAACGGCCATTGGGGAAGTGACTCGCCACGGCCTCGAGAATATGAGCAGATAATAAGATGACAGAATATGAAGAGAATACAAAGAGCGGGAATTTAAACGGCCATTGGGGAAGTGACTCGCCGCGGCCTCGATGATAAGAGCAGAATATAACAGAATATAAAGAGAATATAAGAACGGAAATTTAAACGGCCATTGGGGATGTGACTCGCCGCGGCCTCGATGATATAAGCAGAATATAACAAAACATAAAGAGATTATAGGAATAGAAATTTAAACGGCCATTGGGGAAGTGACTCGCCGCGGCCTCGATGATATAAGCAGAATATAACAAAATATAAAGAGAATATAGGAAACAGAAATTTAAACGGCCATTGGGGAAGTGACTCGCCGCGGCCTCGATGACAAGATGTGATCGCCAGGGGCCAAAAGACCCCAAAATAAGAAAGTGATCGCGCCTACCTCGAGAGCGGGAGATGGCGGGTTGCTTCTTCCTCTCCCTTCGGCCGGCCGACGGAGAGGGCTTTCCTCGGTTACCCTTGTAAAACAACGACAAACAAGTAACAAGTGGATTAGAAAGATGAAGGTGTAGTATTCAAATCCTTGCGATAAAAGTAACGGAATGATGGCAAGACACACACCTGGTTGGTGTTATCTTTTAAACCCCTCTCGGACTCGAGTGGGAGAAAAATGAGATGATGGATGCAAGAAGTATAAGAGAAGAGGCGCCCTTGTGAAGGGAGATAGAGGATGCAGTATGATGAATGTAAAGAACTATGAAGAAGAAGGGGAAGAAAAGGCTTATTGGATGAGCCGAGGGTGAAATCCGGCGGAGCTCCGGCAGCGTGGGGACGACGTGGAAGCGCGGTGGATGAAGACGACCTTCCTCTCGCGAGCGTGGGCACCCGAGAAGCCGGCAGAACCTCCACCTACAAAAGACCCGACGGGTTAGAAAATGACTCCGTAGCCTCTGGGCTCCGGCAGCCTATCGGATCACTGCTTAGCTCCCCCAGAACTGAGGGGGTGGACCTCTATTTATAGGGCTCCGGAGGGTGGAGGCGTCCAGGACCCTGGACACCTCTATCAGGGCCGAAATAATATTTTATTCTATTTTTATTGATTTTTTTTAGAATACTTTTGTGGAGGCGTCCAGGGTCCCGGACGCCTCAAGCAGGTCCACCGAAAACCGACGACGGCCGCACGCGGTTTGGCACAACGCGTGGTTTTGTGAGCGGCGCCTCGTGATTCAGAAATGGGCGCGTCCAGCTGACTGGACGTCTCTATAATTTGGATTTTTTCACACACGATAAACCGTCGTTCGGTGGCTGGCGCCCGTGAGGGAGTTGATAGAGGCGTCCCGGGGCCTGGACGCCTCCAAAAGTATATTATTTTTTATTTTTCTTTTGTCTTTTATACAAGGGCTGGCATTTTAATTTTTTTTATTTGTTTTTATGGAGGCGTCCAGGGGCCTGGACGCCTCCATTAATATGTATTTTTTATTTATTTTATTTTTTTATGCCAACTGGCATTTTATTAATATTTATTATTATTAGTTTTTATGGAGGCGTCCAGGGTCCTGGACGCCTCCATTAAAATATATATTTTTTTATTTATTTTTGGGCCCTGATAAAAATAAGAAAATAATAAAATAAATTAAAAAGATGGGGGCGTCCAGGGGCCTGGACGCCCCCATTAAGACCCACCCGGGTCCTCAAATCAGGCGTCGGCGGCCGCCCGGTAGACCCCCTTCTTGATTCCGGAACCTCTTGATGCGTCCGACTGGTGTTGATGCCATCCGAATGCCGTGACGAGACGATTCCGGATGCCGAAAAAGGCAGAAGAAGACCCGAGAAAAGGAAGCACTCGAGTGATTCAGAATGCGTAAGCCGTTGCGGGGCGTTGTATAGTAATATGAGACTTCCTCAGGAGGTGTCAAGAATGGCGTGTCTACAGCTGCCCCGCCTTGGCGTCTGCTTTACAAGGGAGCGACACGTAGTGGAATGGTATCGAAGTGGAGTGGAGTGAAGTGGGAGCGGACTGATAAGTTGATGCCAAGGTGTGATGAGACACGCTTTTGACGTTACTGTTTGGAATCTTTCCTGGAGTTTCAATGAGGCGACCTTGAAGAAGCTCTTTCAAACATTGACGATTGCTTGGACGGAGATCAAATAAGGGAGGGTGAGATGTGCGCTCAGGCACGAAACAAAAGGAGACCAACTTCTCGGTGTGGAAGTACCTGGGTCATAAACCGGAGGTTTCACCTTTGGGGAGCGGTTATCAGCCAATGTGGAAGTGCTGCGGCCAAAGTGGGTCAAAAAAAGTAAAGGAATATCTCAGGGTCTGTCCAAACAAGGGTCTCCTTTGGAAGAGCAGCGTAGGGCTGTCTCAAGGAAACTCAGTATTTCATTCGGAGTGGAATATCTCATATTTGTGGGAATTGGAGCACAACGGCTTTCACAATCGGATCACTTGAATGATCTTCCGCAATAAATCAAAGTCCTATATGAATGCATGCTGGGTTCAAAGAAAAATTTAAAACAAACAAAAATACAAAATAGCCAAGGATAATATTGTCAACTTGTGAAGAACGGGTCAGGATACCGACCCGGTGAGCTGATACTGGGCTAGGGCCCGTTTATCCGCGCACCAACTCACTGAATGGAACCGTCGTCCCCATTCTATCACAAGTTGACGGCCTATCCGTACAACCCAAATTCCTCTGGGATCATCATCATTTTTGTTGAAGGGGAATTCAGATCCCAGATTCGTTCGAGCCGCAAGGTCCTTGACATGTTCTAGTAGCGTAAGTATCATATACTACGATGCATGACAAGGTGGGACCAACCAATGAAAGGTGGGACAGGAGATAGGACAAAGACGTCCGTTAATAAAACCTGCACAGGCCAGCAAAGGTTAGCAACATCATAAAGTAGTAGAATCATAGCAGAATCGCACCACAGTTCAAAGGAGATCCAGACAAAATCCTGATAGCGACCGCTGATGTGACATGTTCTGTCCTGTAGCGATCTTCCCTTCCTATAAGAACTCCCCTTAGGCTAGTTCATTCAAATGCACCAAGGTGGGTTTTGGAAGCTCAGGAGAGGAAGGAGAGGAGAATCTAGAGATTTCAGGATGGAAGGAGAGTCTTCCCGCGTTATGAAGAGGAGCAGGCCTAGCAGCGAGATCAGGCGACTCTCCGACCTCGAGGGTCATCTGAGTAGGACGATCTTGTCGCATATGGTAAGCTGATTCATTTCAAATTTCTCCACGTGAACCTTCTTCTTACTTACTTCCTTTCTTCTTCTTTCCTCTTCTAGCCATATTCACTCTTCCCAGGCCCGAGGAAGTTTTCCAAGCTGCCGTGGCTTTCAAAGCTGACTTCCAATATCTTCATTGGCATGAGAGCCATACTCTCGAAGTGGCATCTGCAGGGGCTCCTTATTCACGCCAAGCATTACGAGAAGATTCGTATGGACTGGGCGGCTATGGGCGCACTAGTGGAGATCTGGCATCCCCAGACCCACACTTTTATCTTCCTGACCTTTGAGGTGACCATCCTCCTCGAGGAGGTGGAACTTCTGCTCGGATTGAAGAAATTCAAGAGTGACGGGAAGGTGAAGGCTATGCGGATGCTGACACGGGGGACTTCTGAAAGTGTCCTTGGAAGCTTCATGCCGCCCGACGCAGCCCGAAAGGTCCGTACTCAAAAGGGGATCGATCTCCAAAAGCTTGCGGAGTGGGTCATGGACGCCCTGAGAGGGTCACCAGACGATGACTATTTGGAGGGAATCATGAAGGGGTTCACCATTTGTCTGGCGGGTGCTCTCTTGTTCCCTTATACCGACAACGTGGTGGAGGAAGACCAACTGGGTGCTATCTGCGGGATCTGGCGTGGAAAGAGGGTGGGACCCGCCGTCCTTGCTTATCTTTACAGCGGCCTTACCGCCTCGAGTATGGGTAAGCCTCCTTTTGGTTGCGCACTTGTCCTGAGCTGCTGGCTGGATTTGCATTTCAAGTTTGATCACCGCGAGGGAATGCCAACTGCTTCGAAGCTTTTCCAACAAAGCCCTCTTCATCACATAGCCGACGTGTTAGGCTTCGGTGGTACTGTAGTGAATTGCGTTCCGTGGCTGAAGAAACGTGAAGACTGGCGGTCTCACTTCCGTACCGTGACACAAGGCTTTTTTACTTGTGCACCGGCATGTTTACTTTCGCTAGATCTCCTCATGAGGTCTTCTCCCGAAGTTGATCTTCAACTAATCGGCGCGACCGAGTTCGTTCTTTACAACGCGCATCGGTGCTGCCTCCAGATTGGCATCCCACGCCATTCATTCCCACCACCGACTGGCATCGTTCCTTTGAAGAAGAGGGAGTTGGGTACTGAAGCGGACGCGAAGGAAGCGAAGGCCATTAAAGCTCCTTGGAAGACAAGTGTTGCGGGAAAGGCCTTAGCGCACGTGGTGGAAGAATGCGAGCCGTGGAGGGCTTATGTAACCGAACTGGGGAAGTTAAGGCCTAAGGTGCCTAAGCCCCTGATGTACCTCATTCTGCTTTCTGATGGAATAAAATCTGGTATTTGGATGTTTCGGACCCCCGTCCCCTTAATTATTATCTTTTTTGTGGTTTTTCTTTTTCTTTCCTTTTTTTCTTTTGTTTGGATTATATACATACTTTAACCCCCTTTTTTCTTTTTTTATATTTTTTATTATTTTTTATTATGGGGGCGTCCAGAGGCCTAGACGCCCCTAATTTTTATTTTTTTATTTTTTTTATTATTTTTTTTAAATTTTTTGGTTTGGGGGCGTCCAGGGACCTGGACGCCCCTAATTTTTTATTTTTTTTATTTTTTAATTTTTTGGTTTGGGGGCGTCCAGGCGCCTGGACGCCCCTAAGGTTTTTGAATTTTTTAAAAAAAAATAAAAAAGTGGGGGCGTCCAGGCGCCTGGACGCCCCAATTAAAGCTTAATCTATATATAGGGGGGCTCCCCCCCTAACTCACTTACTGTTCATTCTGACCGTCCAGCCACTCCAAACGACCCATTCTTAGTCCCAATGGAGCGAGGAGGATCGAGCCAGGGTCCAGGGAAGCGGAAACGACTGGCTCGTCGTGCGAGGAGGTTGAGGGATGATGTCGAGGAGGCCGCAGCAGAGGAGATTGCTGCGGGTGAGGAGATGGAGGTGCCGCTTCTGGCCGCGGAGGCCGCTGCGGATGCTGGTGACGCGGGAGAGGACGATCACGACCCGGTAAGTACTTCGGAATTCTCACTTTGCGGTTCAATAGGCTAAAACGGGCGTGCGAGAGGCTGTGAGAGAAGGCCGGGTAGTGAGAGAAGGAGACGTCCAGGGGCCTGGATGCCTCCACTTTTTTTATTTTTGTTTATTTATTTATTTACGTAAATAATAAAATAAAATTAAAAAATAAGGAGGCGTCCAAGGTCTAGGACGCCTCCATAATAATATATATATTATATATATATATATTTTGTTTTTGGTTCTTGGATTTTTTTTTGAAAAAAAGAAATAAAGAAAAATAGGAAGAGGAAGGAGGCGTCCAGGGGCCTGGACGCCTCCAAAAAATAATATATTTATTTATTTTTTTTAAAAAATAAAATAAAAAGAATATACAGTGTTATTGTTTATTACTGTTCATGATGCTGATGTGTTCTTTGTTGGTTTTTGTGGTGTGCAGGGCGTGATGAAGGGCCGGATCAGCTGGTCCTTGGTGGTGGCAGCATACCGTGGGCTGCCAGATTTCTAGAGGGCGCGTGTGGACACCATGGGCTTTGGAGCTTTCCTTAGGATCGAGCCCTTCCGGCTCGACCTTCCTCTTATCCAGGCATTGAGGGAACGGTGGCACGCACCGAGCCGGGCGTTTAATGCCCTGGGGGCACATGGTGCCGACACTAGAGGACGTGGCTCGGATTACCGGGCTACGGGTTGATGGAGAGGCAGTCAGCGGGGTCACCTACCCCGACTATCGAGAGAGTGCCCTGGACCTGCTGTGGTTAGAGACGAGGGTGACTGATAGAGACAGCAGGGTAGTCGGCCGAGTGGAGATTATGGAGGCGCTCGGATTCGTCGACCCGCGCCAGCGGGTTAGCGAGACTGGAGCGGAGTTCTTGGCTCGACTGGAGGGGGATGCTCATGCAGCTTTCACCCAGGATCCGAGCGAGAGGGAGCTGGTGGACCTAGATCTTCGGAGGTTTCTTTTCTTCTTCCTGGGCCGCCTTCTGCTGGGGACGAAGGGGGATGGCATCCACTGCCGTTTCCTCGGGATCTTGGCGGATCTGGACAGAGTGGGACACTACGCGTGGGGAGCGGCTCTGCTTGCCCATTTGATTGCTGATCTCTCCCAGACTTCGGAGAAGGAGACGACAGTCAGTGGCTTCGCACCTTTCCTCCAGGTAAACATTTTATTTATGCATTCCCACAGTTAAATATGCAATTATTGTACTAATGATGTATGATGGATGCAGGTGTGGAGCTATTACTATTTCCCGATGGGGAGAGCTAGGCATGGGAACAGGAGGGCCGTGCCTCTGGCGCGGCAGTGGAGGCCGGTCGTGGTTGCAGCACCCCACGGCTACCAGCTGGCGTCACTTCGTCGGGAGCTGAGCGAGTATCCCGAGGCCATGGTATGATGCGTATGATTTTTTTTTTTTTTGTGTTTATGCATGTGACTGAATGGTAACTAATATGATGTATGTATGGTGATGCAGGTGGTGTAGAGGCCCTACCTGGGCATGGGCGATGCTGGCCAGCCCTGGGTTGTAGCGGGTCTTCCTCGTTTCAGGCGGGACGTGTGGGTCCATTGCCTGAACGAGATTGAGCCGCTGCGGCTTAGACTGGTCATGAGGACGTTGGGGCTGGCCCAGGAGTGGGTTGACGTAGATGCGCCGGCCCGCATTGGGCGGAAGACCAAGGGGAAGGCGAAGATTGTGGACTGGCATACGCGCTTCCCAGCACAGTACCAGGACTGGCAGCAGGGCGGGGTCCCAGTGGTGTCCCACGTACAGGACAGCACAGACTACATGAGACGGTACCGAGCTACGTACGGGGACCGCCTCTCCTTGGGTGGTATGACAGGAGTAAGTGAAATGAAACTGCTCCACTTTTCTATATGTATATGCATGGGATACTAACTTATGTGTAATGCAGGATGCTCGTGATACCATGATCGCCGACCTGCGGGCCCAGTTGGCGGACGCCAGGCGACAGTTGGTGGCCATCCGACAGGAGTTGGAGATCCTGGTGAGTCTATGCAATGCATTTTTTTTGTGACTTGGATTTTTGATGCTTAGCCTTTGACTGACGTTTGCCCCGTGTTTCAGCGGGCCCACCAGACAGCGGCAGCCGGGATGGCTGGCGGAGCGGGTTCCAGTTCGCGGGGCCCTCCTCCAGCGGTTTCTGCCCTCCAGGAGCAGCTGGCGCACGCGGTGGCTCGGGCTGAGGAGGCCGAGCGTGACCGCGAGGCTAGAGTGAGTGTTTGCTTGGCCCCGACCCTTTTCTAGCTGCTTTCCTTCTATCACTGTACTCTTACGGTGCATGCGTGCTTTGACAGGTGGCCGAGATTCGGGAGGCCCTGGCCCGTGCTGTTCGTGCTGAGCAGGAGCGCGATGCCTGGGTGGCAGAGCGCGATGCCTGGGTGGCAGAGCGTGACGCCCAGATTGCGGAGCTGGAGGAGGAGCGTCGACGGGAGGCTGAGGAGCTCCCTCGTGACGTTCTGGATCTGCGGATCGCCCTCGAGCTGTCGAGGAGAGAGGCGATGAGGGAGAGAGAGGAGAGGGAGAGGGATAGGGAGAACGTGGAGAGAGAGAGGGAGAGCGTGGAGAGAGAGAGGGAGAGGAATAGGGAGAGAGAGAGGGAGGAGCGACAGCGGGATCAGACCGAGAGGAGGGCTCTAGAGGCCCAGCTGTTGGAGCTCCGATTGAGTCTCGGCACGGCGGAGGGGAGGCTTCGGGAGAGCGAGGAGCGGTACCAGAGGGCGAAGGAATGCAGGGCGCGACTTCGTCAGTCTGGTTCTTTTTCCATGGGCAGCTATCTGGTCTCTTCGGCCGAGGAGCGTCGTCGCGCCTTCGAGGCTGGAGTGCCACCGCATGGCTAGGCGAGCACGGCTTCTCAGGGTTCGTAGAGGCCCCCTAGGGATCCCCGGCAGAGGAGGGAGGAGAGAGATGACCAGGAGGGTGGTGGTGAGAGTTAGAGAGTTGCTTGTACACGTCACCCTTCTCACTGTATGATGTACTTTCGGCTATTATATGAAATGGAAATGGCTTTTTTGTGTTGTGTGTACCTTTCTCTCTCCCACACTTTTTTCTTTGCACTGAGTTGTCCTTTGAGGCACGCTCCGCGAGACCTTGCCTTGAACAGCGGGGAACTAGGCTTTGCACGGGGGGATTTTGTTTCCTTTTCCCCCTTTTGGGCGCGTCCAGGCACGAGGACGCGTCTTAATCCTTGAATTCAAATTTAAAGCGTCGGGTGGCCTTTCTTCTCCCGTGCCTTACCCGCAAACGAGCCCGCCTTCTGCCGAAACTCGCTTGCCCCTTTTCTCGTCTTCCTCCTCTTTTGATCGATGGAGTTCGGTGGGCCCGATCATGGTGAAGGTGGAGAGGGACGCAGGACCCCTCGCCCAAGGAGGGACGCGCCCGAGCACGGAACGGCGTCCATGGAGGAGGAAGGGCCGCTCCGGGCCCCCGAGGGACCCGAGGGGCCCGATGGCGTGGGAGGAGGTGAACACGGTCCGGTAGGTGCTTCGATCTCTTCCTCTTTTAATTCATTTTGGGTTTTGAAGCGAGTCGCGCGAGGGGGAAAGGGTTCGGCGAGTGTTGCACTCAAATGATGGACGCGTCCTAGACAGGGGACGCGTTCCTTTTGACTGATATAGGACCCCTTTCTTGGTGCAGGACATGGCAAGGACCCTGGGTCTGGCCGATGAGTGGGCGAGTGCGGACGAGCCGAGCCGCGTCAGGAGGGAGAGTCGCGGCAAGGTGAGGCTCGAGGAGTGGCCCGTACGTCTCCCTGGACAGCAAGGGGGTATACTGGTGCAGGACAGTGCCGACTTCCTGCGGCGGCAGAGAGAGAGCTACGCGGGGCTTCCCCAAGCTGGGGACATGCGTGGCGTCGGCGGCTCGCGCGCCCAACTGTCAGAGACTAGGCGGCAGCTGGCCGTCGCTCAACATGAGTTGTCGCTCCTGGTAAGTTATGTGCCGCACTTTTAACTTCAGATTTTGGAGTTTCACTGACGGCCGTTGTTTATTTTATTCCAGCGTGCCCAGCAGACAGCGACGGTGGGAGTGGCTGGCGAATCTTCCATCCTCGGCCCCTTTTCTCGAGATTGCCTCCCTCCGGGAGCAACTTACCGGTGCGGTGGCCCGCGCGACCCGGGCGGAAGAGGAGCGTGATGCCTGGGTGGCGACTGTAGCGGAGCTGCGGCATCGCGGTGAGGAGAGACCTTCTCCAGACATCCTGGAGTTAAGGGTTCTTCTGCAGATGATGAGGAGAGAGGCAGAGAGAGAGAAAGCCGAGAGAAGGTCCGAGCGACAGCGGGATCTGACCGAGAGGAGGGCCTTGGAGGCCCAAGTGAGGGAGCTCCAGCTGGGCCTTCAGGCCGTCGTGCAGAGGCTAGGAGGGATGGAGACGCGCTACGAGAGAGTGCGAGAGTTCGGGGAGCGACTCCGCCAGTCCGGTCGCTTTGCCGCCAGTGGCTTCTTTGCCACGCCATGGGAGGAGCAGCGAGTCACTGCTGCGGAGCAGGCGCCCAGAGGCGAGGCAGGTGCTACTGCACGGGGATCCCGGAGGCTTCTGAGACAGAGGCGAGGCAGGTGCTACTGCACGGGGATCCCGGAGGCTTCTGAGGGACCCTCACCTCGGGGGAGAGGAGGAGAGTGCCCAGAGAGATGAGTGATGGTGAGGATTGGCGAGCTAGTGGACCCGCCATCTCTCTATGATTGTAGTGTTTGTGACAGCTTATGTAGAATTATGAATGGAGTGATTTGATTTTCTGCTGTTTATTTGTTCTTTTGTGCGTTCCTTCTTCCCTACACTTCTTCTCCTTTGCACTGTTCCCATGTGATAGGTCTGTCGAGACTCCGCCCCGAGCGGGGAATCGCGTCTTGTTGTGACCATTTTCCACGGGAATCTGCCGTCGAAGTCAATAATGACGGCCCTAGTTTCTTTTCCCGAATGCTGTGTCAAATTTTGCGGACGTCCTCCAAATCATGATAGGGTATCCCTAGACAACATAGGGGGCTAGTCGTCATATTCTTCGTCCAGTCAATCACCCTGTACGAGCGGTGAAGCGACACATGGGACCGCTTGGGCGGTGCCTCATTGCGAGGGCTATTATTGACAGGTGATGGAGGCAATCTTGGCCCGCACTCCTTCCATTTCTATAAATTCTTGTCCCTTTTATCTTCCCAGGTATATCGAGGACTAACTCGAGGAGCACAAGTTCTTACGGGAGAGGAGGAGTTCAAAATTCTGAGAGTTGGAGGGAGGGCGAATCTTCCCATTCCTCGAAGAGAAGCAGGTCCAGTGGTAGTAGTTCCAGGAGGCTTTCAGACCTTGAAGGGCACTTCAGCGAAGGGGCCCAATCTCAACTCGTAAGCCAAGTTTTCTTGCCCTTTTCTCATTCTTTCTTCCTTTCTTCCGACCAAACCTCACCCCCATTCCTTGTATGCGTAGGTTGTGATGAAATCACAAATCTTATGGGAGTTGGTAGTAGCAGCGTACAGGGGCCTCCCAGATTTTCAGAAGGCGAGGCTAGACGTGATGGGATTTGGTACCTTCCTTCGGATCGAGCCGATCCAGCTTGACCTAGTCCTAATCCAAGCCTTGTGTGAGAGATGGGACCCAGTGAGCCGGGCATTCCTGATGCCCTGGGGGCACATGGTGCCCAGCTTGGAGGATATGGTCCGGATCACAAGCCTGAAGGTAGAGGGCGAGGCAGTGACCGGAGTCACTTACGCGGACTATAGAGAAGGCACCCAGAAGTTACTGGGTTTGGACCTGGATGGTCGGAAAAACAGGTCGGTAGCTAGGGCGTCCCTGATGGATGCATTAGGGCTCACCGACACTCGTCGGCGGGACGGTGAATCCTCAGAAGAGTTCATGGAAAGGATAGAAATAGGATGCCGCGCCATGTACTGCACAGATTTCGGCGACTGGGAAAGATGCAACATAGATTTGAGGAGATTTCTCCTCTTCCTTTTGGGGAGATTGGTACTGGGCTCGAAAGGGGACGGTATCCAATGTTGCTTCCTGGAGCTGCTGTCAGACCTTGAAAGAGTAGGGTATTATGCCTGGGGAGCCGCCATGCTGGCACACTTGTTTGCAGGCCTATTCCAAGAAACGGATCGTGAGATGACTGTGAGTGGTTTCACACCATTCATCCAGGTATTTTTTTATTTTTGCTTGTTTTGTATTTTTTTGTGTTTTTGTAAAGTTCTGATGGCCCGCCCCGAGCAGCTGTGGAGCTATTATTACCTCCCTATGGGGAGAGCTCGGCATTGGCGACCTGCGATGGTGCCGCTAGCCTGGCGGTGGGAACCCATCATGAGTGCGGCACCCCTAACCTACCAACTGATGGTGCTAAGGCGAGAGCTACAGGAGTTCCCTGCAGCGATGGTAAACTGGAGACCCTACTCAGACATGGTCGATGCCGACCAGCCGTGGGTTCTAGCAAGTCGTGCCCGGTTCGGACGGGAGCTATGGATGCACTGCCTGAATGAAATCGAGCCGCTTCGGCTACGATTAGTTATGAGGACTTTAGGACTGGCTCAAGAATGGGTGGATATGGCTGCGCCACCTCGTGTCGGGAGAAAGACGCGAGGACCGGCGACCTGCATTGACTGGCGGGTGCGATTCCCCGAACAGTATGAGGACTGGCAATGGGGTGGCACGATTGTAGAATCACAGGTGCGGGATAGCGAGGACTACTTGCGTCTATATAGGATAAAGTACGCAGAGCGGCTCCAACCCCGGGGACTTGTGGAGGTAGGTTTCCCCTTTTTCTCTTTTCTTCTTTCTCCCTTTTTTTTGGTTTTCTGGTGAAAATGCTGGCTTGTAAGGCTGCAGGATGTCCGGGATGCCATGATAGCGAATTTACGAACTCGCTTGGCAGAGATGGAACAACAGTTGGGCGATGTCTGCGGAGCTACGAGCGCCTTGGTAGGTGTACAATACGTTTTTTAATTAAAATCCCAGATTCCAGATGTTGGCTGCTAATTCACGCGGTCGTAGCATGCCCAGATTGGCGCGGCTTCCCCAGCGACGGGAGTAGGTGGTACCTCCTCCAGCTTGTGGATTCCTAACTCCGAACTTAACTTGCTTCATGAGCAACTTGCTCACGCCACGCAGCGTGATGCGGAGGCAGAAGGGATGCTCCGTATACAGGTAAAAGTTTCAGCGTTGAGTTCTCTTTGTTTACGCCTTATCGCGTATCTGAGATGGTACACTCGGCAGAAAAAGGAGACAGAAGAAGCGCTTGCCCAAGCTGCGCAGAAGGAGGCTAGGATAGCAGAACTGGAGAGGGAACTGCGGCGTCATCCTGATGACGACTCTTCAGGGATGCTATGGAACTGAGGATCACTCTCCAGTTGGAGAGGGAAGACCGTGAGAGAGAACGGGCAGAGAGAGAAAGAGACGCAGAGAGAGAAAGAGCCAACAGTTTGGCTGAAAGGGAGGAACGAAGGGCCATGGAGGCCCAACTATTCGAACTCCGAATCAGCCTTGGTCTTGCTGAACAGTGGCTGAGAGATGGTGAGGAGCGCTACCGAAAAGCACGAGAGCGTGGCTTTCGTGTTGGTAGCTTCTCTGCTGCTTCCGTGGATCAACGCCGGGATGTGGGAATAGGAAGGGGAGTACAGAGCGATAGGAGTACCGCTTTTCGTAGTTGGGTAGCACCTTTGAGAGCGTTTTGCCCGGAGAGTAGTGGGACAAGTGATGCAGAGAGAGAGGGCGGAACTTGATGTAATTTTTTTTGGGTTTTTGGAATAAAATACAAGGTTTGGTTCGTTTGTTTTTCACATTTGCTTCAGTTGCCTGAATCTCTGCACATATCACTGAAACAAACCAAATCAGAATTTCTGTTCTGACTTGGCCCCTTGCTCAATAAGCAAATGGTCACTGTGACTGTCCTTGATAACTGGTCAAGGGGCCAAGCCTTTATTTAACGAAGGCAAGGAAAAGATGCGGTGATGATAAATGCGACAGGCAAGCACACGAATGCAAGCGGTATTAAAAGTGAGATGCTGCACGCAAATGTAATCATGCAAAATTGATTTGTTTTCTTTTTTATATTTGATATTTTTTTTTGTTTTATCATAAAAAGATTTTTTTTGGTTTGCAAATATGTGCATTTTCTCTTTTCCATTTTTTTTTGTGCTTTTATCATTTCGATTTTTTTTATTGCTAACGCCCGGCAAGCACCCAAATGGCACCTGACCTTCGTGAGAACAGGGGTTTCTTACTAACCTCCCAGGTATCCTAAGTGCACATCTAGGTTGATTTGGGCCTCTAGACCCCTCGAATGATGATCCCGCCGGCTAAGACTTACCCTGATGACAATACCGTCATGCCATGCTTAGGCTCCCAGTTGCTTCCGACCACAGGGATTCACCCAAAAGGTGTTTGAGGTAAAAGATATGCCCGACCCGGGTCTATTTCCTCACAACTCTAGATGGTATATGATGGAACACCCAGGAACCCTAACGACCAACCGCGCGACGCTGACCCGGAATCAGACGCCGTCGCACCCATAGGTGACGCGCTTGCATTGGCCTAAGCCCGAGGTTAAACAAGAAGACATCAAGGTGGTAAACAGGGGTCTTGACCAGCCAGAAACACGGAGGCTCCTTCGCAGTGATAGCTTTTACTTTTCAAAGTGGGCAACCAAATGTGTATATTAAAATAAGGTTGCAGACCCTGGGATGTTTTCACCTTTCAGAAATTCCATCGAACCTTCATCTTTAGAGGGAGAAGGAAGAGCGTAGGGGATAAACCTCCTGAGAGGACCGGCAAAGCCGTTAACCCGGCGAGCGAATAAGGGCCCATCAACTCTTTCCTTTCAGACAACTTCAGACCAAATCTCGAGCATTTACATTCCACGGCCCCCTTTGTGGATTCAGACTTTTGCTTTGAGGGGTTCCGTTTATCGCACCAGGCACGGTCACGACCAGGCTTTACTCTTGATTTTGATTTTGTATTTCTTTTTGTGAGGGAGATATAGTCGTTTGACGTTTGTGGGCTCCCTTTTCGTATGCCTGCGGGGACACTGCCCTCTTCTCGTGCTCTGATCGATGCTCGAGGAAATGGATCCTACTCTTGCCCTTGGGGTTTGAGTTTCGGTTTCTCATGCTCAGCGTTTTAAGGGCGCCGACTGTCTCATTTGGTCGAAGAGAAAAGAATAAAGATTACAGCTTCTGGAGATCTTCTAGGTGTGGCCCCACCGTAGGTGATGCTGCCAACTTTTTTGAATAAAATACATAAGTGAACACATGTTAGCTTCCTTCGAGCGAGCATAGGCCGACGTGGCCGGACAGGGGTCTCTACGGTTCTGACAAACCAAGACCCGGTGCCTACCAAGCCTTAATGGGCCCTATCCTAACATGAAGGTTAGATGCAGAGACTTAACTATATGGTGACTGCCGGGCATCGGCATTTTGAATTTTTCATATTTTTAGTGGTTTTCAACATTTCTTTGTTTTTGATGTTTTTTTATCTTTTCATCATTTTTTTTTGTTTTGGTGCTAAGGGTAGTATTCTTAAGATAAAGCCCATTCCAGGGGTGGGATAACTCGGTCCCTTCGGCGTTGACTAGCTTGTAGGCGTTGCCAGGGTGCACGGCTTGAATTACAAATGGTCCTTCCCAATTGGGTTGGAGTTTAGAACGCGGCCCTCCAGGTTTGACAAAAATTCTTTTTACGACCATCTCACAAACTTTGAATTTTCTCTCAACGACTTTCTTTTGGTAAAAGCGAGCGAGTCTATTTTGATACACACGCGCGTGTTTGGCAGCGGCCAGTCGCTTCTCATCCAAGAGTTCCAACTGGGCGAGGAGTGAATTACGACGATCGTCGAGGGGAAATTCCTCGTCCAATTGTACCCTGAGAGAAGGGATCAGAGTCTCGTACGGGACTACCGCTTCCATACCATAAGTGATGGCAAATGGAGTCTGCCCGGTGGGGGTGCGGATTGAAGTGCGATAGGCCCATAGGGCTTCGATAAGCTTTTCTGGCCAGTCTGAAAACTTACTAGACTCGCAGGTTTTTTTGATGATTTTGAGCAATGTTTTATTGGTGGCCTCCGCTTGGCCGTTACCTTGTGGATAATAAGGCGATGAATGATGCAATGCAATTGCGTACCTTTTGCAGAGGTCCTGTAGGTCCTGAGAAATGAACTGTGGCCCATTGTCGGTGACGATCGTGCTTGGGACGCCGAATCTGGCGAGGATGTTCTTCATGATGAACTTGCAGACTGTTGACGCCTTGATTTCCGCGTAAGCTTCGGCTTCGGCCCATTTGGTGAAATATTCCGTCGCAGTAAGGATAAAAGATTTCTGCTTGGTGAGGGAATTGGGATCACCTAGGGGACCAATGATGTCGAATGCCCACATGGAGAAAGGCCATGAGGAGGATATTGAATGAAGTGAGGAAGATGGTGAATGGATTTTATCGGCGTGAAGTTGACACTTGACACACCTACGGACATAGACAGCACAATCTTCTTCCATAGTGGGCCAGTAAAAGCCTTGCCGAATGATCTTCTTGGCGAGCATCTGACTATTCACGTGGCCACCGCACACACCCGAGTGCGTCTCCTCTACACATTTCCAAACCTCATCGTCACCAAGACATCTTAACAGAATACCAGTAAGGCTCCTCCTATAGAGTAGACCTCCAACCAAAGTATATTTCTAAGTCGCCCTTCTTATGGCTTTCTTGTCCTCTGTGGTGGCCCCTTCAGGATAAGACTGATCTTGGCAGTATTTGACAATTTCATAGAACCATGGTTTCTCTTCATCAGCCAGTTCTTCTTCGGCCTCTGCCAACATGATTTCCCTCTTCTCAAGAATATCTTCCTGTAGGATCTTCCTTGCTATCATGTCTTTGATATTTACGTAGGAAGCATCATCGATTGCAGGGGCGTGAAGTTTATAGATGGAAATGGACTTAAACCATCTTCCTAGAGGGAACCTTATGGATGATGCCAACGAGGCGAGGGCATCGGCGAGAATATTCTGATGACGAGGGACATGAACAAAGATCAGTTTGGCGAACAGTTTGGCAAAGGCAGCAGTGAGTTCTTGGTATGGCTTGAGTTTGGGATCACGAGTGCGATATTTAGTGAGCACCTGGCGAAGGA